>OZ038493.1:48577058-48609558 GCA_964036315.1 Acanthosepion esculentum | reverse complement strand
CACATTTTTCCGTCAGGTCATAAGGTTCAGTCAACACATCAATCTCTCAAACAAAGGATTTCTTTACCCATAACCAATTGGAGAAGTGGAAGTGCTATATCCTGACCCCCTGCTTGTCAGCAAATGACCTCATGTATACAGAACTTTGAGTTTTGTTTTTATTCAGTTTTTGTTTCTCTTTCTAAAATTCATTTTGATCTTTTAAAATAAAGGATATTTTTATTTTTAGCCTACTTGCAAAATCCAAATTACTTAGATTAACCTTTCTAGCCTTTCACAATAAACCGACAAGGTTACCCACATTCTGATTGGTCATGAAATGTAGATTTCATCTGCTTCTAAAATCCATACAACTGTTATCAGTTGAAAGTCTAATATGTGGAATGGAGGAAGACTGGCCAGTGTGACTGAAGGTAACCTGGCTTTTGACTTTTGGTATATTCTTGAGCAGCCTTTTTTTTTCTTTTCTTCTTCCCTAACATAGATTAATTAAGCTTGTCATGTTAAATGTTCTTAACTGCTGAGCAAGTATATTGTCTGAACAATTATTTCTGTAATGCATGATGAACATAGCATACATCGAAATGTTTTTCTAACTTTTTAAAAATTCTTCTGCAATGAAAGTGCATTCTGTCCTCTGTATTGGTTCAGTGCAATTGGTGGGGGGGGGGATTCCAAAATGCAAACCTGGGTTAAATATTTATTTCAAATGTCAAAGTGCAAAAGTACCTGTCTTTGCACCCTAAAAAAAAGGAAGTTTTTGTTAAGAAATGAAACAAAAAAAATAAAATACAAAACCTAGTGGTTCATCTGCTTGACTAAAAAAAAAATAAATAACCTTTACTGCACATTCCAAATATACAGTGTATAGTAAATTTTAAACACTGCTGTGTCTGGCATAGGGTGACTGATATGAGGGTGTGGATGATTGTGCTTCATCAGTTTCTGTAATAAGAGCCTTCTTAACTTGAAAATGATTCAAGATTGTGAATTTATCTGAACTTTAATGCTGATTATTTACAGAAATATGGAAATATACGAGCCACTATGCAGGCTTATAAGCTCTGTTTAGTTTGACACAAGGCAATATTAAGAGAGTGCCCATTACTACATTGGCAATAGTTTATTTACAGAAGTATGGAAATATACAACTTGGCCATTATGCAGGCCTATAATCTATTTTTTATTGCTTTGGGCTAAGGGTGTTGTTATGTGTATATGATCATTAAAATGTCACATCTGTCTAATTTTGTTTAACCTAAATTTCTTGAAGGTGGCATAAGTTTTAAACAATACAGTAGTTCCCTCACCTTATCTGTGCTATGGTGACATGTTCCAAGAAATCCAGTCTATATACAAAATTGACAATAGTATTGAACATATTTACTTAATCTATGAAATCTATAAATTAGACGATATAAAAAATTAGCAAATAATAAAATAGAACAATTACAACAACATACCGTGATGCTTAAAAAACTCATTCTTGCCATAGATCTTATTAGGCACAATAAGAGATTAACAACAATAACTAATAATAAAATAAAATAATTCTGACACTCTACCATTAAAATTTTTTGTGTTGGATTGAAGATGTATTCTTGCAATAGATTTTTGTGACTTCAGCATATGATTATTGGAGCTTATGAAGACATTGAAACACTGGTTTTTATATGATCACTGAAGTTAAACAACTTCTAGCCTGGTCAGTACCGCGATGGGTGACTTCTTGGGAATGCCAGGTGCTGTAAGCTTGGATGTGTGGGTGGTGTAATGTATAATGGCTTGGAATTTTTAATTGGAGAGCTGAGTTCAATTTCCCATTTGATCTGTGAAAACTAGGAAACCACCTTGTCTCCCCACCATCTATGGATTAATTAGCAAAACTTGTATCACTAAAAACCATTATCTTAAAGAAATTCTTACATTGTAAAAATTTTCTGGCTTTAAATAATCTGCAACATTTTGATAAGCTGTAAAAAATGAATCTGGTGCTCCTGCTATATATTTAGAGATTCTTGATAAAATCCCGAAACAGGCAATGTTATTGGTTCTGACCTGGAATCTTGGCTCCAGTCACTTTTCCACCAATGTAACATAGCTTCCCTGTGCCTTTTCTATAAATACT
The DNA here is from genome assembly GCA_964036315.1 of Acanthosepion esculentum. Classification (NCBI taxonomy): domain Eukaryota; kingdom Metazoa; phylum Mollusca; class Cephalopoda; order Sepiida; family Sepiidae; genus Acanthosepion; species Acanthosepion esculentum. The sequence goes on along the minus strand of OZ038493.1, from coordinate 48,607,430 downwards.
TTCATGGTAATTGTTCTGATGAACTTTCCTCTATGGTACCTAGACTTTATGAATTTAAGTGCAGTACTAGATTGATGTCAAGGTTTTATCATTTTACAGTTGAAATGTCTAGATGTAACTGTAAGTTTTATCTTAAGTTTCTTTTCTCACACTTATTGATTGTAGAACTCTGTTATGGCTTCTTGCTTTGTACTTGAACTTTTGAAGATCAACGTCAATCGTTATCTTCTGTCTTCTTAATTCTTGTTCTTGTTCTCTTTCCTTAATAGTGTTTTTATTTATTTTTTTTTCGCATATTCTATAACACTCATTAACCCCTGGTGTAGTAGTGGCATTATTGCCTTGCTTGGGGTGAAATGATTAAAATAAAAATTTCTCTGCATATACTTTTTAATGCCCTACTTAAAGTGTGTTGGTTTATATACAGGATTTGTTTTCTTTGCTGCTGATATTAGTGTCATCTTGTCTTTGTGCCCATGTTCTTCTCTGGTCACACTAAGTAACAAGCAAGTAGCTTTGGTTTAATGGATCTGTAATCTCATGGTTTGAGGAAGAGTGCCCAACACCTCTGTATTAAAGGTATAATCTTTATTCAATTCTCTAACACCTCTCAGTGTTATGTGTTTTAGGAGTATTGTGGCTTTTTTTCTTTGGCAGTCAAGTAGGGCTCACTTCCAATCCATTTTCTATTTCATGGATGAACTTGATTGATGTATCTCTTGTGGAGATATTTTATTATGTTAGTTACCTGTATGTGCTTTCCAAATATCTCAAGCCAGACACTTTAGTCTTTCCTATTTGTAATATATATATATATATATATATATATAAAGAAAAACAAAAAATGTTGATGGAACCAAAGGACAACTTACCAAAACCTAAAATTCTTATCCAGATAACATCTTAAACAAAAGCAATAATACTGAAAAAAAGAATAAAGGCCTAAAGCCACTACCCACTCAGTAAAGTGCTCAAAGGCTAGATTGCCTACAATGAATCCTATGAAAGGATGACACGAGTCATAACCATAGCTTCACACTCATGTGACCTTTAAATGACTTGAACAGAAATGAAAGGGAGGGGTGAGTTTTATATCAACCGTGACTCGGCCTAAAGCATCACGGGGGGGGGGACTTTTTTCCAATAAAAGCCCATGGATAACCATGCCTACACAAGAGAAAAAGAAAATAGGCAAAGAAAAAAAAACTCCTGTGGGTGGGCTAAAAATTACTAATTGTCATACTATAGGGTTAGGTTCAGTGGGGGGAAATATATATATATATATATATATATATATATATATAATCATGGCTCTGTTACTCTATATTTTCTCTCAACTCTCTAGGCTGATCCATTTAAATTATTACTGTTCTCTATTCTTTCTCCCACCAATCTTAATTTGACTTTCCAATGATTAGAGCCTAGGAGTTTTCTGCCATTATTGTTCTATCTACATATTGTGAAGTATGTGTGTGAAAAAAAAATGTTAAGAATGATTTAAGTAATGACAAAACACATTAAAAATTTATACAAAATTTGTGACTAATAGTAAAACAACTAAAGAAAAACATAACGAAACTACTTGTTTGGAGGTGGAGTGAATGTAATAGGCGTTAGGTGACATACCCACCTTCCCTTATATACCAACCAGCTGCCACACTAATATTGCTTCTAAAACTAACAACTTGGACAACTAAATTTTTTTAAGGAAAACTGCGAATATTAGAAGATGGAATAATCATGTCTCTTGGATAATTTTCGTTTTTTTGGATTTTCTTGTCCTAAATATAAGTCTAGTTCCAGGGGATCCAATTCCTCAGGTATTACCTTCTTATTGCTTGAAGAAGGGCAAGGCTTTTCTTGATAGTTGTAGCATGTCAAAAGGCAAATCTGAGGGATTTTAGATAATATCTACCCACACAGTCATGTGCACCCCTTATCTCCACATGAAACCTAATCCTAGGTTGAATTTACACTTATAGAGAAAGAAATAGTGAATACGTTTCCATTTTATATTTACTAATACAAAGTTAGAAAGTAGGTGGGTATTTGGTAGAGATGAAAGAAGATCAACTCAGTACTGGATACTATGAGGGGGTGGGGTGGTGGGGAGAACTGTTTTTCTTTAGCTTTTGTACCTTAATTTAAATTTTTTTTAATACTATTGTTCACTCAATAAAAGGTCTAAGAGCCACTCAAGTGGGTTACTGAATGAAGTTATTGTAATAAAGGCATAAAAAGAGGAAGTAAGATATGTATATTATGAGGATATATAGGAAATAACAGTTGAGCATAGACTTGAAGAGTTTAAGATCATAGTGATTGGGGAACCATCCTGTCAGGAATCTGTTCCACAAAATAAGTTCTAGGAAGAATCTGTGTGAGTGAAACTTCCTCCTTACTAATGGAATATGAGGGAAACGAGGATGAGGCAACTGTATGTGGCATGGCAGGTCCTAGCTGTGACTGGTGGAACCAAGGAATGAATATGGCTTGTCTGAACATCTATGAAAAATAGCAATAGAGAAACAAGAGGCTTGCAATGCTTCATCTGTGGGAGAGGGGTTGTAGGGTGGAAAATAATTCATCACCCACTAGGCTGTGTAATTTGAACACTGTCAAAGCTGGAAATTGAGGATTTGTCAGCACAAGTCCAGATATGGTTGCAATAGTTAATTTTTGGTCTTTTCCGATTTTATAATTTCTTTCTAGCCAAACACAGAGAAAAGTTTGTTTTGAAAAAGTTGATTTCACTTTCTGGTTGACTGAGCTTTTCAAATTGGAAAGTCCTTGCAACTTGGTCACGACCATTTAAATATGTCTGATAAAATGCTGAATAAATTATTAGGAAGACACTCCCACTTTTGTGAGATGGAAAAGAAAAAGAATGTTTGGATTTGTTTATCCGTTGAGAGAAATCCCCCAATGCTATTGGCTGCATCAGAGCAAATACATTTTTTTGAGTGGGAGTAAGGCGATAGTCACAATAATAACACAGAAGTCTGAGTGACCAAGTTTGATCTGTATCATGGAATGTGTACATGTAATATGATAACGAGCTAAAATAAAGAGAATTTTTGCACACCCAAAGAAATGCAAAATGATATATAATGTGTGCATGTGTGTACACATTTTTTTCTTATATAGGTTTTCAACAACAAAAAAATCTTGTGTCCCTAGATCTTACTGCATGCATCAGTGTATTTCTGACATTAGTACTCATACAGTGGGAAAATATTGTATCAATCATGGATAACTAGTAACAAGGATAATTTTCATTTTACAGCTACCTGCCATAAGGTTTGGTTTGGTTTATTTTGTTTTATGGCATATCAACATCAATGGGTTATTTAATGCCAACAACATTTTTTATTGCTGGTAATATTTTGTTTTGTCAAAAATTTTCTTCTGGTAATATTTTTCCTTCAAAATTGTATTGCTGGTAATAATTTTTTTCAAAAAAGTATTGCTGGTAATAGTTAACTATTTGCCCATAGCTGGGACCCTAACAGGTGTTACCACCCTGGGTTAGGGTGGACCTGGGAACACCAGCAATTAAGAGGTGGTTTCATGTTCCTCAAAACCTCCGGATCAGAGGCCTTGCTGCTGGACGTAGTTTATCTTCTTACCCAGGACACAGATGTAGTTTAACGTCTTACCCAGGATGGCTACCTGCCAGAAGGAGCATCATTTTAACTTACATTATACTTGAAAAATTAATTTTGCATATTATGTATGTATGTTATGAGTCTGTAGAGGGACAATACCAGCATGTGGTACTTTTGGAAAGTGCCTGAAAACCATACTACGGGTTGACCCAAGGCTTGTGAGTGAAATTGGGTAGATGGAACATAGTGGGGCCGTTGATAGCTGTGCTAGCACAAAGTTACAAGTCATCGTGACTGAGGGTTCGAGTGTGCTGGCCTTGTTCAGATTGCTGATCATGCTAGATAACACGCTTTCTCTACCATAAACTGTAACTAATGTCTGCTCAGCATAGTTGCATTATCAACCAAAGGTGGGCTCTGTGGGTGTTGAACATCCACAAATGTGCCTGAGCAAGTGTTTGCAATAGGGATTGATTAACCACCCTAGTAGACTGGTATCCTTGAATGCGAGTGGCCAGCTATTATGTGTGTGTGTGTGTATATATATATATATATATAATATATATATACACACACACACTACTAAAACACTCAACAATGTTGGTATCACTAACAGACAATTTGCCAAAAGACCTAATGCCTTAGACAAGAAAAAATCCCGAACAAGGAAAGAAAAATGAAAAAAGATAAAAAGACACACCTACCTATGTACTAAATTAAAGTCCTCAATGTCTAGACTACCTAGACACTTCACACTGCTAACACTCAATGAAAGACATCTTCAGTCACTACTCAAGATTTACATACTTACAATCTTCAGGTAACTAAAAGGATAGACCTAGCATTTATACCTAAGAATGTAACATGACTTAACCTATTGCATCATGGGGGAAAAAATTAGAAAACTTGTGTATAGCACCCACTCTTTTTAGCTGCCAAGATTAGGATACACATACACACACTCATAATAAATATACATTTTATTCCTCACTGTTAAGAAACTTAAGATTTATGAGGAACAGAATCTATATTTTTTGTTAGTATAAATTTTAGCGCTGTTATTTTACATTGAGGACTGTTTTATTACCACTAGCACTCACTGTTTTTTTTTTATATATATTTTTAGTTCATTCAGACTAGTATATTTTTTTTCCAAAATCATAATTCTTTTTTCTTCACACATGGGTCAGGATTTTTGAGATGAGGAATTCATTATTAGGGGTTTTGCTAGTTGTCCCAATATGATTGTCTTGGTTGTTATACCCTGAATTTTTTGGCCAGTGTGACCTCTGGTCTTCTGCAAGAGATACATGGCCTAGTGGATTAAAGTGTCAGTTAAAACATATCTGGCTGCCTGGGTCTGGTAGTAATGAAAAATCCTATCCTCTATTTTGGTGGCAGAAATGGACAACTGATACTAAGGTGACTAAGACTGATACTAAGGTGACTAAAACTGATACTAAGGTGACTAAGACTGATGACTTTTAAATGATATATTTCCCCTAAGCATGGAAAATGGAAATGGACCCATCTACTCCTACTGCTCCACTACCATGAATAAAAAATAATGGGTTCAGTTAGAAGTTGAGAAGGTTATGAAGTACAATAAGATGCAGAGAAGAAGTCCTGGAGGATAAGACAGCCAAAATGTGTGTTTAACAACCGAAATGAAGATGTTGGTCTGAATAGCAAAGCATATAACATTGGTCAAAAGCATAGGAGCTGTGTGAATGTTGGCATTTATGAGAAAGGAAATGCAGATGTGTATCAATAAAGGTGCTGATACCCTAACATAACAGATACCTGAAGGAAGATAGCAGGGCATGCGCATTTGCAAATTATAACAAAATAAAAACTGTCCTCTCACCCGAAAGATATATATATATATATATATATATATAGTCAATTGATTTGATTTCAATGAAGCAATCACCAGTCGAATTGGTCACATTCTCTTTCATGCAAATACTCTTGGAAAAGTTATGAATCCATCTTATATCCCCAGCTATGGGTAAATAGTAAGATTTGTATCTAGAAAAATCATTATCTTCTAAGAAAAATTATACATCAGCTAAAAGAAGGAAATTATTCTTACATTCCAGAATGTTTGTTTTAAATAACCCATGAAGAGTTGGTAAGACATAAAAATGAATGAATTAATAAACCATTCGTGTCTTAAATTATTGTGTCAATCAATAAACCTGATGTAATTGAATAAGAATGGAGACATATGACTTTTTCTATTGGTAGAAATCTTAATTATCAAATCAGTAACCATGCTGTTAAGACAGGCTCCTATAGACAATGAAAAATATTCTAAGGATGGTATTTTTTATTATTCCTTCCATTATTACCAATGCTGACTCCTATTATTATTACGTTTATTTCTGATCCATGCTTATTTTATTTTTTAATAGTTGTAGCATAAAAATCTGAAAGATTTAATAAAAGCAACAGAAAAATAAAGACTCTGGCAAAATATTAACCAAATCTGGTCCTTGTTTGTTCAGCTGTGAACTGAAACTTATTTGGCTGTGGTGATATTTTGAAAGATAATGTTTAAGCAACTTTGATCTTGGTGGTCAGTCAAGACCAATGTCAAGATTTCAGTTTTTGTACACAAATCTGGCTGAACTGAATTTTTGACATAAAACATGGCTTTTTTAAAATTTTTGCAATCTTTTATGGGTGATACTGAAGTGTGAATTCTTTAGTTGCAGTTACACATTTCTTTGTGTTTGGACACATCTTCCAAAACCATTTCACCTCTCTTTCTCTCTCTTGTATAATAAGTAATTTTCATGTAAATTCAATAAAGATGAAGCTTGACTCAATACCATGTTTTTTTCTCTCTCTTTCCCTCTCTCTCTTTCTCTTTCCCTCTCTCTCTTTCTCTTTCCCTCTCTCTCTCTTTCTCTTTCCCTCTCTCTCTTTCTCTTTCCCTCTCTCTCTTTCTCTTTCCCTCTCCCCTCTCTCTCCTTCTCCTCTCTCTTTCCCTCTCTTCTCTCTTTCCCTCTCTTCTCTCTTTCCCTCTCTTCTCTCTTTCCCTCTCTTCTCTCTTTCCCCTCTCTCTCTCTTTCCCCTCTCTCTCTCCTTCTCCTCTCTCTCTCCTTCTCCTCTCTCTCTCCTTCTCCTCTCTCTTTCCCTCCCTTCTCTCTTTCCCTCTCTTTCCCTCTCCTTCTCTCTTTCCCTCTCTTTCCCTCTCCTTCTCTCTTTCCCTCTCCTTCTCTCTTTCCCTCTCCTTCTCTCTTTCCCTCTCCTTCTCTCTTTCCCTCTCCTTCTCTCTTTCCCTCTCCTTCTCTCTTTCCCTCTCCTTCTCTCTTTCCCTCTCCTTCTCTCTTTCCCTCTCCTTCTCTCTTTCCCTCTCCTTCTCTCTTTCCCTCTCCTTCTCTTCTCTATTTGTCTCCCACTCTCTATCTTTTTCTCAATGCACACAAACACACTTAAACTAATTAGCCATTTCCCCACAAGGACACATTTGGTATTCATTGACTGAGCAGCCAGTACATTTTTTTTGGTTGAAATTTATAAAATATTTCAGAAAAATAGGTTTCACAAGTCCAATAGCTGTTATTGCTCTTTCCAGTATTGATGGTGGAGTTTCCTTCCTAACATTTTATTTGAAGCAGTTATTTGGTACAGTTCTTTGTTCTGTAGCACCAGTCCACAATGAGTTTAGATATTTCTGAACAGGTCTGCTGTCATGCATAACATCCATATGAAAGTCTCAATCTGATGAGGTTATTATAAATCTTTTTTTTCTTGCTCGCTCGCTCTCCCCCTTTCTTTTCCTTGCTCGCTCTCCCCCTTTCTTTTCCTTGCTCGCTCTCCCCCTTTCTTTTCCTCGCTCGCCCTCCCCCTTTCTTTTCCTCGCTCGCCCTCCCCCTTTCTTTTCCTCGCTCGCTCTCCCCCTTTCTTTTCCTCGTTAGCTCTCCCCCTTTCTTTTCCTCGCTAGCTCTCCCCCTTTCTTTTCCTCGCTAGCTCTCCCCCTTTCTTTTCCTCGCTTGCTCTCCCCCTTTCTTTTCCTCGCTTGCTCTCCCCCTTTCTTTTCCTCGCTTGCTCTCCCCCTTTCTTTTCCTCGCTAGCTCTCCCCCTTTCTTTTCCTCGCTAGCTCTCCCCCTTTCTTTTCCTCGCTAGCTCTCCCCCTTTCTTTTCCTCGCTAGCTCTCCCCCTTTCTTTTCCTCGCTCGCTCTCCCCCTTTCTTTTCCTCGCTCGCTCTCCCCCTTTCTTTTCCTCGCTCGCTCTCCCCCCTTTCTTTTCCTCGCTAGCTCTCCCCCTTTCTTTTCCTCGCTAGCTCTCCCCCTTTCTTTTCCTCGCTAGCTCTCCCCCTTTGTTTTCCTCGCTAGCTCTCCCCCTTTGTTTTCCTCGCTAGCTCTCCCCCTTTGTTTTCCTCGCTAGCTCTCCCCCTTTGTTTTCCTCGCTAGCTCTCCCCCTTTGTTTTCCTCGCTAGCTCTCCCCCTTTGTTTTCCTCGCTAGCTCTCCCCCTTTGTTTTCCTCGCTAGCTCTCCCCCTTTGTTTTCCTCGCTAGCTCTCCCCCTTTGTTTTCCTCGCTAGCTCTCCCCCTTTGTTTTCCTCGCTAGCTCTCCCCCTTTGTTTTCCTCGCTAGCTCTCCCCCTTTGTTTTCCTCGCTAGCTCTCCCCCTTTGTTTTCCTCGCTAGCTCTCCCCCTTTGTTTTCCTCGCTAGCTCTCCCCCTTTGTTTTCCTCGCTAGCTCTCCCCCTTTGTTTTCCTCGCTAGCTCTCCCCCTTTGTTTTCCTCGCTAGCTCTCCCCCTTTGTTTTCCTCGCTAGCTCTCCCCCTTTGTTTTCCTCGCTAGCTCTCCCCCTTTGTTTTCCTCGCTAGCTCTCCCCCTTTGTTTTCCTCGCTAGCTCTCCCCCTTTGTTTTCCTCGCTAGCTCTCCCCCTTTGTTTTCCTCGCTAGCTCTCCCCCTTTGTTTTCCTCGCTAGCTCTCCCCCTTTGTTTTCCTCGCTAGCTCTCCCCCTTTGTTTTCCTCGCTAGCTCTCCCCCTTTGTTTTCCTCGCTAGCTCTCCCCCTTTGTTTTCCTCGCTAGCTCTCCCCCTTTGTTTTCCTCGCTAGCTCTCCCCCTTTGTTTTCCTCGCTAGCTCTCCCCCTTTGTTTTCCTCGCTAGCTCTCCCCCTTTGTTTTCCTCGCTAGCTCTCCCCCTTTGTTTTCCTCGCTAGCTCTCCCCCTTTGTTTTCCTCGCTAGCTCTCCCCCTTTGTTTTCCTCGCTAGCTCTCCCCCTTTGTTTTCCTCGCTAGCTCTCCCCCTTTGTTTTCCTCGCTAGCTCTCCCCCTTTGTTTTCCTCGCTAGCTCTCCCCCTTTCTTTTCCTCGCTAGCTCTCCCCCTTTGTTTTCCTCGCTAGCTCTCCCCCTTTGTTTTCCTCGCTAGCTCTCCCCCTTTCTTTTCCTCGCTAGCTCTCCCCCTTTCTTTTCCTCGCTAGCTCTCCCCCTTTCTTTTCCTCGCTAGCTCTCCCCCTTTCTTTTCCTCGCTAGCTCTCCCCCTTTCTTTTCCTCGCTAGCTCTCCCCCTTTCTTTTCCTCGCTAGCTCTCCCCCTTTCTTTTCCTCGCTAGCTCTCCCCCTTTCTTTTCCTCGCTAGCTCTCCCCCTTTCTTTTCCTCGCTAGCTCTCCCCCTTTCTTTTCCTCGCTAGCTCTCCCCCTTTCTTTTCCTCGCTAGCTCTCCCCCTTTCTTTTCCTCGCTAGCTCTCCCCCTTTCTTTTCCTCGCTAGCTCTCCCCCTTTCTTTTCCTCGCTAGCTCTCCCCCTTTCTTTTCCTCGCTAGCTCTCTTTATTATAATAAATAATTTTCATGTAACTTCAATGAAGAGGGAGCTCAGCTGAATACAATGCCTTTTTTCTCTCTTTCTCTCACATACATTCTCTCTCTTTCACACACACACAAACTTGGTTATTTTAAATGACATTAAAGATATTTTTAAATCAATTGGAAATAAAGAAAACAATAAACAGCAAATTTCTGGCAGGTCTTTTGTGTTTTTAGCCTGGAAAACAAAAGTTTTCTTAAATTTCCAATATTTTGCAGAATGATATCAAGTTTAAAAATTTTTTTTTTTTTTTTTTTTTTTTTTTTTTTTAATTCAGGCTTAAAAATGTTCTTTAGTTGAATATAATTTTTAATAAGTTAATATGATTGATTATTTGAAAAAATATTGTCTTATTGTTTCTTTCTTACTTGATAATTTCCATTAGGTATGAACATTTGATTGACATGGAAGTGTTAGCAACATTTTAAATATGGCCATCCACTGGAAGTCTGTGGAAATTGGTCTTCTTGTTAGTAGGACTGGCTTAATCTGCCAAACTGAAATCATTCAAGTTGAAACCTTCATTGAGATTAAAATAGGTAATAAAATAAGATTGTATTTTCTCACTATTCAATAGTTGGAGTGGCGTTCTGTAATCTTATCACAGCTACTATAGTGAATCAGGCTGAGTGGAGTCAGGGGTGGGGTTGAGTATTTAGTGTGGAATAGGGCTTAGTGCAATGTAGAGTCCAGGTCAGTATAATTGACTTTATAATTTCCTGTGAATCATTATCCTATTATTAAAAATAACATGTCAATGATTATTCCCAGAATTTTTGACTGTTTAAATCTTTTTTTTTTTTTTTTTTTCCATATAGAGGTTTATTCATTTTGACTTGTTTCTCAGATTTTCAACAGTTTTAAAATTTTTATTTTATTTATGTATATATACATAATTTTTTTTTTTTTTTTTAGTGACAGGGCAAGCAAGTACACCGAATAGTCAATCTCTATGTTGCTATTTCTGAGGATTGATTTGATGATGTTTGTGTAAAAAATTGGATTTTCTTTGATTGGGGTCCCATTTGAGTCCAGCTAATTCTTTAGTTGGTTTTAGACAAAACAATGTAACTAGGCTGACCAATAGGGGACACACTGGATAAGTCAATGTGGCTATTTGTAGTAGTTGGTAATGAACGGGACTCCATTCTTAAATTGTGGGAAGATCAAGGCTATAATTGTAAACTTATTAATGATAGGTGAAAATTTCTTCATGAGAAGAGAAATAATTCTTTTGTCCTGGAATGGTGAGCCATGATAGATGTATCAGAATGAGGGTTGTCATTATTGAATCAGCCCAAAATCTTTGGTGTTGGTTTACTCTTGGATTGCTATGCACCCACCTTTTTCTGACATCTCTCTTTGATTTGGGTAAAGTGAAGCTCAAGATTTGAAATCATTCCAGTGATGATAGAACATTATATTAGGTGACTGGCTAGATTTTCTCATTCAGTGCTAGACAAATATGAAATTGAAAGTACAAAAGAGAATTTTAAAAATGATAAACAGAAAAATTAGTCATGACAAGGGACTTCAAATTAAAATTTTCTAAGCTTTAAAAATCTTTCTTTTGTTCAGAAATAGTTAGAATGCATTAATATTCTTTATATAGAAAATGAAAGCATAGAACACAATTCTTAAATTGTCAAATTATTCAGATTTCACCAAAATGTTTAAATGTTCTTTTTAATAAAAATTATGGTAGACTTTAACTTATTTTCTTTTGCAGTTATTCATTTTTAAAACTTTACCTTTTATGTTTGTTACCTGTACTGTTGCGGTAAAAACAAAAAAAGTATTAAAGATTGAATGGATCAGAAGAAATATTTACTTCCCAAACATTTTAATGGTGTTTTTATTATCTTACTAACAACTATAAATAAGAGATAAAAAAAGCATTTAAAAGTCATATTAAAATGTTGTGGGAACTCTTTCGAAATGATGGTGAAAAAAAAGTTAGTAGAAACCACCACAAATTTTTTTATTTTTTTTTTTTTTTTTTGGCTTTTTCTTCACAACATGCTGCTTCCTCCCGCAACCGATAGGTACATTACTCTGGTAAAGTCATTTTGTGTTTCCGTTTGACTTTACCTGTGTCAGTGCTTCTGATTTTCTTGCCTGTTTTAATCCACCCACTCTCAAAATAATTTTTTTTTCTTGTTAAATAGACAATTATGCATAAGACATTTTTTATTCAGAAAGAAGAAATTTTTAGCTTGTAGTGCAGTCGTTATTGGTAAGTCTTGGAACTCAGTCAGTTTTAATTTTATTATTAGCACCTTCAAGGCAGGTTGCAGGGACACCATTTTCATACGGTAGACAAGACCAATATTTGTATTTTTCTTTTGTTTTCTACTGAAGCCTTGTATTGATGCAATGAGTAATAGTTTTATTGGCTTCTTAATGTTTTTAATTCAGCACAACATGGGGCACTTTCAATTGACACTATTTTTAGTACCAGTAACCAAATGAACTTTGTATAAAAAAAAAACTCCAAAACCCAGAACCGATACATGACAGGAGCAAATGTCTTTTTATTAGACATTTTGTTACAAATAATTTTATATAATCGGCAACATGTTAAAAATGATAATTTAGAAAAAATAAACTTGCATTTTTGTATGCCAAATGAGGCGACTCATTTACATGTGAAGTCACAAAGACATTACCCACGAGGCAGTTGAGTGCATACTACTTTGCAGGAGTCAGTAACTCCACACTACACCAAGAATGCCAAATATTAACTTGTTGAACCCTGAGACTACATCACTTGCCAATGGCATCCATTGTAAACTGTTTTGTCATTAGATTTCTACAATTTGGAAAACATTGCTTCAGTGTTCATGAAGCTTGCTGACCTCCTTACTCCTAAAGAGCTGGGTGGGTTGGTTGGTTGGTGTTTGAATCCAGCCTTATATAGACCCGGAAAAAAATGTTTAATTTATTTGCAGGAATATGTAAACAGCAGCCATTAAATTTTCCCTTCCTCAGGAAATCTGTCTTAATAGCTGCCTTAGCAACCAGGTACCATAGAAAATATGTGAGTTCAAGTCTTGCTAAAGGATTATTCTTTCTGAACTGTGTTGTTTATTATTGAAAGCCATAATATGATAGTCTGAAAAAAAAATGTTAAAAACTTAACTTTCTGTTTAACATTTGTTTTTTTTTTCAAAGTTTTATTTTTTCATTTTCTTACTTGATGTTTGTTTATTTGACATTTATTTTAAGACATTTTTATATTTATACATTCTTTTTTATAGATACAAGCATTTAAGTAAATGTTCTGTTTATAATAAACAGTATTAACAACATTTACCGGCCTGAATGTCTGAGAAATTGTCATAGAAAATATGCGTCCTCGACAGGAATCAAACCTGTTCATACATTCTCTGTGGCAAAATCAATAAAAGCATGTCAGGCTCTATGACGGTTCCGTATAGGATACAGGTTCGATTCCTGTCACAGGACGCATATTTTCTATGACAATTTCTCAGACATTCAGGCTGGTAAATGTTGTTAATACTGTTTATTATAAACAGAGCATTTACTTAAATATTTGTATCTATAAAAAAGAATGTATAAACATAAAAATGTCTTAAAATAATTGTCGGATTTTGTCCGTTTCATAATGTTGAATCTAATTTAATCTAATCATTTATCTTTTTATTTGTTCTTGCAATTTACAAAGATTTGTAATAAAGATTGTAATCTATAAAGATTTCAGTAGTGGACTTTGTTTAACTTTCATAGACAGTTTATGATTTTAGGGCCCATCAGCGATTCCTTGTAATGACCCAAATATTTCCAGATTCAAATTGAATGGTGGGGATTGGCACTCTTTCTTTGCTTGAGTGAGCATTGTATGGCTAGGTGGGATTAGATGTTAGGTTTGGCCCAGTTCTAGAGAAAAATATACTTGCATAAAGGATATTTTATCTAACTTAAAAAATGGCACAGTTTCTTAAGATATTTTCATTGTCAAATTTTCTCTCAATCTCTCTCCTTTTTATCTCTCCTTGAATGAAGAGTTTAATTTTAACAATATGGAACCTCATCTAATCTTTACTGTGAGGTCTAGCCACCCTGATTTGATATTCACACAGATTGATTTGATATTCACACAGATTGATTTGATGTTCACACAGATTGATTTGATAAGGAAAGTTGAATATCCAGATTTAATACAATTTCTTTATGCAAATATTTTAAAGATCTTGTTTATGCCAAATTGAGGATTGCAGTTCAAGAAGTATTGCACAATTAGAAAAATGTGTATTGATGTTTGCAATTCAATCTCTTGCTATTGAAGGATATTTTGAATTTGTAAGACAAGTTAAACAGCTGGTTTACTGGTACAATGCTCCAGCATTTAATAAAAAGCTTGATTTGTAACTCAAATAATGTTGTTCATATGAGCAACTATGTACTGGTCATTTGCTGGTCTTCATTGTTGGTTTGTTCTGTTTTACAGGCAGTTCAGAAACAGCAAAAAATTACCTAAAATGTACGGATTCAATGTGTTACTAAGAGCATCACGTGAAATTCTCTACAAACTGGCTTTAAAAAAACAAAACAAAACATAGTTGCTATTAAACAATGCAGGGAAAGCTTGTGTGTGTGTGTGTGTATAGATATATATATATAATATACCGGGTGTAACAGCAAAATTGTCCAAATCCTGTAACAGCATGTGATAATTGTCCATCCAACAAAATGTTTAATATCTAAATAAAAAAGCACAAAAACTAATTGAGTTTCTTTTTCCCAGGTTTTCAGATAAGACATTTAGTTATCTTTACACCATTTGTTGTAAGAATCGCCGAGTTATTCAGCTAGAAAAAGAACAAGTTAAAATTATTTTGTGTTAGACCTACTATATTTTCCCAGCTGAACAATGGTGAGAGGGTAAAAAAAATCATTCAGGCCTTCAGTAATGCTACCAACATTCATACTCAGCCTTCCATCTTCAAAGTCCTTTCAAGAACAATCAATAGAATGGTGAATATGTTTAAAAAAAGAGGGAAAAGTAGAGAGGAAAACTGGCTCCAGGAGGTCACAACAGCAAGATGGATCATCATTTCAACTTCGAGCCAAATACATTGTTATTGTTCAAAGTAGTCCACTGGTGTTATAAAAACTTTGGAGAATTCCAGTAAGCTATGTTTGAATCATTTCTTTAAACATTTAATCAATGTTCAAAGCTTAATCTAACAATTGGACAATTTTGCTGTTACACCTAGTAATAAAAATATATATATATATATATATATATATATATATATATATATATATATATATATATACACACACACAAATATGATATACATCAAAAGAAAAAACTTAACCCATCATCAAAAAATCTGGTAATAAATTTATAATTTACCTGCTGAAATAAATTTAATATCAATAATTAAAATAAATAAATAAAAAATAAATTAATTAGAATAGTAATAAATTACCAGATATTTTTATGTTAAATTTTTTATATATATATATATATATATATATATATATATATATATATATATATATATAACTTTAAACATTTAGTTGATACCCATATTTGTTCAGATACAAAACTGGGTAGATATGTGCTTTTGAGAATCTGGGGATGATTCTGCTTATAAGGCACTATTTGGCCTTTTAAAATTGATGACGCCCTTCATCGCTGGGTTGGTCTAAAGCAAATTGGATCCAATGATGGTTTCTCCTGTAAAGATGGACACAGGTTCAAGTCCTGACAGTGTGCATCTTTTTCTTTTTAATAAGATTCCTCGTATATTCAGGTAGGTAGATAAAATAAATAAGTAAATATAGTGGTTGATAAATAAAAGGAGTATCTACTCAAATATGGATATCAGCTAAATATAACATTTAAAATGATAAAATCTGTTTAATAAATAAATTTTGTGCAGATACAAGTCTTTATTATTTTCTACTAATGATATTATTAAATATATAAATCAGTGCTTTTTAAATTCGGTTGCATGAGGCAATTTGTGGGAATGCAAGAAGGTTATCACAAAAACATTCATTTTTTTTTTTTTTCATTGTTTAAATGCAAAACTTTTTTCTTCAACAAATGATAGTTTTTATTTTTACATAATAAAACAAAGGACAGTTATGTTTTTAGTTTATATTTTTATAAATTTCAAAGTTAACTGAAAAAAGGGGCAGTGAGTGAATTCAATGGTTGGCAATCTTAAACCTCTGTGCCTGCAAAAAAAAAAACAGCATGTCAAAGGTTTTTTTCCTTGACACCACTATTATTTTAACTACCTTCACTTCTTGGTAATGTTTATCATTTTAAAAAGCAATGATTAGGATTTGAATAAAACCTAAACATATGATAAAAGTGAATTTATACATATTTTTGTTGAGAATTTACAACAAAAATATTAAACATTATTTATTAGATTGTTTATTTACAAGAATAATTTTATATTTACAACATTCTAAAACTAATACAAGGCAATATTTACTATTTTATTAATTAATAAGGAAATACTTATTTATCCTTTTATAAAGTTCAAATTGATTGGCAATTGATAGCCAATGTTTTACCAACCATTCCAATAAAGAATGTAATAAATTGTGTAAATAAACAATCTAATAGTGTTGTTGTAAATTCTGGAAAACAAAGAAAATGTATAAATTCACTTTCATATGTTTAGGTCATATTACAATTTTAATCAGCATGTTTTAAAAAAAACATTGCTGAGGTGTGAAGGTAGTTAAAATAATAGCGGTGTCAAGGGAAAAGCTGTTCTTTTTGACACAGTTTTTTTTTTTGTTTTTTTGTTTTTTTGGAAGAAAGATATTGAAATTTCCAAGGAGTGTAGGCTTTGAAAAAAGTTTCATGAATGACTGATCTAAATACTCATCAAATGAACACCTTAATCATCTGTTAATCAAATATCTTACCTTTATCCCTATGTGTAGTCTGGCACAAGATCACAAGTGAGAGGCATCCAGTAAGATCAAACTTTCTATACACTCGTAATCATTTGTTTTATGAGATCATTACCCAAATTTCTTTATGATGAAGTACTGTTTTCATTCTTATTTATTTTAGTTTATTAGGTTCCAGTGATAAACAAGGAGGTCTTGAAAAACAAAAACTTGAAACAGCTGGTCACATAAACCCAATAATAACAAAGACAAATTAACTAGGATATAATATGAATAATAAGAAATCATGTGAATAAAGAGACTCCCAAATATTTGCACATAGAGATATATTTGGATTAGTTTGCTGCTGGGCCAACTAAGCAGAATGTGGGGAGGAGCATGATACTGTTGCATGTAGGTTGCCTTGAAAATCAGCATTTGAAATGAACTTTGGTTTTTACTTCAGTTTTCCCACAAACTTATTTTCAAGTTAATTTCCCATTTTCCTGTAGATGGGCTGGGAATGTACTCCATGATAGCAATTATACAATTAACATATCAGTTGTTCCATCAGTGCTTGTTATTTTTTATTTTCATCATTTGCTGCACCAGCCACCCCCATGTCAATCAAATCTGGAACAACTGACAACACCCAAGTATATGAAGACATTCAAACAATTCCAAATACAATTTCAAATATATTTTTCTTATGCCTTCATTCTGTTAATGCATCAAATATTGACAAGGTACATAGCTACTTTCTCTTATTTCTCAGACAAGTTTAAAAAGTTTATGCAATGATAGTTAATGCTTTGAATCTAATGCCTATCCTTTTTTTAATTAGTTGCTCTCCTATTGTGCTAATATCTGTGCTTGGTTTACTTATTGGATTGTATGAGATGAGCATGTAGAGGGTTTCTCTCAGTCATTTTAATCCACATTTTTTCTGTTGATTTCAGCTTCATATTGGTCTTCAGACTGACTAAGCAGGACATTATCATTTGTAGGGCACTGAAAATTCAGATGATTGTACATAGTCAAATTAGGTTATCTTTTTCCAGAAATTAATTTTTACCCCAAATTCTTCAAAATAAAAGAACTGTGCAAAAACTTTTCCTAGAGAGAATTTTAGATGTAGCTGAATTTCTGCATGTATACAGAAGCAATTATAAGAAATATCTTCAAATAATGCTTGAATTGGTGAACGAATACAGTTGAAATTTCTGGGACACATAATGAGGAAAGAGAGCCTGGAGACTCGAACACTTGCAGGACATACTGAAGGCAAGAGAAGCAGGTGTAAACAGCAAGTAACTTAATGGATTTGTGTGACTGGATGGCAGGACAAAGAGAGATGGTAAGGGTCAGAAGTTACTTAGAGCAACAAAACTTGTGAGAGACATGATCATCCATGTCTTAAATGGACACAACACAAAAGATAATAGAACATATTCCCAAGTAACTGGGAGGTAAAATGGAAAAGTACCCCCCCCCCCATTCATTTAAAGTACAATCCATTCATCGATAATGGAAGTACAAGTAAATCAATTAGTGTTTTTTCATGTTGCAACTTTCAAGGTTTGGTTTATATCATAGCCTGATTTGTTTGGAAATTTGTTTTTTTTTTTTTTTTTTGACAAAATTGATTAGATCATTCTTTTAAAAATCATAATGTAATGGTTTATCATTTTTACACAATTTTCTTTGAAAGGCAGGAACTAATTTTCCCTTATGCTCTGTGAAACTTTTGGTCATCATTATTTTAGCCTCGTCATTGGTATCATGATGGTAGGCAGGAGGTTAAGAGTAAGCAAGTCAATAGTTAACCCACTTTTGTTTTATACTAGCAGCAAAATGTTAACTTTGTTTATTGCCAGTTATGATAAACTTTAGTCACATTGTTATTTTTTTTTTACTTTTTTTTTTATTTATTTATTTTTTTTGACAGGGAGAAGAATCTAACTAAATGATTGGATTCTATCTTTGAGTTGTTTGCAGCACCTTCTGCAGGAAATCTGATGTCAAATGTGTTGCTTAACTTTAGACCTCATTGATGAGATTTGGGTGGGTCTCTCAACTGGATATTCTAGGATCTCTCTTAGTTTTGCCCCCTGTGCTGGGGCTTGCACTCATGACTGATCATTTCACTGTTGTTCCATTGTCCTACTCGGCCAGGAGGAAACTGTTGACAAATTGCTGTCACCTATGAATGAAACAAACTACCTGTATGTTATATCATACTTATGGATGATAATGGTTATGTCCCAATTTTTATAAATACATTGGTATATACTGTATGTTGTCTTCCACTTGGGATTCACCTTGATTCATTTCCAACTTTCATTTTGGTTATTTCTATTCAGTAACCTTTTCTTAGGTTACAACACAGTAAATGATTGAACAATTTAGGCCTCCAACTATGACTGAGTGACTGGCTCTTATATCCGCACTATTACTTATGTTTCCAGCATTGTTATATATTTGGATGGTCCAAGTGAATTTCTTGTGGCTGGATGTTGTATTTTATATTTTAGATAATTTTTATTATCTTGTGGCTGGATGTTGTATTTTGGAGGTTTTCCAAATATATTATCTGTTTGATACTAAAATTTGTAAAAATGGTTTTCTAAGCAGTTTTCTTTCAATATGCTGAATAACAGTTTATCAATGGTTCTTTATGCAGACTTCATCTCACTATTATTGTTATAAATAACTGGCTTGCAGATCTTGTAAGATGCAGAGTTCATGCTGGATTTTTAAATGCAAATTACAAACTAGAGATCCTAAAATCAAACTAGTACAACTGCTTAAATACTACTCCAGCAAGTACCTAACACCGGCTATCCTACAAGAGTCAGATCAGGCTGAAAATGAAGTACTACTGCCATATATGGATACTATCTGCACTTTATCCTCTCAATAGTACAAAAGTGTCTCTGTGCCCTCATAGGTAACAAATTATTTTCCATTCTCGACCCTTTCTTATAGATGAGACATTGCAAAGATTTCGCTGCCGTATCACTATTTCCATGGAGAGTGTTCAGCTACTTCACTTAGTTTCACCAGTCCTAACTTTCATGGCTAAAACCTATTACACACATAGCAAACCCCCCTAATTTGTTTTGTATTCCCCTGTTGAGGTGTAAGTTCCACTAAAGTAGCTTCTTCCCATGAACCATTGCTTTGTGAAACCAACTCCCAAGAGGTTGCTTCCCTGATCACTATAATCTTCTTCAATCTAAGGTTAATCATTATCTTCCCCACTTATATTCATTTAAGCTTTGTCTCTTATTCTGTAACCTTCTACCTTGAGTCGCGTTTGGGGCTTGGGCCTTCTACAGGGTGAAAAAAAAATCGGGAGGTCTTTTAACAGAGGACAGAAAGTGTGAAACTGAATTCTGAAGGCATATTGAGATAGTGAAAGATGCCTTCCTAATCAAAGTATTAAGAAAGAGAATTTTGTTAGAAACAAAGCAGTGAACTGTTACGTAATATCGGTTCTCCTATATATGGCATTGAATGCTGAACAGTCTTGTCACAGATGAAGAAGAGACTTGAAGCAACAGAAATGTGGTTCTATAGAAGGATGCTGGGAATAATATGGACTGAATATATGTGAGCAATGACAGTTTTAGAGAAAATGGAAGCAAAAAAGATACTTATCCGAGATAGTTGAAAGTTCTCTGGCACATAATGAGGAAAGAGGGCTTGGAGAATCTGATACTCACAAGACAGACTGTAGGCAAGAGGGACAGTGGAAAACAATGCATAACCTATTTAGTGTGCTTGAGTAAACAGATGGTGAAACAAGGTTTAGTAAAGATGACAAAAAGGCAAAATTTATTAAAGGACAAAAAATTGTGGAGAGTTATGATACCAACGTCCTGAAATTACACGAGGATATGCAATATTAAGTGGTATTGCTGCTACTTGTGGAACAGGCTCCCATGTGGGTGCTCCTCTGAACACTACAATCTTAACCTCTTTAAGTTTATTATTACTTAGGCCAACTGTTATCTATCCTCATATTACACACTTCATTTAGTAACTCTCTACCTTGAGTGGATCTTGGACTATGTATTGGTCAAACATTAGTGTATAATTACGAATATAAGAACTAGGATTGATGCTAATAGTAATAGTAGTAATGTGAGTAAAACAAATGGAGTTTTTAATACTGAATTTAGATTTGTCAATAGGATTTTGTTTTATGAACTTTTACTAGGCATTATATTTCACAAGAAGACTTGGATGGAAGCTTTTTGGCATTGTTTGAAAATGGAATTCCAAATTATCAAAGAATGATTTGGATTAGATTGCAGATAAACCCCTATTTTCCAGGAACCAATGAACCTTTAATCAAGACCAAATTATTAATTAGTAAGCAAATAATTTTCAGGATTATTTTTATGGACATCTCTTCAGCCTACCCTATAACTGAACTGGAATATTTGTATAATATGTATCAAGCATACTTACCACCAAACTGTACATCCCTTATAGGATCACAATAAAAGAATACTTTGCTCAATGAAGGCTGAACATATTTTTTTTTATGAAGCAGATATTAAATGTACTAAATTTGGATAAACCTCTCGAGACATTTATGGAATAATTATAATGAGAAATATTTAGGTTTCTATTACTCCTAATGCTTTAAAGATGTGCATAATTGGTTAGAGGTATATTATTGAATTATCATCACATGACTTCTCTTGCCCAGATAAAATGAGCAATCCGATATGGTCGTAGAACTTTGGGTACCAGAAAATCTGTAGTGTACCTTTTCTCTTCATACTGGTGTTAAATTTAAGAGAAGAAGTTGATTCTAACACCTGATCATTTACCGTTTACCTTTATCTTCTATTTAGTTCTTTCGCTTTACTCATTCCTGTTTTCTTTGTGAATTTCGGTCATTGTTTAATTGTTCTTCTCAATTGTTGCTGACTCAAATGAACAAAAACTCAAACTAAGACAACATTTTTTTTTGTCTATATTCATTCATTTTTCATGTTAACAGATTTGCTTTCACCAATTTTTCAAACCCCAAGGGTTAACCAAAAGAAATTGACTTACCCAAAATACAAACTTAAGAGTACATAAATGTGGAAGTTATAGACTATTCCATCTAGACTTTTCTTTGGCCTTGGACTGTTTTGTGCCAGAAAACTTCTTAGTCAGCCGACCTCATATTTTTTTTTTTTTTTACCTTTTCTTTTTACCTTTTCTTTTTACCTTTTCTTTGTGGGTGTTTCTAACTGATACTCTTTGGCAATTACAGGTTTGTAATTTCTTATTTTCATCTGGTTCTTTTATTCTAAAATATGGAGCACAATACATTTAGTGTAAAGCATAGTGGTGAGTGGTTTTTGTTTTTGGTTTTATGATAAGGTTTTGTTATTTATATGTTTTGTTTTTGTTTTTAAGGCATTCAACTTTTGTAAAATACAATTGTTGATCTTTGAAGCATTACAATTCATACTTGATGTAAATGTAATTTATTTATTTTTATTTTTTCATTCTTGGTTTATAGCTATGAAAATAGCTATGGCATTTAATGGTATGATACCAACTTAAAACTTCAATGTTGTTCTGTTAAGAAAAGAAATTGTTGGGCAGTAAATGGAATGTTAGTGGAACTTCATCCATCTTCCCTAATTGAGTTCAAAACAATTTTTCTTTTTTGGTCATTTATTATAAATTTATGATGTTAATATTTGTTGGTGGTTTTTACGTTATCAAATTAGATAATTATTCCATATTATTTTTCCAGTTTGCATGTCATTTGAGTTAATCATTCATTTGTTTGCTTTGTACATTTCATATATAACAATAATAATAATAATAAGTAAAGACAATCCTTAAAAATCCATTTCAGTTATAATTTATTTCATGAATATATTCAAATATGAATCTTTTCGGACCAAAGATTTAAAAAAAAAAAAAAATTCAATCTGAGGAGATGAATATTTGAATATATTCATGAAATAAATTATAACAGAAATGGATTTTTAAGGATCATCTTTACTTATTATTATATTGCTCTGTTACATTGAGCACTCATTAGATTAATTTTCTTCTTAGGATTATCCCTACCAATTAGTGTGTATATATATATATATATATATATATATATATATATATATATATATATATATCCAAATGTAAAAGAACGAAGAGTAAGATTTCAGTGTTCAAAACATTAATTTAAAACGGGGCTCAATACAAAAGGAGAACCGTAAATATTTATTTATTATGCAGTGTTACATTAGAACATGCACAAAACTGTACATATTGTTTCAATGTTAAAAAGATTTTTTAACATTGAAACAAGATGTACAGTTTTGTAGTGAGTATGTGCATGTGCTAATGTAACAATGTATTACATATATATTTCATAATGTGAAAAGTGTGTATAGAAATATTTCATAATGTGAAAAGTGTGTGTATAGAAATATTTCATAATGTGAAAAGTGTGTGTATAGAAATATTTCATAATGTGAAAAGTGTGTGTATAGAAATATTTCATAATGTGAAAAGTGTGGGTATAGAAATATTTTATAATGTGAAAAGTGTGTGTATAGAAATATATATATATTTCATAAAGGAAAAAGTGTGTATATATATATATATATATATATATATATATATATATATATATATATATATATATATATATATATACACTTCATAAAGGAAAATGTGTGTGTGTATAGAAATATAATATATATATATATTTCATAAAGGAAAAAGTGTGTGTATAGAAATGTATGTATGTATGTATGTATGTATATATATCATAATGTGAGTGACACCACGACGACGATTCCCCCTCACTTCCATAATAACACCAATACATGCAATCTACATAAATCCAAAATTAAAAAAAAATTAATCACTTTGTCTGACGATTGCAAAAGCGTGAAACCCAGGGTTACAAACTCACATCAATCCAACCAAATATATTTCATAATGTGTGTGTGTGTGTGTGTATGTATGTATGTATATATATATATATATATATATATATTTCATAATGTATGTTAAGAGCACTTTTTTTTTTTTTTTTTTTTTTTAGAACTTCTCAATCTAGGTCAGATATTAATTTCATTGTTTAAGAAAATGAAAAACCATGATAGCAACTCAAATACTAAAAACTCAATAAAATTATATAGGATGTGGGTGGTATGTGTTTGCAAGAATACTGCCTGGGAAAAACATAAGTGTTTTTATTTTATTTTATTTATTTTTAAGATATAGTGGCAAAGCAGGTAGGTGAGAATCAGATGTTCATGGTTTCACTTGGTATTTCTCTGCTGGAATGAAAGCTTTGTTCACCCAGGAAAAGAACCCAGTTGAACATTTATGAATAGGATGGTTAAAAATATAATTCCAAGTGGCATCATGTAGGAAGTCATGAAATGAGTCCTAATCAGTGCATTGAAAAAGATACCCTGTTAATAGCTGGTTAGTGACTAATGGGAAAGCAGAAAGAGACACTACTGCATGATCAGAGCTGCCAAGAAGACAGAACTGCAGAGCACAATATGAATTTGGGGCGGAGGTAAGGAAGAGATCAATTTAAGAATTATTTCCGATAGAATTACTGGGAAAATGCATGAGGAAAGCTACCATTTTCAGTGAGAGATTGAGTAATAGAGAAGTTCAAGGTCTGCCAATGAGCTCAGTGGCATTACTGATTAAGCCATCTGACATAGTGGACATTGAAGTTGCTGAACACAGATATTTGCAGATGGGTGTTGAGAGAGGGCCTTATGTATATTATTAGAAGTTCTGTTTAGTAGGCAACAGTCAGGAGAGGGAGGAGAATGATGAAGAAAGAAGAGATAGCTGGCTGAGTTTGTAAGTGAAAGTTAGACACATCTAAGAACAGTCCAGACTCAAGTTCAAAAAGAAGGGGAAGAGTATAGACCAGGCAATAGGTAGACCTATCTACCCCTATTAAAAAGGCAAAGAAAAATAAATGGATTAGACCAAAGAATATCATTGAGGTGGCATATATGATTAGGGGTACAGTGTTATCTTATTGATTAACTTGAGAAGATCCCTTCTCGTTTCTTTAATGTCTCTCCTCATCACTTAGGGAAATTTTGAGGGCGGTGTAGTTGAGTGTAGGATTAGCTACAGTCAATCATGTTGGGGCAGGTTACTTAGGAAACTAAGAGTAAGATATTTTTTATTAAGTTTTAACTTAGTATAAGTTGAAATATCCCTCACTAGAATAAGAATTAAGACTACCCTTATTCTATGGAGAAGGCACGGTGGAGTAATGCATAGTGGCTTAGATTGAGGAATTGGAGAGCCAAGTTCAAATTCAAGTTGAATCCATTACATTCACTTATGTGCTAATACCCTTGGGAAAGGTATGAATCCTTTTCTTCTCCCTCCAGCTATGGATAAATGGCAAGTTCCATAGACTTGGATGGCAACTGGTCTACCACAGAAAGAAATGGCAACCTATTGCAAGGGAAAAAATCTGCCTCGTCATGCATGTATCGAAAGATACATGATTGCCTAAGCATGTATCACGCATGGCACATGACTGACTTATTGTATGTGTATGAGATACCTCTGAACAAATTCTGGTTCAGCATTTCAAGTTAAGTATCATCATGAATATCACCCCAGATAGCTTATTTTCAGAATGCCTAATGTTGTGTTGTTGTTGCTGTTGGTTTTTTTTTTTGTTTTGTTTTTTAATATTCTTCTACCCTTTATTTGTATTTTGGGGGCTGGAGTGTTAATCTAGTGTGACAAAATTCTTCTCTCTTTCTCAAACACAAGCAGCAGAAGGGCAAATACAAATACCTCTGAGAGCCTTTGTACAAATCCTGCTTCAGCATTTCAAGTTATGTATCATCATAGAATATCATCCCAGATAACTTATTTTCTAAATGCCTAATGTCCGATGTGCCAGGATACGTACAGTTGAACATATATATATATATTATGACAAAAATAGTGTAAAGCCAGAAATGCTAAATGCTGTTAGTCATTTGAAATCTGAAAGAAAGGACACTTAAAGCAAGCATAAAGTGCTTGATATCAGACATAGAGCACTAATAAGTTTAATACAAATATAAAATTTGTCACTTAGCTCATTGATGTTATATTCAGCACCCTGACTCCAGAGTTTCATAGATAAACTTTTTTGTTATCATTCAATGGACTTGTCAAGAATTCAATTGCTGATACCTCATCAATGAGCTAAGTGACAAATTTTATATTTGTAAATATCCTCTCTTTCTTCTCGTGTGTGTGTGTGTGTGTGTGTGTGTGTGTGTGTGTGTGTGTGTGTGTGTGTATATATATATATATAGTGTATGTGAACATAGAAGTCAACACTTAGAGGCGACAGTCTGTTTCATGCTAGATGCAATCTTCAGGCCACCAGTGCTGTTATTTTTCTCGGCTATTTATACGGGTCAGTGGTGCATTGTGGGTAGTCTATTTTGGCGGTTATTTTACCGGAAGTCGTTTATTTATTTATTCGTGTCAAATTATTTTGCTTGTTTTTATTTATTTTTATTTTTTATCTTATATATTTATTTATTTTTTTTATTTTGTTCGATGTTTTTATTAACGTAGTAAAAATTTGTTTATATAGCTTATTGTGGGTAGTCTATTTTGGCGGTTATTTTACCGGAAGTCGTTTATTTATTTATTTGGGTCAAATTATTTTGCTTGTTTTTATTTATTTTTATTTTGATCGGTGTTTTTATTAACGTAATAAAAATTTGTTTATATAGCTTATTTAATAGTTTTGTTTTTGTTTTTTGGGAAGATAAAGCAATTTGTTGAATTTTGGGGTTGATTGTTGAGGTTTGTTCTAATTATTATTTTGGTGGGAACAATAAATAAAAACAAGCAAAATAATTTGACACAAATAAATAAATAAACAAACGACTTCCGGTAAAATAACCACCAAAATAGACTACCCACAATGCACCACTGACCCGTATATATAAATAGCCAAGAAAAATAACAGCACTCATGGCCTGACGATTGCATCTAGCTTGAAACAGACTGTCGTCTCTAAGTGTTGACTTCTATGTTCACTTTTATATTTACACACGCTCTATCTCTGATATTGAGCACTTTATCCCATAAATATAGCACACATTAAGATTCGGTCAAGTAAATACAATGAAACAGACTGTTTCATTGTATTTACTTTTAATGGTGCTCAAATAATGCTTAAAGTTATTCTGTGTAGTTTCTGTCCAACAAAGGTGGTGTTTGTTTTGCATTATGAAAATGGAGTTAATAAAAAAAAATTACATTAAATTATACATACATTTTTTTTTTACTTTTTTAATTCAAAGTTTTTCACATTCTAATTCTAAATTTATCACATTTCGCTTTGGCATAATTTTAAGTTTGCTTGATGGGGAAGTAATATCAAATACTTTAAAATTCTGGTGGAATTAAGAGTACATTCTGTTTTGGTTACCGATCAAAAGCAAATGCTTTTAACGTGTTGAAAATCTAATTTGCAGTTGCATAAAAAATCACATAGACTAACGTGTCTACACAATAAACAATACGCTGTTGGTGGCAGTACCATCTTAACCAGCAAAATTGTGTTACCTCCCCTGATTGATGGCTGACAAGGGCAGGGTATTGCACAGGCTTTCACATAATGTAAAAAAAAAAATTGTTGAAACTTAGTCAAAACATCCAAGGGAAGATGAGTAGATATGCAAATTGTTATATTGTAGCTTACTAATAGCATTTTGTTAGATGTGCTGGTATGTGAAATAGACATATGCGTTTGCTTTCATTCAACTTAGACAATAGTGTAAATGTTACATATTGGGTGATCAGATTTAAAAAGTTTGACTCAAGTGTAGTCCTTTTGGCTGTAAAATAGATACTATGGATTGCAGTTAAATGGAACAGTAATTAGAAGGAATGGTTGAGAAATAGCACAAGAGAATTAACTTCTTAAATCAGATTGTCTTTTTTATTCAAACCCAATTGAAGGAACAACCACTTAGGACCTGAATTCTGTTGAAATGGAATCTCTGTCTATCTCTCTCTCTTGTCAAGTACACATGAACAAATGCTCTTTTTATGCAAATTTCTTATCAGCCAATGACATGATATGGTTATACTGGCCTGCTAAATTTCATCTCTTGTATTAGTATGGGAAAGAAAGGTGGGTTTGAGTATTCTAAGATTTTTGCATTCTATTATCATTTACAGAATGGTCAGGAAACAAAAAGCAAATTCCATTGAGTGGCAATTCTTTAGGCAGAAATTCCTTGTTAATGAAAGAGTTCAGAGGAGAATGGCCTGACTGGTTCCAGCTGATAGAAAGGCAACAATAACTCAAATAACCACCCTTAACAATGGCAATATACAGAAGAGCATCTCTGAATGCATAAAATATCAAACCTTGAAAGGATGTGCATGGAGTGTAATGGATATTGGCTTGGAATGAGAAATCAGAGAGCCAAGTTCAAATTCCAGTTGGGTTCATTCTATTCATTTATGTACAAATACCTTTGGGAAAAGTATGAGTTCCTTTCTTTTCCTCCAGCTATGGGTTAAATAACAGGATTTGTATCTGGAAAAATTGTTATTCTCAAAAACATTGTTAATGTAATATTCATTAAAAAAAAATTCTTACAATCCAAAATGTTTTGACTTTAAATAACCCACACAGGGTTGATAAGCCATAAAAATACCAAAAACAAATTAATTAATCAAACTTGAAGCAGATGGGCTACAGAAGTAAACCATGCTGAATAACACACCTGTCAGATAAGAAACTGGAGCTATAATTTAGTAATTGCAAAATTTAAGCAGTAGACTATTGCTAAAACATTGCCTAATCCTGATGAGTCTTGATTTTTGCTGCGTCATTTGGATACTAGTGTCAGAATGTGGCATAAACAGCATGACCCATGACAGTTTTGTGTGTGTGTGTATATATATATATATATATATATATATATATATATATAGAGACACACTCTTAATTTTATAAGTGAAAATTTTTTAATTACATTTAAATGAATATTTAGACTGACTGATATTTGCTAACTCTAATTGTTTCGTAAATATATCCATGATTCTAACAACTGGCTTCCTCTCTAGAAAAGAAACTCTTGGGTTGTCTTCAAGTTTATTTACACATAGCATCAGTGGTTAGTGGCCAGGTTCTTGCAGAGTAGGGAAGAGCTAGTATTTTGAATGCTGATTTTTCAAGGCAAGTAGAATAGAACCTCCCCCCCCCACTTGGCAGAAAATGGGTCAAAGCAAATCTCCTTCCTACATTTGTTCTTGGCCTTGTACTGCTCTAGATTTATTTGGATTTGTCCTTGACATTGGAAAATACAATGTTTTCCATATTGAGAGTCCAACTGGCAACAATGTAGTCATTGTCTCTAATAGATATTCCTTTGCCTTCACTTGGCTCAATTCCTCTATGCAGTAAAGATGGAGGCAGTAAGTGTTGTCAGCTATGAAAACATGATTACAGATTGTGGGTGCTGAAAGTTGTTAGGGGAGCAATGAAACCAGGTACTGTTTATTGTGGTCTATAATTGCAGTTGAGCAAATTAAAATTTGCTAAGTTTCCAAACTTGTTTGGTTAATAAATAAAAAAACACACTTGTCTTTATTCCTCACTAACCTTTCTGTCTCGGGATGCTTTTTAGGTTTGCAAGCATATTAAAGATATCAGTGCTAAGGGATTCTAACATAATAACCTGGTGCTGTTGATATAAATATGCCCTCATGCCAAAATAACCAAGTACGAAATACTGTAAATATGAATGAGTTGTTAATTATTTTTATAATTACTTGTATCATATTCTTGCATGGTAAATGAAGTATTATTAAATTATAATACAAAAAAAAAATCAAATTAATAAATTTACATTAACTATTGGCAGTTTCTTTAATATTAAAGATGCTTGAAGGTCTGGTTAATTTTGACCTTTTCTTGGTACGTGTGCATTGGCAATGCTGACTAGAACTGGAACAATCTTCCCTTGTGGCCGCAGAGGAATATCTGATCCATAGGGTTCTCTGCTGGGTGCTGTTTTTTTTTTTCTTCCTCATAGTTCTTTTCCTCCAGGTTGGCAGGGCAGCTAGCTTCAAAATTGCTTGTAGCCTTTTCAATCTGGGTAATCTTAAGGGATTTTCAAACTGAACATTTTATGTAATAGATTGTACTCTGTGGCTATCTTGTCTGTGGCTTAGTTAGTACTGCTCAGTTATTGCTTGCCCTGTTTCCATAGAGTCCAAGTACATACTGCCCCACCCAGGGATTGAACTTGGAATTAATATCACCAAATTCATGAACCAATGCTTTAATCCACTAGACTGTGAGTTCAATCCCAGATAAAGATGAGATGAACAGTCTGCATGTAAATACTGTAAATACTAACTCCTCATTCCAGAAATTCTCTTTCATTGAATTTTTAAAATCTTCATTCTCAGATAGTTAAGAAAATAATGTTGAAAGTAAAGACTATGCGTCTGGCAAGGTTTGAACTTACATACCCAATCCTTAGAGGTTTATCTGTCTGTGGCAGCTGCCTTTTCCAATTAGGCACTGAAGGTCAATCGATAAAAATCATTCACATTTAGCAATATTTTAAATTCTTGGAATAACATCTGTTGCCATGAAACTAGGATAAAATCAAATAGGATTCAGTTCCTTATTCTAGAATGACTAACTGGTATATACCTTCAATTTGTTGCGGTGCCAAATCTCGCCTTTTATAGTCACTGGCACCAAATACCAAGTGAGGTGTAATATGTTTGTTTTTTTTTTCTTTTTTAAATCAGTATCACCATGCAAGTCAGTAAAGCAGTAAAGGGGTTACAGGTTGTGGAAGAATTAGGAACAGAAACATTAATAATGAGCGGGAAGAGAAAAGAGTAATCAGGAGGACAGTAGATAGCGATTGAGATTGCATTTAAATTTTTGAAGATTAAAGTTGGCTGGAAAGCATAGTCAGAAGGGAGTTCCACAAGTGAAAAGTGTGAGAAAAGAAACAGTTTGCATAGAACTT
>OZ038493.1:48544558-48569558 GCA_964036315.1 Acanthosepion esculentum | reverse complement strand
TACATTCTGTGTCTAGCAATTCTGATTAGCAATCATAAAATACAACTTTGAGTTATGTAATTGAGAAGAGTTTAAGAATTCCTCTGTTTAAAAAAAAAAAATTAAAAAAATGACCAGAATATGTGCAGCTATTGCAAGTAGGTGGCTGGCATGTTTACCTGGCAGAATCCCCCATCTTTATCCTTACTCCCTCACCTTTAAGTCCTCAGAGTTGCATCAGTCATGGGTTTATTTCTAAGGTTCAATACGTAACACACTAGAAAATTTTTTTTTTTGTAAAAGAGGAGTTTTTTTGTAAAACAGGAATTTCAGTGGAATCTTTAAAAAAATTATTTATTTTTAGTATGGGGTTGTATTCAGTGATTTTCTTTTTTTTCTTTTTCTTTTTTTAGATTTGAAAGTTTTAAAAGATTGACTTATTTGGTCACTAACAAGTCCAGAATTAAGTTTAAAAAAAAAAAAAAAAAATAAAGTACATGTGTATCCAACTCCTTTTACCTGAAACCAATTTTCTCTAGTATTATATTTGAAAGGGCTTTTTCAACTTCACATATTTTGGTCTAATCTTTGACTTCTCATAGTTGTTAATATGGCCCCTTTAGATTTTGAAGAATGACTGCTTATGTAAAGTTTCTCTTGTTATTTCTTATGTTCATTTTTGTTATTTTTATGATTTATTTTGATTGTTTTATTCTGCGCTTTATGCTTTTGTTGTATCAATTTTTTTACAAATTTCCTAATTTGTTATCTGTTGCATCTTTTGAGAAGAACTGCACAAAAAAGATTTGTATCTTGATGAGAAAAGACAAAATTCTCTATTCAATCTGTTTCTCATCTTACTTGTAATAATATGAAATCATAAAACTCATCTTCAAAGTTCAAAGTCATTTCTGATGGCCACCAAATGACGCACAATGAAGGTCAGTGAATGTGGGTAATTCTAAAATAAGCTTAATGATGAAAACATTTATTTTCTACCATAATTTCTGCCTTTGTCAATGCACTTAATTAATCGGTGACTCTTTCTTACATAGCTTAGATATTATACAGTGAAATTTCAGATCAAAATTCAGCTATGAAGTGTAGGGCTGTAGAATTATTTATATTTATGTGTTTATGGACTCAAAACAACAAAGAAGATAATAGATGAGCATTTTTTTCTCAGGAATTAAGAATTCTTTGTTATCTTGGAAAGTGATGAAATTTAGAATTGGTTTTGATAAATAAGATTACTAACATAAATATTATTAAATGAATAATAGTCAGTCAGATATGTGCCATGCGTGATACATGCTTTGGCAATCATGTATCTTTTGATACATGACTGACAAGGAAGATTTTTTTTTCCTCACAGTAGGTTGCAATTTTTTTCTGCAATAGAGCAGTTGCCATCCAGGGCTATAGAACATGGTCTGTCTTGCTATTTACCCATTTGCTTTGGGCGAAGAAGAGGATTCATACCTTTCCCAAGGGTATCAGCATGTAAGTGAATGTGATGGATTTGACTGGAATTTGAACTCGGCTCTCTGATTCCTCAATCTGAGCCACTATCCATTACTACTCCTATATTACTGATGTAAATATTAAATGAATAATATTGCTGACATAATAAAATTAAAATAAGGCACTAATTCTTTTGGACTGTTTTATTTCCTGAATGTTTGTTGGAATATAAACATAAACAATTGCCTCAAAGATGACAAAGAAACAGAAATATGGTTGTACAGAAGGCAGAAGGATGCTGAGAATATCATGGACTGAACATGTGAGCAATGATGGTTTTAGAAGAAATGGAAATAAAAAAGACCCTTATATTTAACATCTGGAAGAGAGGGTTGAAATTTCTTGGGCACATAATGAGGAAAGAGAGCTTGGAAAATTTGCTACTCAAAGAACTGATTCATGACAATAGAGACAGAGGAAAACAACATTAGCAACCTAGCAAGCTTGTGTAAATGGATGGTGCAACAAGAAGAGATAGAAAAAGACTAAATTTGCTAAGAGATACAAGCATCCTGGGTAAGATGATAAACTACATCCAACAGCAATTTGGATATTTTGAGTGGTGTGGAACCACCTTTTAATTGCTTGTGTTCCCAGGTCCACCCTGACCCTGGGGTGGTAGTACCTGTTAGGGTCCAAACTATGGGCAAATAGTTAACCCCCAAACTGGGGTCAAAACACTATGAAAGTGTAAAAATAGGTTTTAATACCAGCAAAACATTTTTGTAAAAAATTATTACCATCAATGAATTTTCAAAGAAAAAATTATTACCAGCAATACATTTTTTGAAAAAAATATTACCAGCAATACATTTTTGAAGAAAAAAATATTACCATAAATAAAAATCTTGTCAGCCTTAAATAACCCATTGAGGTTGATATGCCATAAAACAAAACAAACCAAACCAAACCAAGAGTTACAAAAGACAAGGAATTGTAGAGAACCATGGTCACCTACTTCTCAAAGGGACATGGCACATGGAAGATTTTATATCATTGGTAAAGCTTGGATATGAACCAAACTAAATTGTATGCATGTGTCAGTTTGCTGTACTACTGTTGATTGATTTGTTTAATGACATATCAACTCCTTATGGGTCATTTAATGCTGAACTAGTGTTGATAATGATGTGAATACTACTACTGATAATATATTTTCCTTTATTTTGGAGTCAGTCTAACAAAGCTATTGCTTATTTCTGTTATATGTTTGTCTCTCCATTTTTAATCAGGTGAAACAATTAGAAGCAGAATCACAAGTGTGCAGCAAATACTGACTTGTAAAAGGTGTGTGCTTGTCTATGCCATTTGCAGTGAAGTATGTACATATGTTTCTATTATGAAATTGAGGCTAACTCTTTCTATCACATATAATGATAAAATTTGAGAGAATAACCCTGGATTTACTACTTGGAGGATTTGCATATGTGCATTAAAAGTCTCATATAGCCAGCAGTTTTTAACAAGACAAAGCAATGGGTGTTATAGTGATGGTGAAAGGATGAGGTTAGCAGTGACAGTGCAAGCTTAGAAACTGTTTGTTTTATTTTTGGTAGGACCTTTGTGTGCAGTTGTGATTCCCTCTTTTGCAGATGAAACTTTGTCTCCTTGTTTGAGCTTACTTCCCATAATATTACGCAAAAATCAAATGTTACAAACAAGAAGTGCACAGCAGCTACAATGTGACTATAAAAAACAATCAAGATAAAAACAACAGTTCAAGTGGGTTAATAGATAAAAATAATTCTTCCTTTAAAAACAAAAAGGAAAAAAATGGTACACTATTTACATTATTCGGACTATCGTCCTCATCTTTGTTGCCATATTTATCAGAACATTTCAGCTGTTGTATGCTCTGGCCTTCTTCAGGTGGTTGGAATGTTGAGCTGAACCCTTTATTTTGCTTTCTGGGGTAGACTGTTCTAGTTCCATGTGCCATGTCTAATGGATGTCAGTTATCAAGGACACATGGCACAGTGTATAAAGGTGTTAGTTAGATCCAGTGACAGGACCCAAAGAGTGTGAGTTCAATACTCGGTTAAAGCAGTGGAGAACTTAGAGAGGGGAATTAACAGGAGATAACTGATAACTGACATCCATTAGACATGGCACGTGAAACTAGAACAGTCTACCTCAGCAAGTGAAATAAAGGGTTCAGCTCAGCATTCCAACCACCTGAAGAAGGCTGGAGTGTACAACGGCCGAAACGTTGTGATAAATATGGCAACAAAGATGAGGACAATAGTTCGAACAATGTAAATAGTGTACATAATACCTCAACTCGGAAATATAGACAGATACTGAAAAAATGGTATTTTTACAAGAAAATATTAAAAAAACAAAATCTTTCTATATGATCTTAATTTTTAAAAAAATTTGTGGCAGAAAGTGTTTGTAAAATCTGAAAATTCAACTGGATTTGAAACTCAGAGCAATGATTCATGTTTATGAAGTAATGGACACTCTGTGTTTCAGAACATTGTGAATTTTTCTTTGTTTTATGAATTGTTGATAGCCAATTTATTTCTTGTCATTTAATCTATGGCTTTAAGATCTTTTCAAAATGGCTGTGAATCTATTTTGTGCCAGTCCATCGCAGCTGAGAGAAGTTGAGTGTTCCAGTGTGAATCAGGAAATCTTTGAGATCATTATTAAAAAGACGTTCTTAATAGCTTCCTTGCTGACTGGAGGAAGTCTCCGCATTTCATGTAAATTAATTTCTTATCTTCAAAAAGTTATGAATGGTCCAGCATGTGTCAGTGACAGGTAAGTACCAATCCGGTTTGGATCTGAAGTCAACAATGGGAGATCAATAAGTCTTTATGTAGCTGAAGGCAGTTTCTGAAAGCCTTAATACAAAACCAGTTGTCATTGGTCAAATGACTTTGTTCTAATCTGCATATGTGGCTCTTGTTCATTGTGATGCAAATGCTATGAACTTAAGGATGAAGCACTCAAAAGTTTGTGCTTTTGTTGAAAATTAACCAAAATTTGTATTGGAGATCAAGTGACAGCAATTTTATTCAATTATCTATTTGTTATCCTAGCTATCCCCCCCTCCCCTGCCCAGAAGATGTGAGCTATATATTGGGCATGTTGAAATTAAGCAGATATAGAAAATTAACTATCTGGATTCGTATATTAACAGATGATGTAAAATATGATATACACAAATATAAGGCTCATAGGAATGGTGAAAGGTGCCTTCCTGAAACTAAGCAAAATATTAAGCGATATGAAAATGTCCTTAAGGAGAGAGGGGGGAAAAAATGCTCAATTCCTCTATAGCAGTGAATGCTGGACAATCTACAAAAGGAGTTGAAGTGACAGATGTGATTCTACTGACAAATTCTAAGAATACCATGGACAGAACATATGAGCAGTGAGGAAGTTTTAAGGAAAATAGTAACAAGAAGGAAACTTAGAATCAGAAAGAGACTGTTGAAATTTCTTGGTTACATAATGAAGAGGGCCTGGAGAATCTAACGAGATATATTGAAGGAAAAAAAATAGCGGGAGGAAGCAGTGAGTAGCCTACTGAAGGAGTTTGTGTGAATGGATGTCAGAACCAGAAGAAAGTGATGGCAAAGGATCAAAATTAATTTGAGGAATAAAAGACAGGAAGAAATGGAGCGCTATGATTACCAAACTCCTGAATAAAAGGCACATAAAAGCTAGTCTAGATTTTTGATTCTTTTAAATTTACATTTCTACCCCATAACTTTTGCAAAGCTCTTCCAAACATGCCAATAGTGATTGGAAATGTTTTTCTTTGTTTCATTCCCGATTAATATCCACCATTCTTTTGATATATTTTTTTTTTTTTTTTTTTAATTTTTTTTATAAACTTATTTATTGATTTATTGGATTAAGAAAAATACATACCATTTGATGTTTGCCTTTCATCAATTTACAATCCCAGTCAAAGATTTATGCACTCAGGGAACCAGTTTTAACAAAATGGATTTTCACACTTTTCTGATATGAGGTTATTAATCTCTTTCCACTTTGAGAACTGTCATACTGTTACACTACATGATCATTATGTCACAAACAGATAAGACATGCCACTATAACTCATAGTGATATATTGTCTTTGTTTGTGAAATAATGATCACATAGTGTCACATTTCCTCGAGAAAACAAATTATGAGTACAGCTGGTTAATCTTATCATTCCATGATGTGATTTTTCTTTGCCAGGTGACACTTGGTGGATGTGACAATATATCTCAACCCAGCCATATCACTCAGGTTGACCATGTGTGGGACAATATTGTCATGCATCAAAATAACACTTTTAAACAAATGTTCTCATCACAGTTTCACAGAATCTGATTACATTAACTGTGACCATGAAGTATGAAGTCCACAAACAAGCATGCCTATTGCATCCCAGAATACAGTTGCCATTAATTTCTTTATTTTTATTGGAATAGAGTGGTCAGTGACAATGAATGCTTCTAGGTAATGGAGTTGACCTCTGTCTGGGGAATAACAAGATATACCCAGGTCATATTAATCATCCTTCAGAAAGTCTGTATCCATTCTCCCTATACCTTTTTTCTAAAAGTGAAAAAGGTATATCCACAAACTGGAACTTGTTGTTTTGTAACCTGATGAGATGACCCTTTCCAAAATCTTTGCTTCTCAAAGAAAATTACATGGACCACCACTTTCAGAAGATAAGTTCCACAACCATATCTCAAAGTTTGTCATAGATTGTTGATGAATGTTGACACTAATTAGTATGTCCTATCAAGGCTCTACATATATCCTACAAATACCCGATTTCTGCTTATGTTTGCCATGCATAGCAACATGTTTACAGTAAATACAGTATTTGTTGGATTTTTTGTTTTAGCATGCAAAACTCTCCTTACGCCTTGCACCTTTGTTTGTCTACTGTTTTGTGGTGACAGTCATCTTTGTTGTGACATCACATAGACCTGTGTTCAATATCAAACCTGTTCTGTTCATTACAAGAAGTGCTGCAATATACCCTGTTGTTTTGTGTTTATTGCATTAATTCCAGTCAATTTATTCTCTTCTCTACCTTATGTTTTTGACATCATTCATATCTTGAAAGAAAATCTGTTGATAATCTTTTGTTTTTCTTTTTTAAACTTGTTTTTGTCATGATTTTACTGATAAACCTTTCAGCCAATCTCTTTTTAATTTTTCTCTTCATTATTCTTTACTTTTACTTCATGTTTGTCATTTTAAGTTACCATGAAAACAGTTTCTTTGAATTGACTTTTTATTCAGAATAAATTGAACCTTGAGATTTGACATGAAGCATTTTTATTTTATTTTTTTTAATCATTTCACCCCAAGTAAAGCAATGATACCACTAAGATGCAAAAGGTTACTGGGTGTGAAAGAGAATGAGATTTTAGTGTGGAGAAAGGACAATAAGAGGTTTCCGGAAGACAGAAAATGGAGGTTGATGTAGCATTTAAATCTTTGAAGTTTGTAGGTGACAAGGAAGCGAAAACTAGAAGTTCCATAAGCAAGAAGTATAAGAAAAATTATTAGCATAGGACTAACAGTTGCATCTAGCTATTCCAACAGTAAATTGATGAGTCCTAGTTGCCAATCTATTAGTACGCTTAAATTTATTCTGTTGAGGTACCAGATAGGAAATCTCATTAGAACAATTGCCATAAAAATATTGATAGAAAAGGCAGAGGGAAGCCACATTAATGCAATGGGAAAGTAACTGATGCCAAGTTAGGACTGATATCATTACAGACCCTTCTTAGGATTTTATCAAGAATCTCATGATATATAACCGGGGCACCAGATCAGATATGACAGCAATATTCAATACATGGATGAATGGTAAATTTATAAACATGCAAGATGTATTCTGACAAGAAAAATTGTCTAGCATGACACAGTGAACCAACTTTCCTAGCAGCAGACCTAGCAATTTAATATAATCATTCCATTTCATATAAATAGAAAACATGAAATCGAGAAGGCACAATGTGTTGCTCTTCTAGAGGTTAACATCAGCCATGCTGATGAAATGCAAAAATGGTTCTCTAAGAGGACTAAAAGAGCATTTTTCTTTTGAAGGCACTAAAATTTACAAGCCATTACTTGCCCCAGATAACAACTGATTGAAGGTCATTTACAAGATCAACTGACATTTTTACTTTATTGGCTCTATCAGACTTAGTATTAAGAAGAGAGTAAATAGCTATCAGCATAAATATCAAGTTGGGAACTGATGACATTGGTAAGGTTGTTGATTAAGTTAATAAAGTAGCTACAAGAATAGCACTCTGGTGGGGGGGACACCTGCATTAACGTAAAAGGAGTTAGAAGAGTAACCATACAACACAACTTTCATTACATGATTATTTTTAAGACTGGATCAAATTAAAAATTCAGCCAGACACACCATAGTCCTTCAGCTATTGTTTTATTTTTATTTTCATAATTTTAATCAACTTATTCATTCTTTATTTGAAATTATTTTATTTCTTTCTGCTGTATATTTATATTAAATTTATATATATATTTATATATGTATATATATGTATTTATATGTATAAATTTATATATATTTATATTTATATATGTATATTATTTTATTTCTTTCTGTTGTATATTTATATTAAATTTTAGAAATTGACCAAATTAACTTTGGAAATAGTTTGGAATCATTCACTAGACAAATATGAGTTAGCAATCTCCTGCATGTAGAATTTTTATACAAAAATTGGTGCGGCTTTAGTGTGTGTCCTACAGATCAGTGTATCCTATGGCCACATTTGTATCCTACATTATCTGTTATGGTCCAAGGTTAGGACCAAGGAAGAACAACACGAACACAAGAGTAGGAATAACAAAGATATATTAAACAGAATAATAATAATAATACAAGAAGTGGAAGGTGTTAGTATGACTGTCAGTCTGGTTTAGAGTGAACTACTATTGTCTCGACTCGACTCCGTCTCGACTCGTTCCACTTTCGTTCTATTGTCTCTCTTGAGAGGCGCAGTTTTTATAGTGTCAGGAAGAGTTCATTGTCGTTACAGGTAAGTTCCCATAACACTAACATAAGGGGAAAAGCCAAAACAGAAGGAGGGATGACATTCATTGTTGTATTATAAAATTTAAAATCAAAAAAATTATAAAATAAGAAATTTGACTAAAATAAAATCATAAAACAAGTTGAATCCTTTAAATAAAAACATTCTGAATATCTTTTAGCATATCGATAAAAAAACAGGACAATACCATAATAATGTGGGATACAAATGTGGTGGTAGGATACACACTAAAGCAGAAACTGATTGGTAGAACACATGCTAAAGTGGCACCCAAAAATTAGACACCACACTTTTATTTGATCATGGGCAGGAAAAGGATTTCTAAGCTTTTATATATTTATTTACTTTTTAACATTTTTAATTTCTAAAAATCAAAATTTCACTGTTCATTATCATCATTTAATTCCAAAGATTTGCTTTTTCTGACCTAAAAAGTACAATTCTGTTAATTACAATTAGTTTTATAGTATTTTTGTTTTCCTCCAGTTATGGCCACTAAACGAAATGATTTACCACAAAGATTTGAACTCTCTTACTTTTTAAAATTAGTATAGAACCTTCCAAATTAAAAAGGTTAACAACACTTTAAAGAAAACTCTTCTTCCAATACTAAGTAAAATAAGATAGATTTTTTGTCTCCATCATTCTTTTTGCAATCTGCCCTGGCCATTCCTTGATTGTTTGATTCGATGAACAATATTCTCAGCTCTTCCCTTGCATATTGTATTCCCATTGAAGTTAATTCCTGATGTCTGAGATACCTCGATAAGGATAACCAGAGGAGTAATTTTTGTTACCTTTCTAGATGTTGAATTTCCCCAAAATACGACTTTGTGCTGTATTCTGTTCAAGTAGGCGTGCAGATAGATGGCACCTTTTTAGTAATTTGCAATCTTTCCCAACCATGAATATTTGGGTTTGATTTGTTGTACATACTCAAATCCAGGGGGTTATTCTCCCCAAATTCTGTTGCCAATCTTATGTGCAAGATTCCCACCTTAAACATGGCCTTGTGCTGTATTTTGTTTATGTTGGTGCACACATATCTTTTTTGCCTGGTAAGCCTATGCCATTGTGAATTAGGATCTGTCTCCCTGAAAACCATTTGCATGCTCAGTCATTAACACTCCTCCCCTACTCTCTCCCAATTTGTGCTGAAGTTAGAACATTGTTTGTTAACTGCTGCTGTTACCCACATCTGCAGCAGGATAGGGAAGAAAAAAAGAAAAAAAAGTGGTCAGGTGACAAAAGCAAAGAGAAACCCTGAAAAAAAAATTTTATTTTTATTTTTTTAATTTCTATAGTAGTTTTATCTTATTGTCGGTTGTTTTTTAAATGCAACATTATGGGACATCCAGCTGATATTGATCCATATCATGTGGACAGTCTCTCTCCGTTTCTCTTTCTCTCTCTTGACTTCTGACACATCAACAAAGAACACTGTCCAGGCTTCAGCTGAACTGAGAAGTTCAAATAGTTGGAATCACAATCATAAACAATTGGTAACTTGCTCCAATGAAGATCAAATGCAGAATTTAAATAATAAATTTTTATAACTTTTTTTCTTATTCTCTAACATTTGTATTTAGCTTTCATATTTATTATTTCAAAGAGCATTTCTTTGTGGATGAAGAGCTGAAGCCAAAGATGAGTACATTTTTCACTGTATTGTTTAAAGCAGTGTTTCTCAATCAGTGCACCTGGGCATGCTAATGTGCCCTGAAAGGTAGCTGGGGGTACCCCAAGTTAGCAGAAGAGTAATTTAGAATTTTTTTTTTATTCTTATAACAATTATAAGTTGATAAAAACCTTATGATCCCATAAATCTCATAAGATCTGAACTTTGAAACTTGGGAGGAACGTATTATATATTCTTTTTTTAAGTAATAAAATATAAAAATCCTTCAGTGACACTACTATCTAAAGCTTTTTAAGTAAACAGTAATTGAACTATTCTCTAATTTCTTCACTAATTCGCAAAATTACAAATACATGATATATACGATAACATTTTCAATATTCTATGATATTGGAAAATGCAATTTCAAAAGGATAAAAAAAGAGTACGCATATGCACATGTAAAGAATGAATTATTTCCCATGAAATACAATCTTCCATTAAAATTGAAAGTGCGCCCCACAGTTTTAGTTATTCTAAAAATGGGCCATGAAATAAAAAAGGTTGAGAAACAAACAATGGTTTTAAAGACTGGAAAAAAGAAGAACAGGTTTTCCTTTTTGGTTATAATGAACAGAACTACTTAAGTAGACTGGGCGACTCAGAAAAAAAATTAAATTTTTTCAGGAAAGAATATTTGTAGATTAGCATTCATTAGGCCTTCATTTGCAGATTAGCATTCATTAGGCCTTCATTTGCAGATTAGCATTCATTAGACCTTCATTTGCAGATTAGCATTCATTAGACCTTCATTTGCAGATTAGCATTCATTAGGCCTTCATTTGCAGATTAGCATTCATTAGGCCTTCATTTGCAGTTTAGCATTCATTAGGCCTTCATTCGCAGATTAGCATTCATTAGGCCTTCATTTGTAGATTAGCATTCATTAGGCTCTCATTAAGCCACATTTGTCAGAATTGAAAACTATAATTAGTTGTTTATTTTATGGATTTAGATGTGTTCATTTGTACAGTGTAAAATTCATCTGTGATGTTTTACAGCATTATTGAAATTAGCTGTTATTTAAAAATGTCAAGTTTGAAACTTTGCTTACTTCATTGATATCTGCATATTTTTTTTTTTTAATTTTCTGGATTTTTTTAAAGATTTTTTTGTCATTAGAGAATAGATAAAGATTTTTAACTGAAGAACTAAAACTCAACATAAATTAAAGTTTAAAAAAAATTTAAAAAATGTTTCAAATGTGACAATAGTAAATAAAAAACAAAAAAAACAATTAAGTCTAGATAATTTGTCTGAATTTCTGGAACAAAAAGTTATTATTTTCACTATTTATATTCAGACTAGGCTATTTGATTAAATCATTGGTTTGTGAATTCTGTGGTATGGTTATTGTGAGTTGAATCCCTGGGTCAGGCAGTGTGTGCTTGGACTCAGTGGAAACAGGGCAAGCAATAACAATAAGAACTAGATGAGATATCCTTAGACATGGGCAGTGGGACAAAAACAATCAAACCACTTTAGATTAAATAAAAGGTTCAGTTTGTAACCGTCCATGGGTATGACGGTAAACTGCATCCGTGTCCATGGGTATGACGGTAAACTGCGTATGCATATTGGGTACGGCAATAAACTATGTCCAACCGAAAGGCTGTTTTTGGAAAAATAAGGTTGTCGGCTATACGTTTTTTGGAAAATAGTATTACCAGCTATACATTTTCGAACACCAAATGTTTCCAGCAATACATTTTTGAAAACCAAATGAAAGTCACTCAAAATCATTTTCGGCATAAAATGACCGCTAAGCTTGGAATGCCGTTAAACAAAACAACCAAACAACCAAACCAATCAGTTTGGAATTCTGTGTAGGTTACCTGGATCAACATGCACCTGAGGAAGTTTGGGAGAGCACAATGGCCTTGAAATGTGATAAAAATGATACCTGATCAACAAAACTTTCTCTACTTTTTAGAGTGCTGAATCTACTTTAAAAAATGAAAAATAAAAGGAATGACATTGAAAAATAAGTGCCTCAAAATTATTATTTTTAACTTTGTGAGGTGAGCAAAATTTGTTGTCTGCTTTTTAAATTTAGTAAAAAAAATACTATTTTCTATAAAAGAA
Source organism: Acanthosepion esculentum (assembly GCA_964036315.1). Taxonomy (NCBI): domain Eukaryota; kingdom Metazoa; phylum Mollusca; class Cephalopoda; order Sepiida; family Sepiidae; genus Acanthosepion; species Acanthosepion esculentum. Next base: position 48,557,226 of record OZ038493.1, on the reverse strand, counting down.
AAATAATATAACTTTATTTGGTCATGCAGGCTACTCTCACCTTTTTAGTAATGAAATATGCTATTGTGAATGGTGCGGGGTATATTACGCTATAGCAATATGTAAACATATTTTGTTACCATAAGAACAGAATATTTCATTTGTGAGTAGGGAAATCAGGCTGCTAATACATTGCTTTTAATTTCTTTTCATCTTGGTTTTGCATCGTGTTTTTACTTTTAATAATCTAAAAAGCAGAATTCTTTCTGATATGGGATAATAGTTAATTGTATAGGTAAGTTCTATATTACACAATGCAAAATTTGTCATCATTTGTGTATGTTTTTTTTTTTTAACAAAGGCCAATACTCTTTGATGAATTATATACACTAACATCCTCATTTTTTGTTACTTCTCTTATTCGACCACTTATTGGGATCACTATCTGCTTTTAGGGTGTGTGTCATATCTGGTAATTTTCAACCGAATATCCACTTCCTTAAGAATTCCCTTTGTCACTAATCAAAATAACATTTGAACTCAAGAACATAAAACGGTGTAAGGGCAGTCTTGTTTACAATATAATTATCATCCAAAAGTAAATGATGTGGGAAAAATGATACAGATACTGACTAATAATCATTTCACCCCAAGCAAGGCAATAATACCACTAAGACACAAGGGGTTACTAGGAGTGAAAGACTTTAATGAGGAGAAAGGACAATAAAAGAACAGGCTTTTAATTTTGAAAATTGTAAGGGGCAGGGAAGCAAGAAATTAGAAGACTTTCACAGGTGAGAAGTGCGAGAAAAGAAACTACTAGAATAGAACATAGTTCTATCTAGCTATTGCAATAATAAAATGAGGCCTAATTGCCAATATAGGAGTACACTTAAATTCATGCAGTTGTTGTACCAAGGAAGAAGGTTCATTAGAATAATTGCCATGAAAATATTTATAGAAAAGGCAGAGGGAAGCCACATTACTGTGGTGGGAAAGTGACTGAAGTTGAGATGCCAGGTCAAGACAGATAACATTATAGATACAGAGCCTTCTTTGAATTTTGTCATGAATCTTGACATATATAGCAGGAGCACCAGACAAAATATGGCAGCAATAATCAATGCACAGACAAATGGTAAATTTATAAATGTGCAAGATGGATTCTTATGAGAAAAACTGTCTGGCATAACACATTGAACCAAATTTCTTGGCATCAGATTTATCCATTGATTCAATATCATTCCACTTCATGTAAGTGGAATGATTATAATGAGACCAAGAAGGAACAATGAGTTGCTCCTTTGGAGGTTAGCATCAGCCATGCTGATGGAATGCAAAAAATGATTTCTGTGGTGGTTTCTTTAAAAAAAAAAAAAAGTTTCATTTTGGAGGTATTAAAATTTATAAGCCATTTCTGGCCCCAGTTAACCAATAGGAGTGAGATGAAATTTTAGTATTTACAAAGATGCAACCGTGATTGACAGATTTTATAAGTGTTGCTTGACTGAAAAATACCAGAAACAGCACAAAATGAAATAGCAGAGAAGTGAATTAAACAAAATGGCAGGTCATTGTCTCCCTACTATTAATACCACTAGAACTTTCTCCTCCTCCTTTTTATGATCATCAGCATCAATAGCCCCCCCCCCCCTCTCCTGCTGCACTGGAGTTGCAGTTCTGAAAAGGATCGATGAAAACGTGGTTCTTTGTTTTTCTTATATCATGTGGCAAGATAGCATTACAAAAGCGCACATGCTGTAATTGGCCATCTGCATGCATGGTGAACATTTTCTACCGCTTTACTTGTGGGTTTACTTCTTTTTGTTTGCTCAGTAAATGCACACGTTATGTCCACGTCATACAAAACCCTGTGATTACTGCAAAAAGAAACATTACCCTTCAGTTAAATAATCGACAGAATTGTGCTTTTCTGCAAACTAAACACTTTATTGTATTTTAATTTTGTGTATTTTATTTTATATTTTTATTTTGATAATGCAGTTGCTGCGAGCAATTTGTTTTTTATTCTCTCTGCCTTCACACCTCTGAAAACTTTCTCTCAACTGCAATTTTATTAAAAACTTTTTAATATTTATGAATATTTTCTCTCGTTTATCTTTGTTAGTTTGCAATATAGATCTGATGAATTGCTTACTTTTTATCATAATATTTGATAGGGTTCTGGAAAGTTCTTAGACTAATAAAACAAAATGGAGTCTAAATCTGATGTTTGGTCAAATTTTGGGAACAAAGTTGGGCTGAGCATGTTTCAATACTCCCTTGAATAAAAAAAAATGTTTCATCTGAAGTGACAAGTTAAGCATTGAGCACAAAATCATCCCACTTATCCATTTCATGCCAGTCATAGTAGAGTAATGGATAATGGCTCAGATTGAGGAATCGGAGAGCTGAGTTTGAATTTCAGTCAAATCCATTGCATTCACTTGTATGGGAAAGGTATGAATCCTCTTCTCCCCCCCCCCCCAGCTGTAAGTAAATAGCAAGACAGACTGGGTTCTATAGCCTTGGGTGGCAATTGATCTACTGATCACCTAAGCATGTATTATGCATGGCACATAACTAACTGAATCAATTTTGCATCTTGAAATACATTTTTTGATTGGTGTCTTCTTCATGAAAAGCTCATGTTTTCATATTCATCTGAATTTACTCTAAGTAATATCCTGATCTCAGGTATAGCCAGTACTTGGTTCTGTGGAAGAGGCAGAAAAATAACATTGAAGGAAGGAATTAACTAGGAAGAATTAAATAAGAATTTTTTTTCTCTGGTAGAGAAAGTGGAATGAGAACAATCTACACCCCTGTAGATTGAATAAAGGGTTTTCTTAACCAAATATGACAGACACCTAAAGATAGCCAGATAGTACAGTGGATAAAATATTGTGACTGCAACAAAGAAGATTTAAGTAAATCAATAAATTATATTATAATTGTGCTTGTCCCTCCCTCCCTCGACCTTTATGCTCTGCCAATACCTCATAAATAATGGACTATTCCATTTTGATCATATGGAAAGAGGGGAAAAGATAATACTTGGTTTCAGTGAGAAAATCAAAGAAAGAAAGAAAGGAAGATAGAAATGTTTAATGGCTGTTTCAGTGAAATGCAAAAAGTTGTCAATTTCAAATCTTTTCATTTGTACCCACTTCTTAAAATAACAATCAGCATTCATGTTTACGATTGTTATTGCAATATTTTGTTGTGAAGCTCAAATATTTAGCAATGTGATAGGGGAATTTCTACTGGTGTTTTGTCGTAGAACTCACCATAAACTTATTCAGTCATTATCTGGATAATTAAGATTCATCAGAATTTAGGAAAACTAATTTTCACAGGTTAAAACTAGTGATAATTAATAATTCCATATCTGAAAGATCAGATTAAAGCCAATTTTTTTAAATATTAAATTTTAATATTTTTAAACTGCTGAAACCAAAAAGTAGATTAAAGGAAAAACATTTCCCACAGAATTGCAGATTTTGTTTATTCTTAATATACTATGGTTCCACCTGCTCCAGGGTTTTGCTTTAACTTATTCTTTCAGTGGCATGTTTCTTCAGGACATATGTAATCATGGCTCTTCATATCTTTTAATAACTCTATACTGCACATTGCCATGATTGGTTTTTATGGAAAATAGTGGAGCAGATTCTCATTGTTTCCACCATAGTTTTAGAGTTGGCCATTTTCTAGATTGTGTGCCAACGAAGACTAAAGATCGCAACCTGTTCTATTTAATCAGAATGTAGCGGGGTGGGGGGAATAGTGTTATTTAATATTTTCTTTCTTTTTTTTTTGTTTCTGTTTTTGTTTAATGCCATAAGTGATTATGGCTCTCTAAAGACTATTCTTCATTATCTGTGAATTGCCATGACTACTTGGGAAAGACAGAGGAGTAGCTTTTTTGTCTTTGCCTTGGTTTTTGCATTCAGTTGTCTATCTACTAGACTGGCTGCCAGCCAAGCTTAAAGACTCCAGCCTGCCCTGTTATTTATCCAATAGCTGGTAAGGTAGAAAAAAATTTGTGCAAAAGTAAATGCAGTAGATGAGGTCAGGATTTGAACTTGAGTTGCTGATTCCACTACCCACAAGGAGTAATGCTGGTAATTTGGCTTTTGTTTAACAAAAGATAAGAGAAAAATTGTATACTGAGGTTGCTAAGATCTACAATAAGAATCAAATCTTTTATTTATTACTTGTCTTACAATATGTTATAATTGTTATATTTTATGATGAGTTGTTAATCTCTTGTATCTAATATATGAATTAAACCTTACGATAGATCTGTATGTATAGAAAAATAACGTGTAATATATATATGTTATTCTTCTATACATACAGACTATGATAAGATTTAATTCATGAATAGAGCAGGTTGGCAGCTGATAATGCTTATATCATATATATAATGCATTAAAAAAAATTCCCTTTCTCCATAGCATGCGCAGATAGCCTAGGGGTAAGAGTCTCCGACTGCTGTCAAATCGGTCAAGTTTCAATTCCAGTTTGAAGTAATCGTGTGTCTAGCCACACTGAAGAACTGTGATACATCAAAACTGTCTGTGGATGATTGATATCTATATATATATATATATATATATATATATATATATATATATATATATATATATATATATATATTTGTGTATTTAGGCAGCAATCCTTCTTTCATGCACATTTCATTAAAAACGACTGACAAGGTGCTTTTATTTAGTTTTTTATATAATTTCTCGTGCGATCTATTATTATTATTTATCTTTATTAGATTGCACGAGAAATTATATAAAAAACTAAATAAAAGCACCTTGTCAGTCGTTTTTAATGAAATATATATATATATATATATATATATATATATATATATATAGGGTTTGCTATTATCCAGTTTTATGCATCTGCTGGTGATCTTGGAACATACTATTATATTTGTTCTGCTTTATTATTAGGTACCTAATTTATAAATTAAACTTTATCATATGTAGGTATGTATATGAAAAGATGTATAAATTGGATTCTGTTCTGCAGGGGTGGCCAACCTTTTGATACCATGCGCCAATATTTTGTACGATTAATTTAAATGCGCCACACAAACATTCACTTCATTTCAGTACGTGTTGTAATATGGACATGTTTTAAAGTCATAACAAAAAGAAATGGGACAAACACAAATCAAACTTTTAGCACTTTCGCAAAGTACGTGCAATAAATATAAAATCACTGAAATGAATGAGTAGAAGTGGCTGAGTTTCCTTTTCATCAAAAGGATGCAATGCGCCACTTGTAAGCATCCAATGCACCACTTATGGCGCATGCGCCACAGGTTGGCCATCCTTGCTGTACTGTATGCAGTTTGAGGCATCTATTCAAAGATTTCCTGTAGAGAAACAAGCCTACTAATAAAAAAAATATAAAAACCTTGATATATTTGACCCTCACTCCTCTCTACCCATTCTTGATATTGAGATAAGAAAGTGAATCTTTATATAAGTGCAAAGTAAATATTTGTCTTCAGGAGAAAGAAAACCACATTTCTCAATAGTAAACTCATTTTGTTGTTGAGTGAGCTGACTTTTGATATGTATTTCTTGTTAGAGTATTTTAATCTCTTTGCCATCTATAAGTGATGCCCATGTTTGTTTTTGGTCAATGAATGAAGAATTGTCTGAAATGGAATGAAGAATAACTTTGTATGAAAGCTAAAGTGGCAGCCACATTTTGTAATAAAATCAGGACATTAACAATAACAAAGCATCTTTTGAAAAAGTTGTTTAAATTTTTTTTCCTTTTTTATGAAAAAAAAAACTCTGATCCATGATGGGATTTTTTTGAAAAAACAGTAAAGCCCCAATCAATGGTAGGATTTTTCGAAGACATTAAAACCTTGATCCATGATAGGATTTTCGGGAGGAGACATTAAAACCTTGATCCATGATAGGATTTTCGGGAGGAGACATTAAAACCTTGATCCATGATAGGATTTTTTGTAGGAGACATTAAAACCCTGATCCATGATAGGATTTTTTGTAGGAGACATTAAAACCCTTATCCATGATAGGATTTTTTGTAGGAGACATTAAAACCCTGATCTATGATAGGATTTTTGGGAGGAGACATTAAAACCCAGATCCATGATAGGATTTTTGGCGGGGAGAAGAATCTGCTAATGTTCATCCATATTGTATAATTTGAACATTTATAATGAAAACAAGCCACCATTTGTGTTACTACTCTCATCTGTCTCTCTCTTTCTTTCTCACATGTTGTGCACTCTCATAGTCTTGTATTATTCAGACCATTTCTCATTAGATACTTTGGTGTTTCTCTAATTTGCTCCACAATACAACTTGCATCTACCTCCCTCTTGCCACACTTGTTTATCATCAACATATTGCCAAGTAAAAAAAATAATCTTAATCTAGATAAATTGATTGGAACTGCTCATCTAATGTTAAATTCAACACTGCAAGCTGAATGCTACTTTCATGCCTTAAGTGATCATCAGACCATGTGTTACTACTCCTTGTATGGGTCTTCCTATATAGACCACCTGTTATTAAACAAAAGAAGTGGGCTAATGTTTCAAATTGACTTAACCATGACTTTGTTTAATTATTGATTTATATTTAATTCATTGTACTTTATTTTTTATTGATAAATAAAATGAATTGTATGAAATATCTGAACAAATTATGGAATTTATGAAAACCAGTTGGGTGTTTAAATTTTTTCTGTTAACATTTCACACTATAAGAGCATCAGAACAATTGGTTTGATGCTGCTCTTACAGAGCGAAATGTTAACAGAAAAGATTTTAAGCAGTCAATTGTTTTTCATAAATTCATCGTTTTTTATTTGTGTGTGTATGCACATATTGAGCACCTCCCATAAAGTAGTGAATTTCATTTTTACTTCTAGCACCATTATTGAGGCCCCATCACAAAGCTATATAACAGTTAACATGTTATATACTTAAGTCTTTGTACAGGGTGTGTCAGAAATACCTCCCACATAATAGTAAGACATTAGTTAGATGCAGACACCATTGCCACTAATGTCTTACCATTATGTGGGAGGTTTTTCTCAGAGGTATATGTGGGAGTTATTTCGGTTACACCTTGTATAATAAGTGTGTTTGTGTGTGTGTGTGTGTCCTTGTAACAATTGCTAATGGGACAATATTGCAGGAAGAGGAATGAATTTGGGACTTATTTGTATTTCTGGAAGATATTGTATTTCTGTCTGCAGAGATATACAACCTCCTCACAACCCTGAAAAAAGTTGTTTACAATGAAAGATAATCCGTTTAAATTACTACAGTGGTTCTTGTGATTTTTTCCCCTCACCTTTGATGGTTGCTTTTAGAAATTTAAGAGAAATGACATGTCATTTGTTCAACTGGAATCCATGAATATTTTGCCAAACCAAAGATGATTGCCAATTTTTTTTTTTTTTTCATTACAAATTTTTTACTTGTTTTTTATATCTTACTATTTTTGATAATTCAGATACTTTTTGCATTCATAAGTAAGCTACATGGATTGGAAATATAAAGAATTGACTCTACTAAGTCCCAACATGGACAATGTTTGACGAAATAAGAGCTACCAAGCAAATATTTAAATTCACTCTCATAGCTTTCCCTTGCCATATTGCTTGCTTTCACCTGACAGTAGGAAATGCATTCGGGTGCAATTGTCAAAAGACGTGCAAATTTCTTAAATATTGTAATGGCTTCTTAATTCTAAGGCCTCCAAAGTGAAACTGCTCTCATTGAATCATCTTAGAGAACCTTTTCTGCTTTCCATCAACATGGCTGATGCTAATCTCCAGGAGAGTGACTTCTTGCACCTTCTCAGGCTAATGTTTTCTATTTATAACAAGTGAAATGATTATGCTGAATCAGTTGCTCAGTTTGCTGGTAGGAAAATTGGTTCATTGTGTCATTTTAGACAATTTTTTTTTTCCAGAATCTATACCTTCATAAGTCTACCATTTGTCCAGGCTTTGAATAGTGTTGCTACATATGGTCTTCTATGTATGTAGATATTCTTGACAAAATCCAAAGAAGAATCTGCAACATTATCAGTCATACTTTGGCAACTCTGCTTCAATCACTTAATTTCTGAACACCATAACATAGCTTCCCTGTGCCTTTTCTATAAATATTTTCATGGTAATTGTTCTGATGAGCTTTCCTCTCTGTTATCTCAACTTCATAAATTTAAGTACACTACTAGATTGGCAGTTAGGTTTCATCATTTTGCTATTGAAATTGCTAAATGTAACCATAAGTTCTGTGCTAATAATTTAGCTGTCTTCCAGCTTCTTGCTTTCCTCTCAACTAAGATCTTCAAATATTTAAATGCAATTTCAATCGACATCTTCTGTTTCCTTGGTTCCTGTTCTTTTTATTGACCTCTCTCCTCAAAGTTTTTCTAAGATTCTTTAAGCCCCAGTAATCCATTGTGTCTTAGTGGCTTTATTGTCCTTCGTGGGGTGAAATAATTAAGAAAATATCTGCAAAATTACAGAATGACTTTTTTTCTTGTACTTGTTTTAATCAGAGAAAAATCTGCAATGTTATAAGTCCTGATCTGGCAACTTGGCTTCAATCACTTAATTTCCCAACACCATGACATAGCTTCCCAGTGCCTTTCCTATAAATATTTTCATGGTAATTGTTCTGATGAGCTTTTCTCTCCAAATTTAAGTACAGTATTAGATTGGTAGTTGGTTCTCATCATTTTACTATTGAAATTGCTAAATGTAACCATAAATTCTGTGCTAATAATTTCTTCTCTTCTCATTTGAGGGACTGTCTTCCAGCTTCTTGCTTTCCTCTCAACTAAGACATTCAAATATTTAAATGCAATGTCAATCGACATCTTCTGTCTCCTTGGATCCTGTTCTTCTTATTGACCTCTCTCCTCAAAGTTTTTCTCAAATTCTTTCATTCTCAGCAACCATTTGCATCATAGTGGTTTTGTCGGCCTGCTAGGGGTTAAATGATTAAAAACATTTGCAAAATTACAGAATGTATTTTTTTTCTTCCTGATAAAAAACAAATGTTTTTTATCAGTGTAATTATTTTTATGCAGGAAAACATTTAAAAATAAAAAAAACTTTTTACATTATATTGTATCTGTTCTTTGTTTAGTCAATTTACTTTCCTGCAGTTTTGTTTTTTTAAGTATACCTGATACTAAAATTCTTATCATATTTATTCACCTTAAACATTAATCTATTGATTACAGAATGTGTGACTTTGAAAAGATTGAGGGCTTTAAATTCCAGGTGTCACCTTTCTCTCAAACACTGAACTTGTATTTATCTTTTTTTTTTGGTTTTTAGAAAAATCCCTGGATGGCCATGTTTAAGGTTTGGTTATTTGAAAGCTGTTTAGTGAGATAACCTTTCCATTCAGAAAAAAACAAAACAAAACAATGATGATAAAAATTTGTCCAGCTGTTGTTTATTTTGTGTTATTTTATAGTATAAAGTTTTTGTTTCTTTTTTCTTTAAGTTCACTTGCAACATGTCTACATTTACAAAACTCAGTTGGTAGCAACTCTCACCTTAAATTCTAGCAGTAGGTTAAAAACTTGAGACCTGTCTTTTGAAATATATAGAATTTTGTCTGAATGTCTGAGATGAGGAGTTATCATTATTTACATACAGACTATTGTTCTCTGTTGCTGTTATCACTACATTTTGGCTATTGTGCATTCTGGTTTTTCATTAGGTGTTTATCAAGGTAACCTACTGGTAATTTCAAACTGAATTCTTATTTAATCTACAAGGGTAGATTGTTCTCATTCCTCTGCTCATATCAAGGGATATCTTATGTAGTTGCTTTTTTGTACTGCTCTGTTATTGCTTGTCCTGTTTATGAGTCCAAGTACACACTTCCTGGCCCAGGGAATTCAACTCACAATTACTATTGTTAACTATGCTGACTCTTGTGGTTCTACCAAGGATTGAACTCACCATTCTTGGCTAACAAATTTCTGAAGATATTAAACTCCTACTCCTCAGTTTAATGGATGTGTTCTAAGCTGGCTTGTCTCCTTTCCTGCCAAAGTGGATTTAACCTTTAGACATTATTTAAGTTTCTTCTCAGTAAATATATTTCTGAGTCTGTCTATATTTCTGAGATGAGGTATTATGTACAGTATTTACATTAGTCGGACTATTGTCCTCATCTTTGTCGCCATATTTGTCACAACGTTTCGGCCGTTGTACACTCCGGCCTTCTTCAGGTGGTACAGTGGATAAAGGCGTTGGTTAGATCCAGTGACAGACCCAAAGAGTGTGAGTTCAATACCCGGTTCAGGCAGTGGAGAACTTTCAGAGGGAAAATTACCAGGAGATAACTGATAACTGACATCCATCAAACATGGCTCGTGGAACTAGAACAGTCTACCCCAGTGATCGAAATAAAGGGTTCGGTTCAAAATTCCAACCACCTGAAGAAAGCCGGAGTGTACAACGGCCGAAACGTTGTGACAAATATGGCGACAAAGATGAGGACAATAGTCCGACTAATGTAAATACTGTAAATATATTTCTATTGTCCAGTGAAGTGCTGTCACTCAGTTTATTGAGCAAGATCCTGTTTTATCAACCATGTCACCAAATTAATGAACCACTGCTTTAATACACTAGAATATTATCTCATAGAAAGGATTTAGTTTGAAATTCCCTTATTGGTTACCTGGGTTGACAAACACCTGATAAAGGTCAGAGGGCACAATGGCTGAAACGTGATAACAACAACAAAGATGCAGGCAATAATACAAATGTAAGTGCTGTATCCTTAAACAAACAGACAAAGGTGGTACTTGAGTGAAAGGAACAGCAACATGGGTGTAGATGAAAGAAAGAGTTTTTTGTAAAGAGAATACACTACTGAAAGACAGGAAATCGGTTAGCAGGCTAGTAATTCCCAAAGCAAGTCTGCCAGGTATATATATTATATATATCTACTGATACAGTCAGTCCACAATAGGTGACGGGGAGAGTGGGACATTCAATTTCAACAGTAAGCAATGTAGAATTTTTATTTATTTTTAATTGAATAAATTCATAGGAATGTAAGAGTAGCTAAGACCTCCCTCTTTTTGAAAGGGTTTATGTAGGCAAGAAAATAAAACTTAAATAAAAAAAAAAATCATGTGATGTCAGACCTGGTATTGCAGAAAACTGTTCCAAGGAGATTTTTATGAACAATTTCTATTCCATAGTATTATAGAATTGTGGCCCATTATTGAGAAAAATAAGAAATTGCCATTTACTGGAAATAAATGACTGTAAAGATGCTGACAGAGATTTTTCTTGGGCACCAACATTTTGCTTCTATTCTTTGATATTCGGAAGTAGAAATGAAGCTAAATGATCTCTCTAGTATAGACTACAATAAAGAATAGGTCACAAAATAGATTGTATTGGTTTGTCTACACTGGTCTGGAAATAGCACTAAGCATATAACAGAAGTTCTAGTGACCAACATTTCTTGGTGTCTTGACTATGTATACATTATATATATATATATATATATATATATATATATATATATATATATATGTGTGTGTGTGTGAACAGCAATTAATGTCAGTTTTGTAAAGTCATAAATATGTCCAGAGCAGCAGAAGGGTTAACAAAGCGATAAAAATATGATCAATAAAAACTTAAATTGTTAAAAACAAATCAAACACTGAAATATAAATCTGTTGTTGGGTTGAAATAAATATGGTGTCACCCCCATAACTCTCAACTGGGAGATTATGGAAGTCTGACGTCACTGGATCACCCACACTCTTTGTCTGTCTCCGTTTCCGTCTGTCTATCTCTTTGTCTATCTCCGTTTCCGCCTGTCTGTCTCGTTGTCTATCTCCGTTTCCGTCTGTCTGTCTCTTTGTCTATCTCCGTTTCCGTCTGTCTGTCTCTTTGTCTATCTCCGTTTCCGCCTGTCTGTCTCTTTGTCTATCTCCGTTTCCGCCTGTCTGTCTCTTTGTCTATCTCCGTTTCCGCCTGTCTGTCTCGTTGTCTATCTCCGTTTCCACCTGTCTGTCTGTCTGTCTCTTTGTCTATCTCCGTTTCCGTCTGTCTGTCTCTTTGTCTATCTCCGTTTCCGCCTGTCTGTCTCTTTGTCTACCTCTCTTCATCCATCCATCTATCTCCTGTGTTGTGCACTCTCATAGTTTGCTATTACAGCCCATTTCTGACGAGATACGCTGGTGTTTGTCTAATTTGCTTCACGAATCACCTTACACCTACCCAACTCCACTCCCAGCACCCTTTCATTCATCAACAAATTGCCATAAAAAAATTCCTAATCTTAATAAATTGCTTGTAAAATTGCTCATCTAATAAAAACTTAAAATTTATTTGCAGATTGTTTAATCGTGGCAGATGACAAAGAGTAAAACAAAAACAGACGAGTTTATTCTGGGAAAGGTAAGTTTGACAATTTCTCAATCTCTTTTTCTTTTTCAATGTTGGATGTAAATTTTCATTGGCATAATTAATGACTGTGGCAATTAATTAACATTCAACAATGTTGTATATTCTTGTTGACAAAAAAATATTGGTTTCATGACTTCAGGGGTAAATGAAAACTTATTTTTGTGAAATGACATCAGTATTAATTCTTTTGAAAATTTTCA
>OZ038493.1:48422058-48539558 GCA_964036315.1 Acanthosepion esculentum | reverse complement strand
TTTTAAATTATTTTTTTCTTTTATTATTTTTATTAGCTTTTTAATATTTTTAGAATTTAAAAATTTTTTTCAATCTATTTTAGGTTGTTTTTTAGTTTTTTTTAGTTTTTATTTTTTTAATAAAAATTAAAAAATTAAAACAACATTAAAACTAAAATTAATAAAATTTTAGTTAATTTTTTTTTAATTTGTATTTATTTTTTGTTGTGGGAATTTGTACATTAGGGCTGTCTGTGAATATACATTTGTTCTCAAATTAAAGTTCTCTCTTCTGTGAAATTTGTTTTGCTTCAAAATACTGTGGATCAGAGAATTGGATTGTCATATTTTATTTTTTTCCTTTTGTATTGCTAGTGTGCTTTTAAAAGCTTTTGATTAATAAAAAGTCAAAAGTCAGTTGTGTGTCATATTCTGATTGGTCAATATTCCGGTGTGATTTGCAGATTATCTCTTGAAGAACTTTGTTCAAACTACAAGCAGGAATTGACAAGCATTTCAAAGAAAAAGCAACTGAAGATGGACATAATTCTCTCACAATAAAAGACAGACTGCAGGAATTTTGAAGAGCAAATGACAAAAAGAAATTCAGCTTCTTTGGGGGGTTCCCCCCCCCATTTGTTGTTGAAATATGCTTTGAAAACTTTGGCAGCAGACAACACTTGGAGTAATTCTATGTGTTTTCATCAGAATCTCTCCTGCTTTCTCTTCTTACCCTTAAGTGCAGTTCTATTGGCATTTGGCTGACATGATGGAAAAATTTTCTTTTTCTTTTGTTCAAGTTAGCTCTCTGAAATTTGTAAAATCATGGGTTCGAGAAAATATTTTTCATTTCATTTTTTAATTAACTTTTGCCCAAACTCGGCTGAAGAAAATATTGTCTGTAGGTATTATTTTTTTTCTCTCTTTCAACATCTTCAGTCATTCATAGTTTTCATTTTTTTTTTTTTTTGCTGGATACAGGACTCCATTATTATAGACAGTAAGAACCAGAGGTGAATATTTCCATATTTTAAGACATGAGATATATCATTTAAATTGTTTTGTTTCAAACCTAAAAAGATAAATATTTTTTATCATCTATGAAATTAAAAAAAAACATTCTTAATAAGATATATTTAAAAAAATATACTTTGTTTACTGTGAGAAATAGTTGCTTGGTATAGAAAATAATGAATAAGTTTTTTTTTTTTTTTTGTTTTTTTTTAAGCATATCACCCCAAGCAAAGCTGGAAGCCACTATCACGCAAGGGGGTTAAAGAAGGGTTGGAGGAAGAGCAGATAGGAGTGGTAAAGGAGAGGATGTGGAGAAAGAGAAAGACAGTGGGTCGATCAAGGCAAGGGGGTTGCAGAAGATTTGGAGCGAGAGCAGATAGGAATTGGTGAAAGATAGAATTGTAGTCAAGCCAGTAGGTAGTAATAAGGAAAAACAAGATTAAAATGGACTTGTTAAAACACAGTTTTAACTATTTTCTTTTTTTTTTTTTAATAGGGTGGTATTACTACTGCAAGAATTTACTTTATCACTTTAATTACAGTTGAAGTGTTCTGAAGAAATTGTTCAACCAATCCTGCCACCAATAACTCTTTGTATTATCATATTATGGGCACATGGTCGAGTGGTTAAAACGTTCGTTTTCTGTCCATGAGATCCAAGTTCGAATCTTCCCATGGTTGATCGAGAAGGTGACTTCTTGATGTTATCAGTCTGGAAGAAGCAATCTCGGCGTGTGGCACCTTTGGAAAGTGCCTGAAAACCATGCTGCAGGTTGACCCAAGCCTTGTGAGTGAAATTGGGTAGATGGAACTGTCAGTGGTGGTGCTAGCCCAAAATCAAAAGTCATTGTGACCGAGAGTTTGAGTGTGCTAGCCTTGTTCTGACTGTTGATCATGCTAGATAATGTGCTCTCTCTCGGAAACTGTAATTAAGGTCTGCTCAGCATAGTTGCAGTGTAAACCACAGGTGGGCTCTGTAGGTGTTGAACAAAGGCAAAAATGCCTGAGTAGGCATCTGCAACGAAGATTAGCTAACCGCCCTAGTAGACTGGCATCCTTGGATACGAGTGGCTGCTTTTAGATTATTATATTATAGAACAACATTTACACGGTGATTCGATATCACAGAGCAGACCCTGAATTTTTGTTTATTATAATGAACGTGTGTTCTCTGACTTTGAACACTAATTGGGACAAGCTCACTCCAGACATCAAGTGGAACTCGTATGTACAATCCATTAATAAAAATGTTGGAAAAATTGTTTGTTCCTTGTATCACTTCAGTAAGTACCTGACTCTTACTGTGTTTTACTATTACAATCCATATACAGAATTCCTTTGATTAGTGCAACTAATGTGTACATTAAAAGATATGTACCAATCAAAAAAACATTAATTGAATATAACTTATAAGAAATTAAGTAATTTGTACCTCGACTTTTAGTCTCATTCACAATTAATTTCTAATTTGCATACTTTTTAATTAAAATATGTTTATATAAGATACAATAAAAATGCTATGAATTAATGTTTATTAATCTGATTTTTTTATGAGAAACTTATTTCGAGTGGTTTGCTGCATGGTATTCTTCTGTTCTTCATATAATTGGCGGTACTGAGAGATTGCCCCCTTTAAATTTTCCAAACATATCATAATCATTAGTATTATATTTTCTTTATAAATTTTCCATAGTAAATGCATACATCTTTTATATTTTGATATTTTTTAATAAATGTAAATTTCTGTATCTAATTAAACCATCCATTTTTTTTTTTTTTCTTTTTTTTTTTTTTTAACAAAAGATCATAAATTTCCTTTTAAGATCTTCAAAATTGACATGAAAAAAAAAAATCAAAATTTTCAAAAGATTTTAATAGACAAATATTCAAATATGTATTTTTATTATCTGCTTATAAAATTTCACTATTTATAACCATCCATTTTTTTTTTAACACTTAGATAATGTAATACTTGACAAACAAAATAGTTACCCATTTTCCATTTTTAAATTTTAGAAAACTTTTAATTAAAGTGTAACTATAAAAATTTGATTTTCAATTACTATGGTTGAACTGAAGAATGTTTTACTGCACTAATTGAATATTATGTATGCACTAATTGAATTTTGGTATATAAAAATTTTTAACACCTTAATCAAAAATGCATTAATTGAATGTGCATTAATCAAGGGATTCCTGTGTAGCAGCAGTACACCTTTTTTCAGCTCGGTCTGGCTCTTGTAAAGGTAGAAGATAGCAAGAGGAGTCTGGTACTTTCTGGAGTGGTACAGGGAACTGACCATTTTTCCAGCATCTTTAATGATGGATTGTATGTATGAGTTTCACTTGAGGTCTGGGTTGAATGTAAGTTTCAATAGGTTCTCAAGGCACAGAGCCTTTATGTATAGTTTCAATACAGCCTACCTATGATATTATAAATGACCAAATAAAAATGATTTTCTTGAATTAAGGAAAATTGAAACTTTTTAAAAAATTTTTTATTTACATCATTTGGACTGTTGTCTTTATTGCTATATTCACAACATTTCAACCATTGTATGCTCTGACCTTCAGGTGATATACATTGGAATTCAGGTTCGTTTCAAAATTCCAATGTATATCATCTGAAGAAGACTTGAACATACAACTGCTGAAACATTGTGAATATAGCAATAAAGATTAGAACAACAGTCCAAACAATGTAAATAGTGTAAATAGTTACTATAACTCCTTTCAAAAATATAGACAGATCTTAAAGAAGTCTGGAGCGTAAATTGGCTGAAATGTCGTGAATATAGAAATAAATATGTGGACAATAGTCTGAACAATGTGAAGAGTTAAAATACCTCATCTGAGAAATATAGACAGATATTTTTTCTTGCTACTTTTAATTTGATTTTTAGTAATTCTTTTTCTATTTTTATTCATGTGTAAACCTGGTTGTTAAGGTTTGTATATTTGACTTGAGACACTTGAAATGTAGAAAAGTTTACTCAACTTGAAAAACTTTACAACCCAATGTTTTCAATTTAAAATGTTTTTGTTTCTTCCTCCTCATAAAGATTATATTTCTTAATCATTTCTGAAAATAAAAAAAATCTCTTTTGTTGTGGATCATTTTGTACTGAATTGGATCAAAGCTATTAGTAGATTGTGAAGAAAGGAGGCACGGTGGAGTAATGGATAGCAGCTCGGATTGAGGAATCGGAGAGCCGAGTTCAAATTCCAGTCGAATCCATTACATTCACTTATGTGCTAATACCCTCGGGAAAGGTATGAATCCTCTTCTCCCCTCCCCCCCAGCTATTGGTAAATAGCAGGACAGACTGGGTTCTATAGCCTTGGATGGTAACTGGTGTACTGCAGAAAGAAATGGCAATCTACTGCGGGGAAAAAAGTCTGCCTTGTCAGTCATGTATTGAAAGATACATGATTGCCTAAATGTCTATCACGCATGACACATAACTGACTGACTGAAAAAAGTAGTGACATCAATAACCGCTCAGAAACAGAAGATGAGATAACTCCTGAGAGATTTGTATTAAGTCTTCTTACTCTGGAAAGGAATCAAACAATAATTTAAGGCAATTCATAGTGAAGAAGACTGCTCTGGAGCAGAGATATTTTGTTGATATGTCAGATTAAAATAACTTTATCTAAAATGATTTGTCTACATTGTTTTTTATGGTTTATCAACCTTCTATATGTTATTTAAAGCTGAAACATATTTTGGATTGTAAGAATAATCCTTTTTTGTAAGTGAATATTGCATTAGCAATTTTATTTTTGAGAATAACAATTCCATTAAAAGTCCTACTATTTAACCCATAGAGGGAGGAGATACCCTTCCCAAGTTTATTTGTCTGTAAGTGAATGTAACCAACCCAACTGGAATTTGGAACTTGGTTCTCTAATTTCTCATTCTAAATATTGGGATCCCTGGGAATAGCAGGGCTGATAAGGCAGCCAAGGATTCCCTCTCAATGAAAATATCAAATTCAAAAATCCCCTTAACAGACTTAAAAGCCACAATTAATGCTTATATCTTCAACTAATGGCAAAAATCAAGAAATACACACTCAAACTATATCAAATAAAACCTATTCTGACTGTACATCACCACAGTACCAGACACTCAAAAGATATCACACTCATAAGATTCAAAATCTGACACACTGGCATAACCTACCCTTTCCTCCTAAAAAATGAAAACCCTTCGAAATGCCCAAACTACCAAGAAGTACTCACTGTCAAACATTTTTTAATAAACTGCAAAAAAAAAATACTTCTACAATGTACCCAACCTTAGGGCCCTCTTTGAGAGTCTCTAACTTGAAGCCATTCTAGAATTCTTAAAAGTAACTGTTGTGTCGTGTATAATGCTAAGTAAGCATTACTGCCTTGTTCTAGTTGGTGTCAGTTTATAAATATGAGCTACCTGCTCATATGCAAATTATACTAATTTGCATATCACTACATCTCCCTATAACGGAGAGGCCTTATGCCGCGAGTACTTCTTGTACTTCTTCTTGTGCCCTCCTGAACATCTTCCCCTATCTCTCTCCTTTCCCTTGGAGATCTAGATCTATCACGTCTTTCCCTATGATCGAACTGTTCCTCTTGCATGCTCTGGTCTTTTTCTTCTAACTTGTCTCATCCTACTTCTTCCTCCGCAGTTTCATTCTGCATTAACTCTTCTGTTACATCAATAATGGGCATCTCTGAAGGCATTTCCTCATCCGATTCTTCTCCTTGGGATCTTATTTGGTCAGCATGAACTAGAACACTGTTCCCATTTTCTTTATTTAATATTGCAGTATTATGTCCTTTCTGCATAATAAATTCGGCTGACTCGGGTTGCATATTCCTATTTCTTTTGTACCACATCTTTTGGTTTGTGGCATATGACATAGTCAAAGGGGATCTTAATTGTCTGCCCATTAAGGCAGATGGACTTTCCGGCCTGCACGCATGTGGAATTGTTCTGTAACTTAATAATAGTCTTGGTAGGAAAGCATCGATTTCCTCCTTCTGTTGCAAGCATGCTTTTATGCCCTTCTTTACCGTCTGGACCATCCTTTCCGCTGTCCCATTACTTTGAGGGTGGTAGGGAGGGGTCTTGTAAGGTCTACATCCTATTTTTCTTAGCCATTCATGCAAATCAACATCCGCAAATTCTGGTGCGTTATCGGTCACCAATGTTCTCGGTATCCCATTTCTCAAAAATATTACTCTTAATATTTGTTTTACGGTGGTACTTTTTTTATCAGGTACTCTCACCACTTCAGGTCAACCTGAATATGCGTCTACTAATATTAATAATAATCCTATCCCATTGACATAGGCATGGTCCATGTGTACTCTGCTCCATGGTTCTACTTCTCGGGGCCACACATGTATTTTCTTTTGCTTGAAATTCCTGAGTTCTGTGCATTTTTTGCATCTTTTTACGTAGTCTTCTACGTCTCTTGAGTACCCCGGCCACCACGCTTCCAACTTTAATCTTCTTTGCGTAGCTGCCACTCCACAATGTACGTCATCGTGTACACTTTTTATAACCTGTCTCCTCTGTGTTTCTGGGGGAACTACCAAGTCTCCACTACATATTACCCCGTTTTCTATCGTCATTTTATGTCTGATTTCTTTGAATGGTCTTTCAGCCATTGAACAATTTCCCCAACGATTCTGTTTTATCCTCGACATTATTCTATTTAACACTGGGTCATTTGTAGTTTCAGTAGTCATTTTATCTACAGATATTACATCGGTTTCTACAAGGTGCAAGAATGTGTCTTCAAATTCCTCGTCATTTTTGTCCTTCTCCTCTCTATAAAACCTCAATCTAGATAAGGCATCAATGTGTGGTATTGTATTCCCTTTAACATATTCAATGTCAAAGTCGAACGCCATCAGTCTAATCGCCCAACGTAATATTCTGGACGTTGTAACTTTCGGTAGTTCTTTTCTTGGGTTGAAAATAAATTCCAGTGGTCTGTGATCACTTTTCAACAAGAATTTTTTTCCCATCAAAAACTGTCTTGCTCTATCCGTTGTCCACACTATGGCTAGTGCCTCTCTTTCTATATTCGAATAATTGTGTTCAGTCGTTGTTAATCTCCTTGATAAGTACATTATGGGATGCCCCTCTTGTGACAAGATACCAGATATGGACTGCTCACTAGCGTCAGTAGTTAGAGTTATGTCCTTCTTAGGGTCAAAAATTTGTACTATTGGCTTTTTTGCCAGAATTTGTTTTAAGTTTTCAAAGGCTTTCTGTTGGCATTCTAACCAAATGAATTCCACATTTTTTTTTCTTAACTTCGCAAATGGTTCTGTCAACTCATTATATTTTGGTACGTATTTTCTATAAAAATTTACCAAACCTAAGAAGGACTCCAACTCTTTATTTTTCGGTGTAGCCACTTTTAGAATTTTCTCTATTAGTACTTTATCTGGAGAGATCCCTTCCTTTGATATTGAGTAACCCAAAAATGATATTTCATTACTGTTGGTTACACACTTTTTTGTATTTATTGTCATACCAGCGTCTCTTAGCCAGTTCAGTATATTTTCAGTTTTTTTCTTTAAATCATCTTCATTTAAATCTCCAACACATATATCGTCTTGATAACAGATGGTATTTTCAACATTTCCTATTACTTTTTCAATAGCTTTTTGAAAAATTGCACTTGCCGTTTTTATGCCATACGGCATCCTTTTCCACCTTAACAGGCCTATAGGTGTGTTTATGGTCATCACTTCTTTAAAATTTTCATCTATCGGTATTTGGTGGTAAGCTGATTTTAGGTCTATCTTCGAAAATACTTTCATTCCAGCAAGTTTATGTAAAGCTACTTCCACATTCGGAATAGGGTACGAGTTAGCGCAGACTTTATGGTTCACCCCTATTTTATAATCTCCACAAATTCTCAAGTCACCATCTTTTTTTTTTCAATACCACAATGGGTGATGCCCATTTACTTCCTCCTGGAGGGGCCGGTTCTACTAAGTCTTCCTTTATTAACTTTCGCAATTTAGCTATTACCAACGGTAATAAATGCACTGGTATTTTTCTCGCTTCGTAGTAGGAGGGGGAAACATTTTCTTTTAATTTCAGGCTAGCTTCATAATTTTTTAATTTTCCTGTTTTTTCAATTTCTATCTCATTAATCAACTTCGTTGAATTTATTTTTAATACGTCATTCCCCAGTAGTCCATGCGTTTTTCGGCAATTTGTAACTATAATGGGTACTATTTCATATTTTTCTTTTAGTTCTATTGAACCTTCAAAGTAACCCATAATTGCTATAATCAAGCCATCAAACTGACGTAATTGTACGTTGCTTTTTTTTAAAAACGGTTTTCCCATTTTTTCCCATAAATTTCTGGGTACTATCGTGACTTCACTACCTGTGTCGATTTGCATTTCAACAACACAGTCATTAATTTTCATTTTTATTTTTGTATCTCCGTTCTTAGATCCATTATTTTGTATATTATCATTTTTTACATTAAAAATCTGTCTATTTTCATCCTCTATTCTTTCCACATTTTTCGTTTTACATACTTTTTTGAAGTGATTTTTTAAAAAAACTTTGAACATGTTTTTCCATAGGCTGGGCATTTTTCTTTTTTCATTTCATGAATTTTTCCACAGTACGCACAATTTTTTCTTTTTGTTTGTACCGTATATGTTTCGGCCATTATTTCTTCGTAGGATTTATTTTTATTTTGGTTGTAGGTATGTATTAATTCCTGCTGTTGTATAAATTCTAGACACATATTCAAGGGCATGTTTGTAAGTTGTAACTGTTCCATTAACTTATATCTATGTGCTGAATTATGCATACCTTCAATTAATCTTAGTTGGATTAATTCTTCTTCCATTGTCTGCTCTCCTGTTCCTAGTTTTTCGAATTCACAGTCTTTACTCGCACTTCTTAACCGGTGTAAATATTTTACTATCGGTTCATCCACTTCCTGCTTCATTGCCATAAACTTGGTCCTTTCTGCAATCACCAGTCTTTTCTTTGGCCTCATGTTTCCCTTGATAACCTGGCTTATTTCTTCGAAAGTCATTTCTTTTAGTTCTTGAGGGTACACCATTGTAGCAACCTTCATAATCGCTTTACAACCAGCGGTAGCCATGAACAAGTTGGTGATTTCATTTTCCCCTCCTCTGTTTTTGATGTCTTTCAACTTTTTACATCTCGCATTAGCAGCGAAGCAACGAATCCACGTATCTATGTATTCTGGGTCTTCAAGGACCAAAGAGGATCCTATCGGCGCCGCCATTGTTGTGTCGTGTATAATGCTAAGTAAGCATTACTGCCTTGTTCTAGTTGGTGTCAGTTTATAAATATGAGCTACCTGCTCATATGCAAATTATACTAATTTGCATATCACTACAGTAACAAAACTTTACACAAAAATATAAAAAGAAAACCAAATAAATACCCAGCTACAAAATGCAACTAAAACTGAATTACATCTCCGCCCTTATATAATAATGACTTTTAAAAGAATTTGTCTGCAAAGTAGACACAAAATAAAACAAATCTTAAAACTACCCATTTTGGCGCAAAATGACCTGGTGTGCCAGTAAAATAACCACTCTAAATCTCATTCTAAGCTGCTATCCATTACATCAGCCACATATTCCAATGTTTACAAAATAATAAAATTACAAATACCGTATATACTTTAGTATAGTGAGTTTATATCATCAGGTTTTTATGCCAAAAAAAAAAAATGGGGTTGCACTATACACAGGAAATTATTTTGAACAGGTTAAAAATCATCCATTTCTGGTGACTATTATACATGGGTAAATTTTTCTGGTGGGGTTAAAATTGATGCAAAAATTTCAAGAGTTGCACTATGCCTGAAGTCTGCTTATACACAAGTATATATGCTAACTGATACTCACCCTGTTTCTACTTTTGTCTGATATTGAGAAAAACAAAATGACTTCTTGGTGCATAAACTTATATATGACATGTTAATTATATAAATATGCTGGACCTTGCAGTCTGTTTCACTTATAAAAATAAATCAGCATTAGTAAAAGTTCTTTTCAGTCCTGCAAAATGAAGAATTCTTTGTGTCTACGTCTCTGTATAGTATTTGTAATATTTGTTTTTACAGGGTTCCCAACTTCGGAAAGTCTCTTCTTAGCTTGATCTTGGATTCCCTGATGCATTCAATTGAACATTTTTCATCTGTAAAGGCAGATTCGTCTTTGATTTAGGGATGATCGTTTCATTTAATACATAATGCTGCAGGCCAATATACATAATATACACTGTTCAAAATAAAAATGGGGTATCTATTTCAAATATGAGTATCTTCTATAATAATATTTGAGTAATAAATGTGTTGGGTTAAAACTAAATCCATTAATTCTCTAGAAATTACATAGTGTCCATCTTTTCTGCCAATGTCCAACTCACTCCAAGGGCAGGTAATCTCTTTTTTTTATCAAAGACAGATTTAACTAAAATATCAACTCTACATTTTTTGTCTGTAAAGGCAGATTTATCTTTGGTTTAGGGACAACTATTTCATTTATATTTCTCCTGTTTACTCCATGGGATGTGACAGAATTTAAGTTAGGGAAAATCTCATTTCTACCTTCTGCAAATCTTTGTAGGATAAAGTATCAGATGATTAAAAATGTCAAAAGAAAATTGCTTTTGGGAAGACATGCTTGTAACTTACTTTGGTTAGTTATGTGACGATAAAAAAATACTTGAGTGAAGCTAACTATTATCCTTGACTCTGATTTCGAGATAAATAAAATTTTAAAAAATTGACATTCCAGATAAAAAACGAAAAAGAAGAAATTAAATTTAAATGATCAAAATATGACAAGAATGTGTTTTTTTTATTAAAACCACAAGTAAGCTCATTTCCATTTGTATGGAAAAAGATTAATGCAGTTAGAAATAAAAGATTATTTTCTTCTTTTTTTCATAGTTCCAATAAAAAATATGAAGTCTGTGTATACGCAAAGACAACAAATAAACAAGAGTCTTGCTTAAACTTTTATGTATTACTTTCTAAAAAAAAACATCCCTTGTAACTTGAAGCCATTCTTCAACAATCTTTTTTGATTGTCTTGACTGTGCTTGTTTTCTATGTTTGAAAAATTTTCCTTTTCAGATCAACTTGTGCACCATCCTTTGTTTTCCCTTGGCAAATTTTCTACTGAGATTGTCTGCACAGTTTCTGTTCAATCCCAATTCCTCACTCATTCTGAGATTCAAATTTCTAATCAGATGTTAATATCATGGCTTCTTGTGACTGTAGGTCAGATTTGGGCTTGGTTTTCACATTGTAATACTCATCTTTGACTCACTTGTGCCACTTGTATACAAACTTTAGTCTCTTTTCTGCATACACATATTTTACATCATGGCCAGTATCTCTGTTGCATTTTAATATATGAACTGACCTATAATTCGGCATATAGAGTATCCAGATGTTTCATAACTGATTTGTATATTCAGCAACTTCAGTTTGCCTATTTTGCCACACCTTTTCATTTATTTATTTACACACACAGACACAAAAGCTCTCTCTCTCTCTCTCTCTCTCTCTCTATCTATATATATATATATATATATATATATATATATATATATATATATATAATGTATATATATATATAATGTATATATGTGTGTGTGTGTGTTTGGTAATCCATATGGATAATTCCAAGGAGGATATAATCCAGAGAGCTCAATGTAAAAACAGAGCAAATATTAATTATATTAAGAAACAGACAACTTTAAGTGTTTATGGTGATTATAATTTATTTCCCTAGAATTAAAATTTAATTCTAATTCCTCAGATCAACACTTACTTGAATGAAAATGTTGATCTGAGGAAAGAGAATCGAATTTTTATTCTAAGGAAATAAATTATAATCACCATGAACCCTTAAAGTTGTCTGTTTCTTTTATATATATATATATATATATATAAATAATGTGTTTGTATGTGAGAGAGAGGGAATTAATACAAATATAAAGTTTGTCACTTAGCTGATTGGTGTGACCTTCAGCATCTAGAATTTTGTAGACAGACTCTCCAGCAATCACTCCATCCACTCGTCAGGGTGGGGGTATTATCAGAAATATATATATATATATATATATATATATATATATATATAATATGCACACACAAAACTCACCAATAATTTAATTTTTTTTATGTCTTAAGAAAATAAACTTCCTTCATTATTTGCAATGATGTTGATATATTATATATACATGGGGTGGTTGAACATTGCGATCCGATATTTATAGGGTGAGTTTGTCCAGTTTAAAGGAAGTTATTAAAAATTATATTATCATCAAAATATGAAACTTTGATGCCAAAACTAGGGATTAAAATGTGGGAGATTTGTCTTCAGGATAATACTCTTCCAGCTGATCTTTTGTTTTAAACTATATCCTTCTGGTGTCAGTTTAAACTGATGCTTTTTCTTGATTTCACATGAAAACTTGGAAAGTTTCCAACATTTGTCAGTGAAATTTTCACTTTCCAAAAATTAGTTTATATTTTAAATGTATGGAGATGGTATTAGTCTAAACCTGGAACCCTAGGATATGGGTTGATATGCTGCTAAACAAAAATAACCAAACCAGAACCCTGGAGTTTTGTAAGAAGTCGCTAGGAGATCCATGAGAAATGGTGATAAATAGGTAATTTTCCTATGAACATATGGCATATTGTTTGAGAATCTATGTTTATTATAAGAAAATATAAAAACATATAATAGATATTAATAATGGTATATAATAATTTTTATGCAGGGGTTCCCTGAGATGTGAAAACCTTTGTAAGGGTGGCACAAGGGTAAAAAAATTGAGAAACACTGGTTTAAACTGATACCATCTGGGTTAATTTTATTCGAATTGTTGAAAGGCTAATGAGATAAAATAATTCTTGAACTTTGTGTTTTTTTCATCAGTGTTACATGGTTACCTCTTTCAGAGAAGAAAAAGATGTAACTTGTTCTGCATTAATACTTGACCCAGTTTCATTTGGCGATTTGTAAATATGTAGAGATAGAAGTTGAAAGATTGTGTTGCACCAATCTTTCACCTCCCACATTGTAGACCAGCTTTCAAAATTCCATGTTTTTGTCTGGAATTACTAGCTCTGTTGAGAAATCTACAAATATCTCAACCCCCATGCAGACACTTTTAAATTTAAATGATAAATTATTAACTTTTTTTCCCCTGTTTGACAAAGTTTTTTGTCCCAAAACTTTTGTTTATAGCAACTGCCAATTGTGATAAGAGTAGTAGATATAAAATTTAATTTTTGAGAAGGGCATTCAGGAAGTTTTTTTTTTTTTTTCTCAAGTGCTGAAACAAAGCCAATCCTGAATGACAACAATAGTTTTATTATTATTATTAATACATGTTTAAGCAAAAAAAAAAAGGCTTTTGAGAGGCTTATGGCCACATCACGTTGAAACATTGGTTCTCATATGATCACCAAAGATAAGCAATGTCAAGCTCAAATTTTGCTAAGTATGCCATGATATTTTCATTTTCTCCTAGGTGTGCCATTGCTTTAAAAAAAAAAAAAGTTGATTTGACCTAGACTAGATCAGTGTTTCTCAACTTTTTTTTTAAAGCAACGGCACACCTAGGAGAAAATGAAAATATCATGGCATACTTAGCAAAATTTTTAAATGTTATGAAATAAAACCATAGATTAAAAATAAATACACAAATAAACACACATTATGAATTTACTTTATTTCAATGTTTCTAATCAAGTATTTGTGCAGCTTATTTAGTGCGAAACCTTTGCCTAGTGTTTTTTTATTTCTTCAATGTTTGGTTGAATATGTGATTAGTAGAGCCACATTTCTTCAGTTGAGTGTAGTCTTTTTTGCTTCATATTTTTTATATTATTTAGGGTTGAATTGATTATTTAGGGTTAAAACTGATAAAGCCTTTTTATCCAATGTGGGATATTTCTTTTGTATTGAAATGCAAAATGTATCTGGGTACCATTGAATGTTTTATTTTGAGCCCTTAAACAAATACAAATACGTTTTTAAAAATGAATATTAACACAAAGTATTTAAAATAACATAACTGAAGAAAAGTGAAAAGAATTACAGTAGAATCCCTCATATCTGGTCATGATTTTGATGTGTATATTTGAACAATTTGGGTGATATGTAACTGATTTGAAATTTCTGTTTTTCAGGAAATTTACTTTGGACAATTGTTTATGCTTATTTCACCATAATAGGTGCATTGGTGCAAAAGATGATGGGAATAAGAGGAAAAGAATAACTTTGGAGTTATCGCAAAAAGTGGAAATTTTAAACAGACTAGATGCTGGTGAAAGTTCATTATAACTAATGGCCGAGTTCAACATAGGAAAGTCAACATTGATATAAAATCTTCCAAAGAAACTATTCTCCAGCAATTACACTGTCACAATGAACAAGGAAATAAAAAAACATGATTGTGACGAAACCTGGACTGAAATTGAAAAAGCTGTTGAAAAGATTGTCAGTTTTATGGAGAGAGAGCCAGCATTCAGCTATGACAATTGCAGTAATGCATGCAGAATTAAAGAGTGTATTCTGTTTAAAAAAAAAAAGAAGCAAAATGAAATGCGGAAAAAGTTGAGAATGACATTAGAAGAGAAAGAATCATCATGCAACAGCAATTAAAATATTCTTGTTACATTATTTGTTTTGCATATGTGGCATACTTAATTTAATGAATTTTCATTAACATTACATAATTTATTTCTTTTTCCTTAAAATCAGTTCCGTTATATTTCACTCACCATTAGCTTATTTTGTTTACTATAAAACATTGAAAATAAATGTTAAACCTGATTTCAGTTCTTTTATTTTAATCTAAATATAGCCCCTCATATCCGGATTTTGTAACCAATTCCTCATATCTGGAAGGCCTTTTTAGTCCAGTTGTCAGGGATTCTACTGTATTTAAAAAAAATGTTTAATACTTATTCATTTATTCAAATACTATTGCTGTATTATTACTACTTCAACACATACACATCTTTATAATTATATATAATAGACCTGAGGAATTGCTAAACCATTGCAATAAGATTGTCTTCAAATGCAGACACAAACATCGACTCAGTGACAAACTACACTAAATTTTCAGGAGACTCATTCTTGGGAAATCCATTATGAATGCACATAACATCGGACAATACATGTGGTCACTATGTAGGTTTAATTGTTTAGTTTTGTGTATATGTAGATATAAGTATGTATATGTACTTGTTTGTATATGTGTATATGTATGTGAGATATATATATATATATATATATATATATATATATATATATATATATATATATATACTTACCAGTATAATATATATTGTGTATTGATATGACATATATACAGGTTTTTGTTGTTGGAATTATGTTTGCCCTCTATATACCACTGGAAAATGTATAAGTTTTCCAGATATAGTATCATAGGTTTTTTTATAATTTCTTAAAAATTTGTTATATCCTTAGTTGATTTAATTCTTTGGTTTAAATTCATGTAATATTGTATTTCTTTAAAAATCACCTTAAATGAGATATTTTTATATTCTTTTAAAGTATGAGATAAAATTTCAGTAACAGTGTATTTTCTTTTTATTTTGACAAAAAATAAGCACTTAACAATAAAAAATTATCATACAACAGTATCATATTTTGTTTTCGTCAATAAAACCACCACAAAGACAAATCCAAATTTCAACTTTTTCGTAGTAAGAGGAGCCTGGAGAGAGACTAAAAAATAAAAAAATATGCAGTATGTACTTACATTTTAGCTTTTTCTTAAAAAAAAATACAAAAATATTTCATTTTAAGAAGTTTTTTTGTTTTTTTGGCCTATAGTGTAGGTTATTTACATATTTTCTTCTGTCCTTTGAGTGTCAAATTTTCCAAGTCCTCTTTCCTCTTTATATGCCTTAGAAATTTCACCATATTAAGTATAAGTGTTCTTTTTGATTCCATTTTCTTTAAAACTTTATCGTTGCTCACATGTTCAGTCCAGGGTATTCTCAGCATCCTTAGTGTTGCAAAATGTCTTTTAAAAGTCTTTTAACTATAATGAATTCTTTTAAATATATTTACCAGAAATTTAATGTTATATTAGATTTTATATTTGAATGTTGTATTTATACTTATTAATTTACTGGCAGCAAAGTCAATATTTTCTTACTGAGAGACGTTTGTCACATATTCAACTGGTTGAAGGTTTCCCAAAAATAAATTTTGCAAGTTGGAGTGTTGTTGAGGTTGGAAAATATTGCACATATTTTTGTCTTTCTAAATCTTTGAACATTCTATGGTTAATTCTATTCATTGACTTTTATCATGATGAAATATCTTTTCAGGATTTCCTTTTCCTTCTTCAAAAATTACAAATTTAAATTACTGATTTTTAACTCCTCTTTCTGCTTGTTCATTTAATGTGACTGAAAAGTCCAGAGAGAATTTTTACTTTTAACCCCAATTGCTGTTTGTCCGTTTGTACTTCTCATCATATTTATAGTTAAAATTCCAAATAATGATTTATTTTTTAATCTTTTCTGATTAATAATTCAGATGCAAGTCAGCAAATGATTCTCTTTCCATTGTTGTTTATCCAGTTTTCAATTGATTGATGTTGCGGAAATTGGTATGCATTTTGCCTGCTTCTGTCAAATCGAGTCAAAGGCAAGAAGCAGCTAAAATGTTAAGGACTAGAAAACCATTTGTGAGGCTTTTGGTTTGTAGCCAAACATAACTCTAATTATGGTCAGATTTAATCTGGTGGTTTTAAAGTGTTTTTGATATTTTGGCTAACTGACCAATCTTTTATTATCAAAGTGACCAGAGAGGCCAAGTTTGAAACATTTTATTGTTTAGTTTGATTTTGATTACTTTGGAAAAGTGTTGATCATGGCAGGTAGTTTGAATAAAGTATGTCAAATATATATATATATATATATATATATATAAAGTAGATAAAATATTATCTTTTATTTTTCTATTTTTTAAACTACTAATCAGTTTATATAATAATGATCTGATTTTTGTATGTTTGTGATTTGTTACCCTACCAGAGAAAGACAGCACATTGTGATAGAATTTTTTTCTGCTATGGGCTTATGCCCATAGCAGAAAAAAATTCTATAAAATAAAAATTCTATAAAAAAAAACGCAAATGGCAAGATTATGTCTGTACTAATTGGCCCTGTCCCTAAGATCAAAGAGTCACTTTCACATCTGAGAACTCTCATATATTACATACATGTTTTTATATGTGAATTATAAATTGCTTTCTGTTCAAACCAGTTCAGTTGTCTTTTCAAATTCTGGTATGATTTTAAGTATTCTTTGGATTCTAGTTTTGTCTATATTGAGTGTCATTTGGGTCAAGAATGATACGCTCAACTGTGAATCTTGTGTACACTTTCTTCATTCTCTATCTCAGAGATTTTGTCTTTTTTACAGTTTTTCATAACTTTCGGGTATTTTTCTAATATTTTAAGACTTATACTGAATGGAACTAGACCCAAGTCTACCGAGTAATGTTAGGGAGTTGAATATTCCATTTTTGGTGTGGAGCTGTTCTAAATTATATATTTCAGTATCTATTTCTGTTGGTTTTGTACTGATCTGACTGATTTATGTTTGACTTTCTGTGATGTCCTCTTTTCCTTATACACTGATTCGTTTAGACTGGATTCCTCATCTTTCATCAAAGACAAAAATAACTTTCCTAAAAGAATCGGTCTAGAATACTATAAGCATTTAAGTTTGGAAATCAGACCCATAAACATATGGCATACTTGCAATTGTTAGTAAAGTACACAACTTATCATTGAGTTTGTTTTATGGAATATCAACCTTAATGGGTTATTTAATGCCGACAAAATTTTTATTTCTGGTAACATTTTTTTTTTCAAAAATGTATAGCTGGTAATATCTTTTTTCAAAAATGTATTGCTGATAAATAATTTCTTTTTTTGTTTACAAATTTCTGGAATTAGAAGCTATTTTTACACTTACATAGTGTTTTAACCTAAGTTTGGGCCCAACTATTTACCCATAGTTGGGACCCTAACAGGTGCTACCACCCTGGGTCAGGGTGGACCTGGGAACACCAGCAATTAAGAGGTGGTTCGTTGTTCCTCAAAACCTCCTGATCAGAGGCCATGTTGTTGGACGTAGTTTATCGTCATACCTAGGACGGCTTATCATTGAGGGAATCTTAGAAGAATGGTGCTGACTGTATTCAAAAGATGTGTATGATTCTATATCTATATACATTTAACCCTTTAGCACTCAACCTGCTCTGTAAGTATCGTCTCTTAATGTTCCACCCATTCCATATATACTCTGCCATAATATATGATAACATCATTACAAATAACGCAGGAAGTAACACAAACAGTGAAACTTTGAGAGACGATATTTATGGGGAAGGTTTGAGAATGTTGAATGCTAAATGGTTAAACAATTGGATTTGAATCTCTGAATAATTCTTTTATCTTAGGTTAAATTGAAACTAAGAAAGAACTTGAGTCCAGAGTTAAATTTATTCCCAAATAAATTTTAATTTAACTTCATTATGCAATATCTGCAGTATATTTTCACCTCTTTATGTAAAAATCCTTCAGACAGTGTTGGATGATTTTTAGAACAGTTGGGTCTGAAGTGTCTTGGATTCTGATTCAGGAAAACAAATTTAGAATTTTGAAACCTGTTTCAAAATTCTAAATATTGTTTGGAAAATTGGACCTCATCTTTGAGTACTTGATATTGTTTCAGCTGATTTATTCTGTAGTACTCATCAGGAGTAAGATCTATGAGAAAGGATCTGCTTTTTCTAGGAAAATCAAAAACTGATTTGTTCAATTTGCAGAGATGGAGTAACTTAAGAAAATAATGGGTGATACTCAAAACCTAGACATGATGAAATTTGAAGAACATGTCTGCAAAAATTGAATAGAAAGATATGCAAACTATTTTTTCATTTCTAAATGAAGATTTTTTTTCCTACTTGATTTCTAATTTTTAAAATTTCTAGTTTTATTTTAATGATGATTGAGATAGTAAAACCAAGATGGTACAGTGAATCAGAAAGTAGATGGTGGCAGACATTGTGCTTCACTTAACCATTAACATTTTCATGACCAAAGTGGTAATGAAACTGTCCAGGAAATACAAGTTTTTAGTGTATAATGAGAGCTGAAGTCTTATAAAAATCTGAAGCTTCATTTTTGATTTTGCACTTTACTTTTGTGGGTGAAGAGTTTACCAACCCAAGAGTGTTAGGGTTACAAGAATCTGAAGTAGACTTAGTGTTGTAGCATACCTATGGACGATAATGGGTATGTCCCTATTCATATAAATACTGTAGTAAATACTGCATGTTGGTTTGCAGTTGGAGATTCATTGTGGAATTCACTTGACTCATTTCTAGCATTTGACTACTACTTCTATATGCTGCTGGTGAATCTTATATACAACACTTAGTAATAAAAGACTTAGTAGGCTAATAATACAAATAAAATAATTAAAATGAGAATAATATTCTGAAGTGAATTATTGGAATAAGATTTTAGAAGAATTACAATAATTGAAGCAAGTTCATTAATTTTCTTGAAGTAATTTTCGAATTTCATGATTATAATTTTAAATTTTACTGCATTTGCTTTTCTATTGCCATAATGTAGCTCCCCTGTGCCTTTTCTGTAAATATTTTCATGGTAATTGTTCTGATGAACTTTCCTCTATGATACCTAGACTTTGAAAGCAGTTCTAGATTTGGCGCAAGGTCTCATTTTACATTTGAAATATATGTAACAATTGAGTTCTATGGTAACAGTTTTGTGTATTGCACTTCTCGCTTGTGGAACTCTCTTCTAGTTTCTTGCTTCCCAGTCACCTTTGCTCTTCAAAAATTTAAATGCAATGTCAATTATCTTCTGTCTTAATTTGTTTCTGTATTGTTCTCGCACCTTAATGTTTTTCTTTTTTTCTCATATTCCTTCACACTCAGTAAGCCCTTTCATTTTAATGGCTTTAGTGCTTTGTTTGTGATGAAATGATAAAAAAAATATATTTTCCAGTTCATTTTATGCATTCCATTAATCTGAGTGATAAGTTATATTAGATAATGGAGAGGGAAGATGAATTTATAAATCCAAAATGAAAAAAAAAAAAAATCCTAAATTGTTGAAGAGACATTGGTCTGTCAGAGTTGTTCTTGGGAAGTAATGCTGGCATAAAAGCCAGAATTTATCTGCTCATTTTTAAGCCTGACTTTTAATTTCTCTTGACAGCATAATAACTGAGGCAGAAAAAATCTCATTCATGATAAGAAAGACAAGATATTTACACAATAAAAGCAGACTAATGAACTGAATATAGATGTAAATTGTGAAAGGTTTGTCCACGGTCTAGATACCTACTCATAAGCTTAAATGAAGTTGCTTTTTATATTATTTGTGAAATTGGTGGCAGTACAGTAGGAACTTCTACTTCTCTACTGTGGTAATATCCGACCATATATGTGAGGTATGTCAAAAAATATTTGCCTGGAAATCAACACCCTATTTCAAAAACATCATTGTAATTTGAAGTCTTTCTGTTGCTCTTAATTTTCTACTCTTATATTTTCATTGTGGGTGACAGTGAAACTGAAATGAAGTTACCATCTCATGACATAGATTCTGATAACTTTGAGGATATTTAAACTGATCTACAAAAATATTTTCAAATACCATTACTGTTATTAGACGTGTTATATTTTTGTTTATTACAGAAAATTAAAATATATTCTGCAGAAAAGATGAGAACCTGGGGAGGTATTTGAGTAGAATGATGAAAAAGAAAAAAAATTACTTATAATCATTTCACCCCAAGCAAGGTGGTAATGTCACTAAGACTTGAGGGGGTTACTGAGAATGAAAGAAAATGAGAGAACATTAGTGAGGAGAAAGGACAATAAAGGATGGGATTCAAAAAGACCGAAGATAGTGATTGATATTGCATTTAAATTTTTGAAGATTGTAGTTGACAGGAAAGCAAGAAGACTGAGAAGTGCAAGAAAAGATGACAATTCAAAAAAGGGGAGGAATTGAGAAAGCCTGGAATCACAAGGGGAACAGTGACCTAGGACTGAAAATTATTGCTTTTGAAAAAACACATGTTAATGCACATAAGGCATGACATCAGTAGACCCTTAGCCTTGTCTTAGAACCCTGTAAAAATTGCATAGTCTTTTTTTTGCATAAGGAAAATATTTTTAAAAAATTGATTTTTTCAGTCCATATTTTGAAGATATATTAATAAGGTTTGAACAGGGATTAGGAAAGATAATGAAAAGACAAAATTTACAAAGAGCCACAAAGGACAGGAAATTGTTGGTAACCATGGTTTCCATGTCCTGAATGTACAAGGCACATCGAAGAAGAATTAAGGTTGTAACATAAGCAATTAATTGTTCAATTCCTTATCCATTGCAATATCAGATTTCAGCTCATTCTTTGCAGATATTTTCAATGTGTATAATAAAAAGCAATAATAGTTTTTAGAACCAAAAATAAACACTCAGTGGAAATTATCTGAAAACTGTTAAATGTCTGTTTTGTAGGTATACTGGGAAATGAACAGGAGTGAAACATTTTTTTCTATTGAAAGTTACATAGTTCCTGTAAACTCTTTAAAAGAATTTGTGATTTGGCTTAAATTTAATTTATTGGCATATGAAACTCTAGATGATTGTTAATTCATTTGAAATTGTTAACTTTATCTTATTGTTCAGTTGTGGTATTATGAAATAAAAATGAATATAAAGCAATCTAATATTTTCTGTTTGCAAAGGCAATTACAGAAATGATTGCAGTAATCATTAATTATAACATATCAAGGAGAATACTGTACATACTTGAATATAGTGCGAGTTTTTATGATCAGATTTTGATGCAAGAAATAGGCAGTCACACTATTGACGACACCAGTGACTCTCAACTGCTGTGCTGGTATGTCATGGCATGCGTATGTTTGTGTGTAGAAGTAGTAATAGTACAGCATTTGTATTTGAATAAATGAATAAGTATTGAACATTTTTTTCAGATTTCTTTTCGAGCCCATCCTTCAAATCTATATATCAACTATCCGTCCTTGCATGGAATATTGCCGTCATATGTGGTCTGGTGCTCCCACTGTACGTCTTGAGGTCCTTGACAAAATTCAGAGATGAATATACAAGATGATGTGTCCTGATCTGGCATCTAGTCTACAATCACTATCCCACAGATGTGCCGTGGCATCCCTCTGTCTCTTCTATAAATATTTTCATGGCAACTGTTCCTTGTTCTTGGACTTCATGAATTTAAACGAGCTACCTGGCTGGCATCTTGGTCCAACCCTTTCACTGTCAAAACGGTTAAATGTAACTGTCTCTTCTTCTGAAACAGCTTCTTCTCCAGCACTTCCTGTCTGTGGAACTCCCTTCCCCTTACTTGCTTCCTCAATGACTATAATCTTCAAATATTCAAGTGTAATGTCAATTGACATCTGACACCCTGATCTTGTTCCCTGTCCTTCTCTGTATCCTTTACTCTTGTTCTTAATCCTCTGTAACTCCTTGCATGCTAGTGGCACTCCTGCCTTGCTTGGGGTGAATTGCCTTAAAAAAAAAAAATCTATTCTTCAATTATGTTATTTTAAATACTTTGTTAATATTCATTTTTTAAAAAGTATTTGTATTTTTTAAGGGCTCAAAATAAAACATTCAACAGTACTCGTTGATACATTTTGGATTTCAATACAAAAGGAATATCTCACAATAGCTAAAAAGGCTTTATCAGTTTTATTGCAATTTTCTACTTATTTATGTGAATTAGGGTTCACAACCATAAATAACATCAAAAATAAGAAGTGAGAAAGACTACACTGAACTGAAGAAGAAATGAGGCTCTGCCAATTGCACATTCGACCAAACATTAAAAAAATTGCAGAAAATACTAGGCGAAGGTTTCACACCAAATAAGCTGCACAAATAGTTGAATAGAAACATTGAAGTAAAGTAAATTCATATTTGTGTGTGTGTGTGTTTTTTTTAATCATTGGTTTTATATCATAACATTTAAATATAAACCTTTAAAAATTTTGCTAAGTGTGCTGTGATATTTTTTTTATTTGCTCCTAGATGTGCTATTGCTTTAAAAGGTTGAGAAACACTGGACTAGACACATGTAATTTCTTTTTTTTTTTTTTTGAAGAGTTTAGAACTCATGCATTATTGGGGGTTGGTTGCACTATACACAGGTAAATTTTTTCTGGAGGAGTTAAAATTCATGCAAAAAGATTTCAGGGATTGCACTATACATAAAATCGGCATTTACACAAGTATATATGTTATGACAAATATGTATTTATAAAATGAGTATCATTGCTAGCCCCCACCTACAAACAGTATTGACTTTAAATAATGTTAACAAAAAGTTACTGCTTTACTCAACTCACTTGTTGGTTTTTGCTACTTTTACACTCTGGACTAAAATGTAAATAAATTACTCAAAGTTTCCTCCAATTGGTGAGTGCTGCTAAATGTCACATGGCAGGTGAGAGGTCATTTTTCTGATTTAAATAAAACATGTGGTAAAGCTTTTTTTGTTGTCAAATCAATTCTAAAGTTTCAGTTCAATTAACTGAAATTATGTTAATGCAAATTAAAACTGGCATCTGTTTTAAGCTTGTTAATGTTGGTGTGTGTGATTGAATAACTTGATTGGGATAATCTTGCATCATTCAAGTTTTGGCATTGTCTGATTAAGCTAACCTGATCTCTGAAAATAGAATCCAAAGTTGATCTTGAAGGACTTCTCAGGTTTACTGAATTAGACTCTAGATTAAAAATAGTGAGCATAAGATGGTTTGAATAAATCATGTTTTACTTCTTGGTTGAGATAGTTGTATCTTTTTTGCTAGCATCAATTTAATCAGTGTTTAAACTCCTCATAAAAAGCTAGAAATTTGAATATTAATTTTTTAGGCAGGTCTTCCCTACTTGAAAGATTGGTGCAACACAATCTTCCAGATGTGCTCATTTAGATTTGTGCCACATATTAAATATCTCAAGTAGCTTAGTCATGCGACATAAATTCTGAATGGAAGATAGCATTTGGTCATCATCTCGTGGGACAAGGATATGATACAAAGCCTCTTTAATGTGGGAGACCCACATAAAGGCGTAGGTTATGGATAAAAATTGGGCAACATTCTTGACATTTGTATTTAATCTTGAGCCTACAATTTTTAGCACAATGAGGAAGTGCTCTCTGAAGAAATGGATATCCTGGTGCTAGACAGTGAAGATATTGATCTTTGACAGTAAATGACCAAAAATCAAGATCAGATCATCTAAATGTTAAATGCTGTAAAACACGAACATAAATTCATTTTTTTTTTTTTTTTAAAGTATTGCAATGTTGAACCTGGCTACTTCTTCAACCATCAAGTTGTCTGTGCGCTTGTTTTCATTAACTTTTTTCTCAAAATTTTCAAATGTTGATATTTTTTTTTTTTTTTAATTTTATTTTTATTTTGGAACTATGACATTGATTTGTATCCATGATGCCTCTCTCTCCAAAACTTGGTTAAAGTTTTAAAATGAAATACACTTGTTATATGTGGTTTCTTTGTTTTGCTTTTTATCTTTTTACACATTTCTGCCATGTACCTTTTGGCTCTCTCTCTCTCCCTTTTTTTTTTTTTGGTATCTATTTTTTTTTTTTTTTTTTTTTTTACAAAATGTCGTTGAATTCAATTTTGGTGGAAAATGTGCTTCCACCCACCTCTCTTCATACACAATAGGATTTAACAGTATTTCAGAATACAACAAACACTTCCCCCATGACAAAAAAGCAAACGAGTCAAAAGAAAACAACATACAATGTTTAAAATTTACAAAATTCAAATAAGAAAATGCAATCAGTTCATTTTTTTTAATCCAATAATAATTATATATAACTCTCCGCTCGATTTCAACATGTTCAGCAACTTATATGTTGGTCAACCAATGTTTATGTAAAATATGATCCTTCAGTCTCACAAGAGACTTAAAACCACATTGGGTACAAGATTTTGGTTTATGAGACAAAGCTGCTAGTCTAAATGCAGATTGTTTAGTCCTTGCTTCACTAAGATGTTTTGGAGGCAGTGATGTCATACTCTCCCCTCCTTTTTGGTTCTTGTCATCTGTTCTTATCAAAGGTCTTAAGTGGTACCTCAACAACTTCAAGATTGGTCTTCAGCTTGTCTTTGTACCTGAGGCCTACATTTCTTTTGGTATTGTGCAGCTGGCTATATATGAGGACTTTTTGGCATTAGGTTGTCATTCATTCTGATGACATGACCAACCTATCAAAATGATATTATATATATAATATCTCTCATTGAGTACTGGTGCTAATAAAATTGTGGTCGATGTATAACTGGGCTAAAATTTATATGAATGATATACATTTTTTCCACACCAGTAGCACAAGTTTCATGCATATATATATATATATATATATATATATATATAAGATATAAAGATTTTCTAATACCTTTTCCTTGTAATATATTTTAATACATTTTATTACCTTCTCCTGTCATGATTAACTATTACAGTTATTTTCTGCAGCTTAGAAAAAGATATGTATTCATTTTAATTCTTCAAGCAGATATCACTCATAATGAGATAAGCGTGCTAGTCATTTCTACCTACACTCACATCCAGAATGAAGAGGCCTGGCTTGGCCAGCTATTTAAATGTTGATATATTTTTTCAAAAACTTATCTACTATTATTCTATTAGGTTGGTGCAAAAGCAATTTCAAAAAGTGATTGAAAAAGTGATTTTGTTGGGATTGCTATGAATTAGTGTGTAATCAGAAGGGTTTTTAGGTTTGTGGTAATAAACGTGAAAAGCATGTTCTTCATATTAATCACAACAATTTAGCGTAGACATACAAAAGGAATAAATCTCAAAGGCAATATTGAACGAAGAAACAAAGGTAGTCGTGAATTCAATTAGAAACAAACATTGAATATTTATGTACAAATAAATTACAATAGAATTTTTGGAAAAAGTTGTGTTTCAGTCGAAATAACTGAATTGTTGAACAAAAGTTGAATGAAGTATTTTATGAACTCAAAGTTCATGAATGTTCCTTTGTTTAGGAAAAGTGTTCACATAAAAATTTGAGGAAAATTTATCGAGAGATAAATTTTAAAGTATTGTAGTTGCGAGATTTTTTTTGCTGAATTTTGTATGTTTTTGTTTTGTCAGAGTTATTCACCTTGGACCGTATTTTTTATATATATTTGTTTTAGTAATAATTTCTGTTTGGTAGTGTAGAATAACACTTTTTTAGAAACGTACTAAGATTTCAGAGAGAGAGAGAGAGAGAAAGAGGTTGAAGGTTGAGTCAGGTGTTGACGCGCGAAAAGTCCTTTAAGTCAAGATGTAGACACGCGTGGATCTCTGTAGAAATCTCTCTGAGAGTGAATTGCTGACTAGTGAATCGGACTAAGATTCGCCCTTTTATTTACTCTGCGAAAATTAGATCGGCTCCCAGCGCGTTGGCGCCAACATTTATCCTGGGGCATCTCAACCAATAATAAGCCGAGTTTCGCAATGTGTGGTGTTGATTGGTCGAAACTAGCTCTTATGGAAAATTCCACCTTTAAACGAGTTGAGTGGAAAAATACGGAGGATTCTACAAATAGCCCCACGAGATTAATGGTCAACGTAGTTTGGACATTAATATGTATAAAAGGTGGTGTACTTTGCTGGCCAATGAACGCGCCTGCCGGACCTAGTCCGTGTAGGTGGGTTAATTTGGGGTTCAGGCGTAGAAGATGGGTGTTTATGTGATGTCTCAGAAACAGGTGTTGGCTGAGTGGTCACAGGTTGGTCGTCACTGTTGATATAAGCTGGTTTTAACCGGTCAATGCTGACCGTAGTTCGCTTGCCGGCGAGATCTAGAACAAAATATTTCGACGCTCGAGAAATGACCTGATGCGGTCCAGTGTAGTTGGGTGTTAAAGGTTTACGGACCATATCTCGGCGTAGAAATACGAACTTGGCTGTATGCAGATCAGCTGGGATGTAATATGGCCTGTGAAAGGCTCTGGTCGGCGTATAAACAGTTTCAGACATTTTCTGCCGAAGGTCGCTGATAAACTGGCTGCTAGGTAGGTTGTCCGATACAGGGCCGAAGATCTGTCCTGGCAAGGTTAGGGGAGTCCCAAAAACCAAGTCAGCACTGGTACAGTTCAAGTCCTGCTTGACAGTATTTCTCAAAGCCAGCATGATCAGGGGAAGTTTATCAACCCAAGTTCGGCCTTTAGTTGAAGCAGTTATAGCATACTTAAGCTGCCGATGGAATCTTTCTACGAGGCCGTTGGAACAAGGGTGATATGCTGTAGTGGAAATATGTTTAATTCCCAATAGATCAGTGAATTCGTTGAAAAGGGCTGATTGAAACTGTGGACCTCTATCGGTAGTGATTACCGAAGGGCATCCGAAGTTTGTAATCCAGTTATTAAAAATAGCACTGGCCACTGTTTCAGCTGTAGTTGATTGCAGTGGGATGGCGACTGGCCACCGAGTAAACCGGTCGATTATGGTCAAAATGTACTCGAATCCATTCACATTTTCAAGTGGGCCCACCAAATCTGCATGCAAGTGAGTAAAACGACCGTCTGGGTCGGCAAAGGTTGATGTAGGTGCCCTTGTGTGTCTGCCAACTTTGGTGGCTTGGCAACGTAAACACGTGCGGGACCACTGCTTAATGTCAGCTGCCATACCGGGCCAGATAAATCTGTCCGATATGGTCCGCAACGTCGCCTTGCCTCCAGGATGTGCTTGTGTATGAAAATGTTCAAAAATCAGACGGCGCATATTTGGCGGAATGTACGGACGCGGGTTACCCGTGCTGATGTCACAATAAACTGACCTGTTTGTAAACGGGAGCGGTCTTTTTTCAATTTTTAAGGAAGTGTCCGAGTGGATAGCTTGCAGGGTTTCGTCCTTGTCTTGCTCGTCAGCTAAGTTATCAAAGTTCAGTGTTGTACTCTGCACTGCGCTGAGAGTTGTACGAGACAAGGTGTCGGCCACGGTATTACTAGCTCCACTAATGTAGCGTATATCCGACGAGAATTGTGATATGTAATCCATGTAGCGGATATCTCGCGGATTGTGCTTGTCCGACTTAGCATGTAGAGCGTATGTAAGTGGCTTATGGTCTGTAAAAATTGAAAAGTCACGACCTTCCAGGATGTGCCGGTAGTGTCTGATGGCTAAATAAATTGCCAACAGTTCACGGCTGAAGGTACTATACTTCTGTTGGGCCGTATTTAGCTTAATAGAGAAAAATGACAGTGGTCTTTCTACACCGTCGACTACCTGGTGAAGTACGGCACCAACTGTATCCGACGACGCATCGGTAGTTAGCGTCAGTTTCGCGTCGGGTGAGGACGTAATGTACACAAGTTTGGTACAATCCTGCAAAGCTTGTTTTGCTTTACGAAAAGAGTCCAGCTCGTCTGCAGATAACACAATCTTCGGGTTTTTTTGCTTATGATTAGAAAGAAGATTCGTCAGTGGAAGAAGTACAATGGCACAGTCGCGTATAAATCGGCGATAGTAGTTGATCATGCCAATGAATCGCCGTAGCTGTCTTAATGTTGACGGTGGTGGGAATTCACTGATGGCCTTGACCTTTTCGTCCAGGGGAGCTAAGCCATTCTCATCAATGACGTGACCAAGGAAAGTTAATTCAGGGACAGCGAATAAACATTTATCAATGTTTAACTTTAGTCCGTAATGTTGCAATCGTTCAAAGACCGACTGTAGATGGTTACGATGTTCCTCGGGCGTTTTACTTGCTATCAGTACGTCGTCAATGTACGCATAAGTATAAGGTAATCCGCGGAGGACTTCATCTATAAGACGCTGAAAAGATTGCGCAGCATTACGGAGTCCGAACGGCATTCGGGTAAATTCGTACAAACCGAACGGTGTCGTTATTGCTGTTTTATGAATATCAGATGGTTCGATAGGAATCTGATAAAAAGCCTTCCTTAAGTCCAGCTTGGTGAAGACAGTAGCGCCTTCAAGGGACAAAGCAAAATCCTTAATATGAGGGATTGGGTATTTGTCTGGCACAGTCCGAGCGTTTAGGAGTCTGTAATCTCCACACGGTCGCCAGGCATCAGGTTCGTTCTTAGGGACCATGTGTAACGGTGTGGAATACGGACTGGAAGACGGTCTTATTATGCCCAGTTTGAGCATGTTTTCGAATTCTTCCTTAGCCACCCGTAATTTAGTTGGGTGTAGACGACGGGGTGACACGTGGACTGGGGGTCCAGTTGTTTTAATAGTATGTGTTGTGTTGTGTTTTATGGGTTCTGTATGAGTGAACGGTGCTAAAAGAGATTTGTACTGCTTAAGCAAATCTTCGCAACCGTTCGCACTAGGTACCAGAGCAGTCAGTCCAACCGTGGAAAGCTTGGATAAAAATCCGCGTTGTCGCATATCCGTGCGCATATCGGTAAGTGTCCGAGATGACAGCTCCACGGACAAATCGAAGTGTGCGAGGAAATCCGCTCCTATAATGGGTAACTCTACATCGGCTATAGTGAAGGTCCATGTATATTCTCTCCGTAGGCCGATGCTTAGAGACATAATACGCTCGCCATACGTGCTGATGGATGTGCCGTTTGCAGCCTGTAGCTTGAGTTGAGTTTGTCTGGGCGTTAATGACGATTTCTTACAATAACTCAGCGGTATAACGCTGATCTGAGCGCCAGTGTCAACTAAGAACTTCAATCTGCTGTTGTTGTCGAGAACGTAAAATAGGCGATTTCCGTTATTTAGCCCAGCAGCACACGCCCTTAATGGCTGCCGGGTTCGGAGTTTCCCGCGTTCTTATACGCACATGGTGGCTGACACTTTCTTGCGCGGGCGCCAAACACTTCATGATACCAGCAATAGTTTCTCTGGCGGTGACGAGTATGTCTTGACGTTGATCGTCGCCTACCAGGATTGTGTCTGTTAGCTGAAGTATCGCGACTCCGTCCAGGAATGCTCTGAATTCTGTCTAGGCGTAAAGACAGGCTCCTTAGTTCGGTAGTCAGAAAATGGAGTTGCTGGTTAACATCCGGGGTCGGGTTATCTGTTACGACAGAGGAAATTTGGCGCGCTGGTCTAGTGTCCACGATTTTGTCCGCGATCGATGCCAGCTTGTGGACATCGACCTCCTCAGTTAGGACTGCTAAAATTTGCACTATATCGGGCGGCAATTTCTCCAGCCACATTTGTTTTAATACAGTTTCGGATATACTGTTGTCACCGAGTAGTGTAATCATTTTACGAAGAAGTTGGGAGGGTTTGCTGTTCCCGAGTGTTACATTCGTAAGGAGATCCTTAATCTTTCGTTCCTCGGAGCAACCTGTTCGTTGTAGGATTGCGTGCCGAAGCACCTCATACGGCTTTTCGGGCGGGAGATTAATAAGGATATCCGCTACTTCCGCAGCGATTTCAGCGGGAAGTTTCTCCACAACAAACGCGAATTTCGACTGCTGGGACGTCACGTGTCTGGCTTGGAAAATCGCGTCGAGTTGTATGAACCACGTTTGTGTATTCGTGGTATAGGAAGGGAGTTCCATCCTGAGTGCAGCTTCAATTGGTTGTACAGGATCTGCCATGTCGACTGAGGTTTTGTTGTTTGAAATAATGTGGTTATCAATTTGTTGGTGGTTTTGCCTGTACAAACGTCGGGGTTACCAATTTGTTGTGGTTGCTATGAATTAGTGTGTAATCAGAAGGGTTTTTAGGTTTGTGGTAATAAACGTGAAAAGCATGTTCTTCATATTAATCACAACAATTTAGCGTAGACATACAAAAGGAATAAATCTCAAAGGCAATATTGAACGAAGAAACAAAGGTAGTCGTGAATTCAATTAGAAACAAACATTGAATATTTATGTACAAATAAATTACAATAGAATTTTTGGAAAAAGTTGTGTTTCAGTCGAAATAACTGAATTGTTGAACAAAAGTTGAATGAAGTATTTTATGAACTCAAAGTTCATGAATGTTCCTTTGTTTAGGAAAAGTGTTCACATAAAAATTTGAGGAAAATTTATCGAGAGATAAATTTTAAAGTATTGTAGTTGCGAGATTTTTTTTGCTGAATTTTGTATGTTTTTGTTTTGTCAGAGTTATTCACCTTGGACCGTATTTTTTATATATATTTGTTTTAGTAATAATTTCTGTTTGGTAGTGTAGAATAACACTTTTTTAGAAACGTACTAAGATTTCAGAGAGAGAGAGAGAGAAAGAGGTTGAAGGTTGAGTCAGGTGTTGACGCGCGAAAAGTCCTTTAAGTCAAGATGTAGACACGCGTGGATCTCTGTAGAAATCTCTCTGAGAGTGAATTGCTGACTAGTGAATCGGACTAAGATTCGCCCTTTTATTTACTCTGCGAAAATTAGATCGGCTCCCAGCGCGTTGGCGCCAACATTTATCCTGGGGCATCTCAACCAATAATAAGCCGAGTTTCGCAATGTGTGGTGTTGATTGGTCGAAACTAGCTCTTATG
Organism: Acanthosepion esculentum; assembly: GCA_964036315.1. NCBI lineage: Eukaryota > Metazoa > Mollusca > Cephalopoda > Sepiida > Sepiidae > Acanthosepion > Acanthosepion esculentum. The sequence continues at coordinate 48,507,881 of OZ038493.1, read as the reverse complement.
GAAAATTCCACCTTTAAACGAGTTGAGTGGAAAAATACGGAGGATTCTACAATTTCAAGGTCTCTATTAAAACTGAAAAAGCCCATGATAATGGAAATATTTGTTAACATAACCTTCTTTGCTTTCAAGGACATCATTCCATTGGTCAACAAGCTTATAAATTCTTAGGTTTTGAATCAAAATATGAATCCAACTCCTTTTCAACGTCTTGATGTCAACCTAAGTGTTACGAGGGAGCATCAGTAAATAGCTTTTGGAACATTCTAGAAAAATCGAGAACGCTTTAGAAGGTCCCAGAACATTCTACCTAGTTGTTTCGGTCCCCTATAAATAGGTTTTTCAAAGGCACCCAGACAGTTTGTAAGTTGCTGTCGCCAAGCTAACTCCGGTCGATTCACGGATACAAAGTCCAACCGTAAGAATCCTTCTACATTTTCTCCAGCCACGGAACGTCTGCATGAAACCCTCCTGGGACCAGTGGTAAATAGATATTTTGAACTTTTCATTGACCAAAGAATGTTATTTTATTATTGTCTTTGAATTCTTGTAAAAATAGAGTGGTCTGTTTAAAACTTAGCGGTTGTCCATTCCAAAAAAAGTAACTACCTTCCTTCTTCCTCGTGAACTCCTTACCTGACCCCGTATTTGACCTTCTCGGTTCCTGCCTTAGGCAAAAGATAGTAGTTTCCTAAAATCCATTATGTTAGCTTTTGTATTCATGTTTGTTAACTGTTAATTTTTATGTTGTTAATGTAAATAAATTGTCTCATTACCAATAATCACATTTCAAGTTTTTATATTTTTTTGTTACCACCAGGTGTGCGAAACATATTGTCTATCTTATCGCACGTGAGCGTAACATAAGACTATCCAAATGATTTTGTAGTCCCTGAAACAAGTGATAATCAGAAGGAGCAAGGCCAGGAGAACATTGTGGATGAAACAATATTTCCCAACCAAGCTCTTCCAAATGATTTTTAGTCAGCTGAGCTGTGTGAGGACAAACATTATTGTGATGGATGATGACACCCTTTCTGTTCACTAAGGAAGGTCACTTTTGATTCAAAGCTGTTTTCAAATGACAAGGTTGATCACAGTACAGATTAGCTGTAATTTTGTGATTGTTGTTTAACACTTTGTAATGGATAATTCCTTCAATATCCCACCATACACGCTACATGATCTTCTTTGGATCAAGTCCTCCTCTTGGTTGTTGAATGGATCTTTCTCCTTGACTGATCCATGATTGGCAGCATTTAATGTTATGGTAAAGGATTCACTTCTCATCGCCTGTAACAAGCCACCCTAAAAATGGTGCCTGAAGGTGTTCAAGAAAGCAATGATTCACAACAAGCAACATGCTGTTGCAGATTCTCTGTAGACAGTTCATGTGGGACCCATTTCCCAACTACTGAAGTCTTTCTGATCCTTTTTAATTGGCATAGCACAGTTGTAGGATCTACGTTAAATTGTTCATCAAGTTTCCTTGGGGTAATGGTGGGATTGTCAGTGACAACAGCTTCCAACTCTTCAGAATCTCATTTTTTTGAATGACCCTCTTTTTGGCTAGTCTTTCATATTGGAATCCTCACTTCGTAAATGGGAAAACCACCCCCTGCAACTTCTTTCATTCGCGACATCGTCTCCATAAGCGCTTTGAATAGACTTTCCTGCTGCACTTGCATTGACACCTTTATGAAGCTCATACAGTAAGATACGTAGAATGTGATCTTTAGTTGGGAGGACCATATTGCAGAAGATCATGAAAAATATTTTTATAATCTGAAAGAGAAAGGAATAAATTACTTATTGTAAAAATTGTGCTTATTACTTAGCTATACTGAGAAGCACAAATTTCATAAATACTATCTAAATATTTCTTCTAAAAAATTGGACATTACTTTTGCACCAACCTGATACCCCCCCCCCCAATTTTTTTTTTTTTTTTCCAGCCTGTCCATATTATTCCAACCTCCTTTCTCTGTTTTTTGCTCCAAAAACCAATTTTGAAGGCATATTCCAACATGCCCTTTTTTATATTACGGACTTAAGGGTATTTTCATGCACGCTGGACCAAACAGTGGTTCCTCCTACAAAGGAGGACATTTTCTTTATTATGATTTCTCGAATCCCAGGCCGATAGACGTAATAGACATCATTTAAAGTAAAAATAAAAATAGGTCATGTATTTCAAATACGAGTATCCACTAAATAACCGTCGAAGTAATATATGTCTGAATAAATTACAAACATTATGCCTGCTTATTTTTATCTTAATCCTTTCATATTCACGAATATTTTCCGTATATTACAATAAATAAGGCAAGAAATGCACTGTAACAGTGAGAATCACTTTTATTTCCCAAGAACTTTCCATCTCTTTCTGAGATCATCATCAAGAGTGCAACCGGTAAGACAAAAAACAAACTATGTATCCATTACAGAATTTGTTTTTCTTTTGACTTTGAATGCTATGACTGACAGTTGTATTTTAGCCAGAGCATTTAAAGGCAAAAGAAAAAATTCAGTAATGGAAAAAGTGATTTGGCAGATTTTATCAGGGTGACTTTAACCTGAACGATCAACCACTATCTGTGTGACCTTCCGACGTCGATGAAGACGAACTCCTTGCTTCCGTGGAATGAAAAAAAAAAACGCCTAAGATTTCATCGGAAGAGATTAATAAGAGTTTGAAATTTGATATCTCAACTGCCTTTCGCCATTTAAAGAGACTTTAGTTCGTTTCTAAACTCGACACATGTGTGCCACATTCTCGGACAGAACGGAACAAGCTCAGTCGTGTTTCTGTGGTGATTTCTTTGCTGTTATGCCACGAAAAGGAGCCGTTCTTGGACAGAATTGTCACAGGTGATGAAAAATTGATCGTTTATGAAAACGTTCAACGCAAACGCAGCTGAAAAACAAACTCATGAATGTGCAGAACTCGTAGCTAAAAGGGGTTTGGATCCAATGAAGGTGTTGCTGTCCGTTTGGTGGGAACGCAGATAATTCAATTTGTGTTTCTTCTAAGTAGCAAAAACAACAACTGCAAAGGAATATTGCGACCAACTCACTAATCTCAATGCTGCTATTCAAGAAGAATAACCGATTTTGGCAAATCGAAAAAGGTGTCATTGTCCATTACAAGAAAAGACCGTATGATTCAAAATAGATCTCGCAGAAGCTTAAAGCCACTCGGTGTTGACTTGGTGTCTTATGCTTACACGCGATCTCCCGAATATTGAGCATTTTTACCCCATAAATATAACATACGTTAAAACTATATTTATTATACATTATAAAATGGACAAAGTCCGACAATTATTTAAAGACAATTTTTTATGTTTATACGTTCTTTTTATCGATACCAATATTTAAGTAAATGCTCTGACTATAATAAACAGTATTAACGACATTTACCGGCCTGAATGTCCGAGAAACTTTCATAGAAAATATGTGTCTTCCGACAGGAATCGAACCTGTATCCTATACGGAACCGTCATATAGCCTGACGTGCTTTTACCGATTGAGCCACAGAGGAGTGTTTCGGTTAGCAAGGTCGATTTTACTGTTTTTAAACTACAATTCTCCATGATTTCCTCTCATACATTCATAAAAAAATAAAATCGACCTTGCTAACAGACACGCTCCTCTGTGGCTCAATCGGTAAAAGTACAGGTTCCGTATAGGATACAAGTTCGATTCCTGTCGGAGGACGCATATTTTCTATGAAAATTTCTCGGACATTCAGGCCGGTAAATGTCGTTAATCCGACCTCTCCTTACAGAAGGTGAGGATATGAGAAGGAAGGGAATTGTTGTTGACGCCCCCCGAAGGGTTTGGCATGAGGTACCGGTATGAAGGAGGGCAATTCTCCTCCGACCTCTCCTCACGAAAGGGAGTGAACCCCTCTAAACAAAGAGCGATAGATTTCCAAAAATGGAAAGTGATAAATTTTCCTGTCCGAAAACAAAGAAAACCCTTATTGGGAATTTGAAATTATCAAAGAATCCAGACCGCGTCTGGCCCCACACCGGGTTTTGGTCGACGTCCATATAAACGAACGTCCCCGGGGAGTCGAGTTACAGTCACAGTCAGTCAGAATTAGAGTTCTTCGGACACAGTTCGACAGTTGCAGTTGGCAGTTAAGAATAAGCCTCGCAGCAGGTGACCGCACGAATTCAACGTCTTTCGACTTAGACTTCTAGCCAAGAACAGTTCAGTGAGGTCCGACTTAGATTTTTCCACCAAAGCCAGTTGACAAACGTCGATTGAAGATACCAAGGCCAGTTTTAGCAAACATCCATTGAAGATACCAAAAGCCGTTTACTGAAACACAACTTAAGATACTAAAACTCGCTAAGAAACGCAGAAGTATCACAATTCATAGACGTGGGCTGGGGGAGAGAGACGTACCACTGTATCCAACAAACAGATAGAAAGTAAATTATTATTCCTTAGCAACATTTGAACTCCTTGAATTGTTCCTTAATTTTTCTTCTATATTCATTTGTGCAGCATCACCCTTGATCCGGATTCGGCTCGCACTACGGCCCGACGTCTGATTGTTCTCGTCAACCTAAGATCAAATCATAACGTGGGTGGGTTGGACCGAAATCAAAGTAGTTGCTTCGGTAACCAGACGTTGGGGGCGAGCTGGGGACGACCATGCTAATGCCGTATCTAACCAGACATCATCCGCGACCAAGACAAGAGTTAGAATCTCACATCCGATGCCGTGGTAACCAGCAGGGTTAGAGTGTCACATCTGTCGTCGCGATCAGGACTTCAGCGGGTGTCCCAGGGTTAGACTGACTCACATACGGTGTCGTGATTGCAAAATCACACCACCCACTCGGGGTCAGCGTCTGAAGTGGCGCCGCTACTAGGACAACACCCTGGATCAGCAGCTGCCACATGTGTAAGGCTTCACAGGTAACACATCTCACCTACTAGAAGGCCTTTATGATATATATATATATATATATATATATATATATATATATATATATGAATGACACAGTGGAAAAATTTTCATGGTGTCATTCATTGTGTCTGAACCCCTCTCTAACTCGGACCACATTTGCTCTACATAGACATATAACTTTGTGGAATCCGGATGATCCAGGGATTGAAAATCTGCCCTTCATCTGGTGCTTGAACATTCAGTATTGGGATTTGTCTGCGGATCTGTAGGGAACAGTTAAATGTCAAAATTTTAAAATAACTGAAAAAATTTTAGTGATTTTAAAAGTTTTTATATTTTATATTGAGTTTAAAATAACCCAAGAACTTTGAATTTAAAATTCAATTTAAAATATCCCTAAAACTTAAAGAATGGTGGAACACAAATTTCTTTCCTTCAAAATGCCAAGGAATCAGAGTTAAAATGAAAGGTTTCGGGACGTAATGTTTTGAATTCCAGCTGAGTTTGTTATTTGAAGAACTCAATTTTCGGAATGCGGCTTTTAAGCTAATATATATATATATATATATATATATATATATATAAAATCTATGACACAGTGGAAAATGTTTTCGTGTGACGCGTTTCATTCTTTAGGACTTCATGGGATGGGATTACATTCGTTCTTAATGTTGATGTGATTACATATGCGCACGAAGGAGAGGGATACTGAACTTCATTTAAAAAAAATATGTTTGGATATATAGTCTAGCCGATTCAATTTAGTTTCTTTTTGTTTGTTTTTATCACTTTGTTATTAAATATCCCATTGTGATTTTTCTAAAACTATTCTGATATATAAAAATGCATATATCGTTTTCTCATTTTATATATATATATATATATATATATATATATATATATATATATATAAAAAGTGAACAGTTAGTACTGGCAGTAAAAGGACGCTGCTCGATATAAAGATACATAAACTGATGATTGTCTCGCGGATAAAACTTTGAGTAGCTTCGTGGAATAAGCAATATTATTTATGTGTGTGTGGAGGAGTATACGGGCGCTTAGAACAGTGGATAATACTAAAAAAAAAAACACGAAAAAGAAACAAAACCAGATATAACAATAGGGCGGAAAGTATTTAACAAGAACCAGTCTCACATTTCAACAATACGAATGGGTGGCATCGGAACTACGTGAGGGTCAGTCCGTCCGCCGCGTAGGAGTGTACCAGAACTAGCTCTCTCGATCCTGATTGTGACCGTTGATATAGACTATCAACCGAATATGATCTATGTCCTGTTTTGTTATCACTAGATTTCAAAAAGCCTCCATCCACTAATTTACTCTTCCGTTTTTCCTTCGGTCAAAGTAGATGTCGCTTAGATTTTTCAACTTTAAAACAAAACAATCCGCTATTTATAAAACAGAAACATTTGAGATCCAAATACAATCACTTACCTTTTCTACGTGAATGTCCAAACAATAGTGTCACATATACAATAACAGCACAACAGTAATTCTATTGTGGTAATTGTCATCACCACAATACACAGAAATTATGCAACAAGCATTCATTGGTTAATCTCCTCAAAACTAGCTCGCTGATTGGTCAATTCCGACCAATCAAATCGCCTGCACGCGACAAATCTGTTTTCCCGCGTACTAAGGTTGAGCCAGTCACGTGATACACCATCTTATATAAACAAACGCGTGGTTCTCCCTCTCTCTCTCTCTCTCCTTTTTCCGTCTCATTCCTTGCTGCCAAAATGTAACCTTCAAGAACTCCCGTCTTGACCATGCAGTCAGACGTTAAAGAACATTGCCAACATTCACGCAAGTACGAACTCTTAACTCTTCTGAACATCTTACCAACTTGTACAATACACAATTCCTAACATGCAACAGGAACTCATTCTTCTAAACCACAGTTTAATAGTTAATCCAAACCTTATGAGCTCAGGTACAAATATTTCCAAATCTAAGAGACATAACTCTATCAAACCTTCAGCTTATTTGCATGTACATTAAACACTAATAAATTCAATTGTTATGTTTTGAATCATTACTTTCTGCCTTGTATTTTATACCATGTGCTATTTTACGTCATATATAAATTGCATTGTGACCGCCGCATTGGATAGTGACCTCCAGCGTCTTTGCATGTCCTTAATCACGCCTTTCCTAGTCAAAGTAAAATAATTGTGGCGGGACTCGCAACATGATTGGCGAAACCCGCTACACTATTATAACAGCAATTGTAATGTTTTTACAAAATAAAATTGCTCGCAATGATAACATATGGAACAATGATCAGTGCCTAATGGCAGAGCTTGAATATTATTAAAAATGCTGTTAAACCAGTGGTGAGTTTCAACTATAATTTCATACATGTCCATCAGGCCTCTGGCAAATGGTTTTATCATGGTACTACATGAAAATAATTTTATTTTGTATTTTGTGCAACCATACTGTCTTATAGTTGATGGTTAGTCCTTTCTTCTCACTTTCCTTTAATATCTGGTCGAGTAGGTCCTGTAGTTTTCCTTCTGTGTTTGCCATTGACAGTGTCATCTGTATATCTTGTTTTGCTAAGAATGTGTCCACCGATAATAAAACCTTGTAGAATCTCCAGCTCCCCGAGCATAGCCTCGATGTCGAGAGCTTACTTCTCTTCAAAAGTGTGTATGATTTCTTGGTCGATGTCAACAGGAATTAATAATTAACCAAGTATTTGAAAGAAAAAAAATTACAGGTGAATATATCGATAGACGTTCCTTCTATTTAGCCATAGAGGCTTGTGATTGTATGAATTTTGAATGATGTATCAAATTTCAATAAAAAAGTTTGCTAAGTGATTATAGACAACGTCAATAAAAATGAGTTTTTAAAGGGTCCGTTGATGAAAGTATTTATCAAGTGATATTTATATATATATAAAACAGAGGATGTCTGTGTGTCTGTCTGTGTGATGCCTTTTCACTCGAGATCCATCCAACTGATTTTGACCAAACTTTACACATACATTGTACAATGTAAGAGATAGGTTCTTAGCGTAAAAAATCGATATTTTTTAAAGCCGATCAAAAATCGATAAATTCTACTTTTTTCCTCCGATTTCGTTCAAACTCTGTATGCAGGTTACTTACACCATGACGAGCTCAACGATACCTCATTTTTATTTCTACGCCACTGCGTTTAGCGAAAAACCTAAAAAAACCGAAACTATTTCAACACAAATTTAAAACTAGAAACTCCCTCAATTTTCGAACAATCTAATACAAACTTCACTCAATTGTAGCCAACAATAAGTTGATTGTTTAACTGTCATTTAACTTGATAATTGTTCACCTATATAGTGAAAACCCACGTAAATAGCGAAAATGGGATTTTTACGCTTTTCTTTCTTATTTTACGATGATCGTTCAACCAATTTTCATTAAACTTAACAATTGCCTTATAAATGTATCATCTTTTACATCCCTGGTAGCACACTAACAAATTGAATTTCAAAAACTCCAAAATAATTATAGTCTGAAGTGTGTCTTCATGTTTTACCCCTTCATGGTCTTGGCTAACTTCGATTGAATAAATACAGATTACTTCTGTTATATCAGTAATTGCATTAATTCAAAATGTTTTTAATGAATGTACTTTAAAGTAACTGAAGATAGACTCCGTTACATCTAAACATGATGCTGTTTTTGCTCCATTCTAATTGAACGCTTTTTCTGATCGACCACCTTGGTATGGCTGCTAGTTGTGTATAAAAGCAAAGCTCTGTTCATACTGATTGTTAATATTTCATTTTATATTTCGGTATTTAATAAAAATAAAATTAATTCGACAAATTATATTTTTTCTTGTGGATTGGTTCCAGGGTGGAAGCAAATCAGGGATATTTAGAAATCATTCCATTCAATCAAATATTATCTTGGATAAAAGTACAGGTTTTCTTTATTTTGATTGTGTGTGTGTGTGTGTGTGTGTGTGTGTGTGTTTTCCTTTCCTTCTCTGTTTCAATCTCACATTTTGTGTGTATGTCTTTCATTCTGTGCATGTCTCTGCCTGCCTCTCTGTGCGTACGTGCGTGCCTCTGCCTGTCTGTCTGTGCGTGACTCTGCCTGTCTGTCTGTGAGTGCCTTTGCCTGCCTGCCTACCTGTCTGTGCGTGCGTGCCTCTGCCTGCCTGCATGTCTGTCTGTCTGTCTGTGCGTGTGTGCCTCTGCCTGCCTGCATGTCTGTCTGTGCGTGCGGGCCTCTGCCTGTCTGTGCGTGCGTGTCGGTGAGTCTCTCTCTCTTCTCTAACCAGCCATTTGTCAAGTGAATATTGTCTATGCTGGCTCTATTCGCCCACTCTGACTATATTTACAACAAATCTTTTAGGCATTGTGTCCCTTCCTAGCAACATCATCTTAGTGTTAACTTTCTCCGAAGGATTGAACTATTAAATAATCATTTCTCCCCACCCCAAGTAATTTAAGTTACAATTGACGATACTCAACATGTGTGCCAGTTTGCTTAACACGGTTTCATTTTAACTATTACTTTCTTTTTGTCCAAGTTTTACAAATGAAAACTTTAAACATTTTATAACGATCCTTTTACTGGGGCTAGAAAATGGTTTACGACTTCCTCAAGCGGGAACTGAGAACTTAGTCTTATCGTCCAGAATATCATTTTTAAGTGTTGTCATTTGGTGTGCGAATATTTCTTTGAAGTTCAGAATTTTAGGGCACCCAATTGGGCTCGACCTCTCTCTTCTGTAGATGATCTGCAAGACTAACTTTCTAACCATTATTTTCTGGTGAGTTGAATCGGTCAGATATTTCCGTGGTAAAGTTAAAAGGCTGTTTTCTTTATCGGAATTCATATTAGAAAACATGAAAATACCCTTTTTTCGTCTTTGTTTTTCTCTCACGAAACTATGGTATTCGTGTTGATTGGCTTATTACCATCAAAATGGACACTTTTTTCTTTTGCATCTTTTTTTTGCTCTTTTGTCTTCCTTTATCCTCTTTTCTCCTCCCCCTTTTCTTTCTTTGTCCTCTTTTCTCCTCCCCCTTTTCTTTCTTTGTCCTCTTTTCTCCTCCCCCTTTTCTTTCTTTGTCCTCTTTTCTCCTCCCCCTTTTCTTTCTTTGTCCTCTTTTCTCCTCCCCCTTTTCTTTCTTTGTCCTCTTTTCTCCTCCCCCTTTTCTTTCTTTGTCCTCTTTTCTCCTCCCCCTTTTCTTTCTTTGTCCTCTTTTCTCCTCCCCCTTTTCTTTCTTTGTCCTCTTTTCTCCTCCTCCTTTTCTTTCTTTGTCCTCTTTTCTCCTCCCCCTTTTCTTTCTTTGTCCTCTTTTCTCCTCCCCCTTTTCTTTCTTTGTCCTCTTTTCTCCTCCCCCTTTTCTTTCTTTGTCCTCCTTTTCTTTCTTTGTCCTCCTTTTCTTTCTTTCTCCTCCTTTTCTTTCTTTCTCCTCCTTTTCTTTCTTTCTCCTCCTTTGTCCTCCTTTTCTTTGTCCTCCTTTATTGCTATTTTACCCTAGTTTTCTTTCTTTTCCCAGTTTACTCTTGTCGTCAAAAATAGACTGCATATTTAAGTATTTTTTTCAGTTTCATTCTCATAATTAATCTCTTATTTATAGTCAATAATTCCTGATTATTAAAGTAAAAGTAGAATTAAATAACTAAATAATTAATGCTTTTCCCCAGTCTTATCCTCTTGCTTTAATTAAATATTTAATTATCAATGAAAATAATTTTTATAGGAGGTTCCAAGATGCCCTAGAGATGGTTAAGACCGCGGATAGCGCTAAAAAAAAATTCAGAATCGCTTTGTTCAAATGTTTTCACTGTAAAATTTACATCCTATTTTAAAAAGTAATTAAAATTAAACTTTTTTTTTTGCTAGACATGTTTACTTGGTTTCTGATAAATTCAGTGTTTATTTTAATTAGAAATAAATAAAACATTATACCATATTTGATCACTGCTAATTAATATCAAAATGTGACTGACTAGAAGTGATTTATTACTAAGTTTTTATTTTTTTTCCCTCATTCCTTCTAGAGTTCTAAGATTTATCACCCAAATTACTTTAATGCTACATTCCCTCGAAAGATCGGATTCAGTAATTTCTTTTCCTTTGTCTCCATTCTCACTAGACCTTGGTAAATATATGTAATGTCCACATTCTTAGTTCTGCTTCAGTTTTTTTTTCGGTAAATTACTTAATAATTTATTCCATTTTTAACACTTTCCGATGGCCTTGGTTTTTTACTTCTTCAAGCATACCACCAATTTCGCTTTGTCAATGATTTTCTTACCTTCTCCACTAATCACAGGAGAGGAGACCCTACAGTTTTTATCTTTAATTCATCTGCACTTGTAAGTTTGCTAGACCTGTATAATGTCAAAATTAGGGTCTGCATCAATTACTCTCTGAATATGGTCAAATAACAGCTAGGTGTACGCGACATTGAAACACTAGTGCCCATGTTCAAAGGGTTGAAGCAATGAAGACATTTGTCGGTAAAAACGAAACTATTTTTATTTTCATAGCAAACAAATTCAGGATGGCCAGACATTGTCGATTATTAAAAAAAATGCACTTTAAATTCCAATCCATCCTTTTTCAAGTATTTTTTCACTTCTCAGACAAAGTATTGTTGGAACCATTTTCAGTTTCTAAACAAAATTGTCGGTTTTTGATAATGTTGCTTTTGTTTTGTTTTTCTGATCATTTTTTCCCACTCTGTTTATTAAACGATGATTTATCATTGTTATCGCCCAGTTTTGTTTTTATATTTCAGTGGTTATCAAGCTTGTCTCGCTAGATAAATTACATTACAACTGATATACGAGCGAGGTCGATCCTCACTGGGCGCTCCATACTTGCAGTCTTGTGCGACATCTAAGCTACGCTTAAATCACAATATTCCAACTTTGTACAAATTGTAGCACAAGGAAATTCTGGGTGACAAAAAAAATAATATGGCGCTTGTTTTAAACAGAATACTGACTTTGTGTTATGGCTATTAAACAGAGATTCTGTTCAGACTTAAATATGCAAACATTATTAATTCGTGACAATCATATTCATCTGAACTGAAGAGTAGCCAGAAACACAAATAATCTGTACTTTCATGATTTATACCTTGATGCTTGCTTTTCACGTTTTCTTTTTCTTAAAAAGAATTGTAACACTTGCTTTTGGATATTCTTTCTCATCAATCAAACTCTTCAACTCTGTCGGAAATGTGGTGGCAATCAGCAGACGCTGTCTCACCAGTAACTTCCGAATTTTTCAGTCCAAGCCTATTCTGAAATCTGAATAAATATATTTTACTTGCAAGAAATGTCTTGCTAGCAGGATTGTTGTGGACTTGAATCAACCCACAAAGGAAAAGGTGTTTACAAATAAAAATTTAATAAGATATTTTTATTTTCGTGTTTCTTTTTTAACAACTAAATTTTTCTTAATGTTTATGAGTGTTTACACAGTCCTTCTTTACAGTTGTTTAAGATGAAAAGAAAATTGTGAGAAAGAAGAGGGAGGAGTTCGCCAGACCTCTGAGTTTGCCAATACCCTGCTTGTCGAACTCTCTGCCTTCGGGCGGAGAGGAACTCAGACGAGGCTATGCCTACAGGCAGTCACGTCTGGAGGTAGACAGCCACTCGACTCCATGTATGCGGGGTCTACGGGGAATTTTTGTCCGAGCGTACGCGCTCGGAAAGTCCCATGTTAAAAACCGGCCTTGTGCCACATCCTGCCTTGTGGGGAGAACTTGAGTAAATAAATACCGAGACCAACACTCACCCTGTCGGATGACTGTGGTGCCTCACTCATCTAAAAAAAAAAAAAAACGTTATCTACGCTGCTTTTTGAACTACCTCAATCAGCTGCCTTTAGTTGAAAGATTCTGGGCAGTTTAGCCATAACTGCAACCGCTAGTCAGTCTTTTCCGCCCAGCTCAAGTATTTCTTATACAGAGGAACTTCTTCAAATCTCTTTTGTTTATGTATTTAGAATCTTAATGAATCATAGTACCATAAATAAAAGTTATTTTTACACTTATTAATGAGTGTTGTAGTTAATTAAGTTTACCGGCGACACAGTTGACTTTTTTAATTTTAGTCTCTTACAAGCATAGCCAGGACAGAAAGGAGTCAAGCCTGATCTACGACAGTTTTTCACCGATATTCCTGCGGATACTGAAGCGCAACGTAGAGACGCAGGATTGGTGCAAAGCGGGCTCGCCGTGGACGGAACAAAGTAAGAATGGTGTTATGAATTTAAAAGCAATTCAAAACAACAGGAAGACGAGACAGCGATAACGTCAAGAAAGGGCTTTATTCAACAAAAGAAACTGAGCCTAACGACACTATCAATGTCTCTCCACATAATTATTATTTATTGTGTAAAATTACACAATTATGGCACAAGGCCGAAATGGGGAGGGGTTGAGGCTGGTCGTCACTATCTATCTTATACCTAGCTAATCTCATTCACAACCCATTCACTCATTACAATTTGACCATTCACCACAAAAACTCGTCCGTCACCAATCAATCTTCCATACACCATAATACCGCATCCTCTCAAGGGGGTCCTACAAAACGCGCCCCATACGATAAAAATAATGATAATATATGTGTACATAAAAATTTATGGATAAATAAAATGAGAGGGGAGGGAGATTAACCCAATAACAAACTAAAATGTTAACACAAAAAAACAAACTAAACATAACTGATGTTAGTAGGGCCCGTCCAACCCTCTCCACATAATTAATCCCCCTCCCCAAAATACAGCATAATTTATAAAAGGAAAAATGTATGTTCATTTGCATACAATAAATTTACATACAAAACACCAAAGAAGAGTTCATTTCATAACAAGTGATATTAAGCGAAGCACTCAGCAACAGGGCCACAGGCCAAACATGACGAAAATCACGTGGTTTGTATATAAGGGAGACAGTTTGTTCTGTGAATATAAGCCGCTGGGTACAATTTGTTCATCTTTTGAGAATGCAATATGAAGTTTGTAAAGGACACACATTTCAGTCGACCGCCTATTAAGAGTGAGCCATAATATCTCCATTTTAAAATAAAAAAAATGATTAAATACCGTATTTGACTGCATATAAGGCGCACTTTTTTTTTTAATTAAAAATATCTTAAAATTCCTCTGCGTCTTATATGCCATATATAGGTTTACTAATTACTAATTTTTTCTTGATTTGCCCTGCTGAAATTGGTGTGCGTCTTATACACAGTCAAATACGGTAATTAATTTTTTATTAATTTTTATACATTAAAGAAATATTTTAATGAATGCAATAGCATTTTTTTAAACGTTCCTTTCCTATTACTACTGTTCGTAAATATAACAGCCCATTCTGCCTCTCGTTTTTTTCCCAGGTGCCTCAACTACATGAATTTAAGCGCGCTACTAGATTGGCATCTAGGTCCCACCCATTTAGTGTTGAAATAGTTAACCCGCACATTATTCTTCTTTTTTTTTTCTTTTTTACTTCGGTGACTATAAAATCATCATTATTCAAGATTAATGACTGTGGTTGTTTGATGTGTCTCTTTTACACTTCTTTTCTATTATGGAAACTTTGGCACACAGATACATACAAAATAGGGACGCTATAATCATAAAAATGAAATTGAAAAACAAAACACCCCCCCCCCCAAAAAAAAACGTATGTTTATCTGAATGTAACAGATTTTATTCCCGAAGTAAATATTTTCATGGCAATTATTCTGACGAGCTTCCCTCTTTGCTACTTTACAAATTTAAGCGCGTTACTAGATTGACAGTTAGGTTTCACCATTTTACAGTCGAAGTTGCTAGAAATAACCATAAATTGCTAGATGTCACCATAATTTCTATGCTAACAGTTTCTTCTATCGCACTTCTCTCTTGTGGAATGCACCTAGCTTCTTGCTTTCCAGTTAACTTTGATCTTGAAAAAATGTAATTGAAGTGTTAGTCATTATCTTCTGCCTTATTTCCAGTTCTTTTATTATTCTCTTTCCTTTATAAGGTTTTTCTTTTTCTCATATTATTTCATACCCAGTACCCCCCCCCCCCCCACGCCGCCTTGCGTCTTAAGAGCTTTTGCCTTGCTTGAGGGTGAAATGATTAAAAAGAATATACTGAAACTATTTTCATGCGTTACTTTTTCTATAAAATTCGTTTCGTCGTTTTTTAAAAGCCTGGTATCTTATTTATTTTTGAAAGTATTTTTCTCTAAATAAATTGAATATAAATTTACCTTCTACATGCTTCTGAAATCTTTACGCTAGATATTTTAATATTTAAATTTTTAATGTTTAGTACAGTCTCTGTCTTTCCCTCCTGTTGTTTACAATACACCTTGTTAATTTCTCTGTATTCCTACCTATTTAACGGCAAGCTGGGTTTTTAGTACAACACAGGGTCACAATTTGGGGAAGTTCTTTGTAAAGATCAAACTCACTGCAGCCATAATTAATCTGCCACTACGGCTCCACGGTGAGACATTTAACGACTCAGCCTTTTCCTCTTAGTGACTCGTCTTGTATACTCACAAACACGATCCACACGATCCAAGTGAACTCTCAAACTGGGTGTGGTCATCCACCTTAAAACAAAATCAAGCTAAAAATGATGAACTATGTTTATTTTTAAATTGAAGTGACAGGCTGTGGGGACTTTTTTGGGGGGGTAAATAACCCCTCCCTCATTTTTCAAGGTGGAATAAATAAAGATAAACTAACAAAAAGAAAGAAAGGAAAGAAAGCTTAACTTTTTTCCCCCTCTTTTTTTATTTTTTATTTCCTCTGTTGCTTTTCTGTCTTTCTTTCTTATTGTATTTCTTTTAGTTTAGTTTTTTCTTCTCCCTCTTCTTGTTGCTACTGCAACTGCCACCTTAGCCACCTTATCCACCTTAGCAACCTTAGCAGAGCAAGAGATGTTCCAATCGCAATGATAAAGGGACTACTACGATCAACGTGAGGACTGTTTTGTTTGTCTTTGCTTTGGGAAATTGCCGAATGTACTTTCATGTAAATAAAAAAAGATAAGAAGAATTAGTTCTGGTGATCCCGCTCTCCTGGCTTGACACCAGTCATAGCGGACACCAGTGGGTCATTGGCGACAGTACTAACCGCAGTTTGATTTCTTTATTGAATCTCTTGTTGTGGTCAGTCGTGTTGTCATTATTTATCAAACGTGAACACCCAGTCTGAAGTGAAGTCTAAGCGAAGTGGATATAGTAACATTAACCTTAGCAGTCGTGCGTTGACCATAGCTGTGTCCGTGAGAGTGACCACTATGTCTTTGTGATCATTTTGTTTGGATTTATTTACTACTTATTTTTTTATTTCGTAGTAGAAATCGATTATATAATTTTTTGCAGAACATGCATAGCAGCAATTAATAAAGGCTTGTTTTAAAGAGCATCATTTTATCGTTTTGACTGCCAATGAAACGGCAAAAAAATTTTGAAAATCAAATAACAGGTCGAAATATAAAAAAACAACATACTATTTTTTTTTTTTTTTTTTTTTTACTCAAGTCCAAGGGGGTGCATTTTTTTTTTATTTCAAAGTTTCTATCGAGATAGACATGCTTTAATTCACCTGGAAGATTGACGCATCACAATCTTCCGTTTCTCATGATTCCTGATTGGCTTTGACTGAGTTGGCTTAAAAAAAAAAAAAATCAACTGAAATACTTTTTTAATGAGCGTGTACTTGTGCATTTGTTGTATACGCTTTGATAAGCTCACCCGATACGCACGTGTTATTTACTAATAATAGATAAAATGACACATAGTATAATACTCCCACCTTCTCATTGGGACTTTCATTTATGTTTAGCTTTAGACTAGAGGTAGATATATAAAATATGCCTGTCCCTTCTCCATTTTTCGTTGTAGATTTTTAGTTTTATTAAGTTTCCGTTTCTTACCGTCCTCCCTCGTGCGTGTGACTTTCTTTCACTTACACTTGACTTAAATCATAAACAAGCAGTGTCCATTTAGTAACTAGTTTCGTTTTTAACGGATCTTCATTTTTAATATAATTAAAAAAGAAAAGATAGGGTGAAATTGTTATTTTCCCAATTCCACTATACTATAGTATGGAGGAAGAACTTCTTTATGCAAATGTTGAAATCGAGAGTGCAGCATCATCTAGAGATGAAAGTCAAACAGGATCTGACAGGTAAGAAAATTGCACAATATTTGTTTTCTCTATCTTGTTTGTTTTTACAATTAAGAAGACTGATATATTTAAAAAGAAAATAATTTTATTGCAAACTCGTGTTAATTAACGTGATATAAAGAAAAAAAATAATCAGTGATTTATTTTATATTCTTTTCCGTTTTACAACCCGGAAGATCATAAATCTAAAGGTTTTTTTTTTTAATAGTTGAAATTTTCTGTACAGAATGGAACTTACAAGTAACAAAACATTTCCGTGTTCCGAACGAAAAACGACCTTTCTTTTCTTAGTAATTTGTTCACAAATGGTAATAAATAACTACAATACATTGAAAAATGAATTTAATTAAAAAAAAAGTGTGCGTATTAAATCGCGCATTTCTTTTCCTCTGGAATGCCGTGTTTAATTTTCACATTCAGGGAAATATAAAATTTCTGAAAAACAAAATGTGGTTATATATACGCATGAAAGTTTTTTTTTTTTTTCTTGGCTGTTAATTCCTCCTCTTTTAATTATTTATAAACTTTTCTAATCTTTTCCAAACTCCTGGAAAACCTGTATAAACTCATAGCCTCACCCATAGGCCACTGCTGATCAAATCCAAGTGATGTGTGAATGTGCCATGAGTTTGCTTTTTTAAAAAATAAAACTATAAGTGTAAAATGGAAAAAGCCAGTAAAAAAACTAATAACATTCTTTAACATCTAGTTATGTGGCTTTTTAATTTCATTCAGTTTTAATTTTTTTTTTTAAAAACCAAAAAAAAAAAAAAACCAACCATAAACCAAATTGTTGTAATAAACATCCCGCTATCACGCACAAAACTTTTATTTATAGTTGATGGTTTTTTTGTGTGTTAAAAAAGTACATAAATTGGAGAATAATTTTGTTTAACTTTAAAATGAAAAACAAATCGAAAGGAAATAAGACTCAGTGTGAGTTTTTTTTTATTTTTATTTTTTATGAAAGATCCTAATCGGTATTAGATTAGGTAAAAAAAATAAAAATTATTACAAGATTTTTTTTTTGTTATACAGTTGAGTAAAACAATTTTGGGAAAATTTTTTTTGAGGGTGATAAGCGAAATGTGGGAAAGGAAAAAACACTAGCGAGTAAACTTTTGCAACTATAAATAATTTATAATAAATTATAGTGAAAGAAACGAAAAGAGGTAAAAATTAGTTACTAAACTTTAGTTTTGGGAAGCCTGGCATGTGTTGTATTCACAGTCTTGTAACGTTTTGTTTTAAAGAATTAAAAAAAATGATAATTTTGATCGAGTTGTTTACTTTACATTTTGTTTTTTCATCAGTTTAGAAACTTTTAAAATTTTGTTTATTTATTTTTTTAGACATTTATGGCTTGAATAGGTCATTTTCTGATGAAGTTAATTTTGAAATGATTTTTGATAACGTTTAAAGTTTGTTGGCACACTAAAAAAACTGACAGTTACACCTATCTTTAAATTTGAAAATCATCACATCTGATTAGATGCTGAGAAATTTTCATCTCGAGTCTTTCCAAAATCTCATCTCGAGTCTTTCCAAAATCTAACCACAAAAATTTTATTTATTTAGTCATTATCTGAAAAAACAAAAAAAAAAAAGCACGAACTTGGAACTTTGTGCTCACTAGGAAACGGAGTGTCAAAAGGACGGTTTTCCCTTGACACCACTACTATTTTAACTACTTTTCATCCTCATCAATGTTTGTTGTTTTAAAAAGTTATGATTAAAATTGTTATAAAACCTAAACATATGGTGAAAGTAAATTATTATACATTTTTTTGTTCTTAAGAATTGACAATATTATACACTATTTTATTTATTAGATTGTTTATTTACAAAAATAATTTTATATTTACAACATTCTAAAAACAAATACAATTAAAACTAATGCAATGCAATATTTATCGTTTACCAATTTATAAAGAAATAAATGAAAACAAATTTTTATCCATAAATCTATAAACATTTACTAAATTATTAAAATATGTGAACATACTAAGTTACTATATAAGGAGATCCTTATTATTTATCATTTTATAAAATTCAAATCTGTTGGTAATTAGTTGATGTTTTGCCAACTATTCAAATAAACAATATTGTTGTCAATTCTGAAGAACAAAGAAAATGTATAAATTCACTTCATATGTTTAAGTTTTATGTTTAGGTTTTATGTTTCATTAAAATTCTAATAATTGCCTTATTAAAAGAATAAACATTGCCAAGGAGTGAAGTTAGTTAAAATAATAATAGTGTCAATGGAAAAAAACTGTCCTTTTAACTCTGTTTTTTTTGCAGGTACACGTTTGCCAAATTATAATATAATTATAATACTGTATGCAACACAGTTGTAGACAAATATGTACTCTATATCACAACATCAGATATTTCCAAAGCTAATAAAGTTCAATAAATTTTGTCTTTAAATTCATAATAAATTTTTTTGGATATTTATTATTATAATGATTTAAATATCTCTCATATTGGTATGGTGGGACATCTACTGTGGAACAATCTGACAGATCATGCAATTCCTCCTTACAACATCTCCATTTAATAATTCTCTACCCTGAGTGGCACTTAGGCCTTGCATTGGGTAAAAAAATAGTAAAAAATAAAAATTGTGCAGTAATTGCAATCTAAGCTAAATTTTCAATTTAAGCTAATTGATTGATTTTAATAATTTTGTGAGCTAAATGCAGGTGATGTCATTTACAGAAATTAAATATTTTAAGAAACTATTTAATATTTTAATTGAAAATATGATTTTTTTTCTCAAACAGTCTACTTTCCATCAGTTGTGATTCAGTGATTTGTAATGAACCCTTTGAATCATTTGGATAATAATAATGTTGCTTATTTTTAATGGAATTTCAAGGACTTTTACATCTTAAGAGCCAACAAGTTATTATTACTAAGTAAATTTGTTTTAGCTTATGAGAGTGCATCTAGTTTATCACTTGGCTTTGTTTTATAAGCTTATTTTCAGTAAAATAGATAAAAATTAAATGCATGTACTTAGTTGCTGCCTGTCTCTCTCACTTCCCAGTTTGGATGGAACTAGACAACCAATCTCTTCACAAATTTTTTAAAATTAACCGGGATGAGAAAAGTTTTATGTAATTAATTCCTACTAAACACTTGGAATGCAAGTAGATACATGTGTTTTAAATTTTTATCATTATCTAGTTGAAAAATAATGTCTGTTTGTCAGTAATGTCTGTGAAAGTAGGCAATTATCTGCATGCAGATCCACATTTAACTATGTATTTAAAAACAGTAATTGTGTTGATGTTGGCTTTTTCTGAAAAAAAAAATTAATTTTCTAAAATTGAAAGGGGGGGGGAAATGTGCAGATTTTTTTTTTTTTTTTTTTTTTAGGTCATTTAACGGTCAGTGCACCTTCTCTACATTCATCTGGTGTTTTATGGAACTAAAAAAAATACTTTGGATTTATTTCACTACACATTTATTTGCTGATACCTAAAAATGCAAAGCACATAAAATGTAAATGTGTCTTTTCTGTTAAATATGATTTGGATTAAGTGCATCTGAAAATTTCATTCTTGTAGAAGCATGACTTTATTCAGCTGATATTTGTTTTTGATCCTTTGGGATGCATTTGTATATTTGTGTCATTTATTTTCACTTGGTAATTTACTCTAAAAATGTACTCTTGCAGTTCACATCTACTTTTTTGTGGGCAATATGACTCAACATATTATTTTAATTGTGCAGACCTGTTTGAAAATAAGATGGCTCTATGCACTGAAAAAAAAAAGAAGAAAGTAAACTGAATTTATTCCTTCAGGAATCCTACAACAATCATAAGTCTTTGAATCTAAGATGTGCTTTAATAAAATATGTATGAGAGTTAATGGATTAGGATTAGGGTAGCCCAGTGATCAGATGGAGTATATCGAAAAGGGCATATACCCTGTGGTGCAGGAGAGGTTGGAAAATTTAGTGGTGACCATCTGTTTCATGCTCAGACACACTCTTCAGAGCTGAAGATTGAGTTGAAGCATGAGCGCACAGAACTTGAATTCATGGATGCGGAAGTGGGGGCAGGGTCCTGTTGAGAGGCCACATCTTGGCGCCATATAGTAGCACAGAGAGGAGATTGGCATTGTAAACTTGCAGCTTGGTTCATCGGGAAATGTTATGACTCTGCCATAGTTGCCTCCAGAGGTCTCTCATGACACTTGCAGCCAGTCCATGTCTTCTGTTGATTTCCAGGAGGAGTTCACTGGTGTTAGAAACTTCTGAGGCTAAGTATATGAAAGACAGGGTGAACTTGAGTCACTGCCAATGATGATGGATGTTGTCTCCCACATTCTTGGTCTTTGATCAGGTGATGTGCAGCCCAAACCTTGTTGCCTGCTTGTTGAACATGCAGAGTGCCCTCTCCAACCCGATCAGCAGAACTGCATTTTTATATATATATATATATATATAAACTTTAGTGCTAATCACCTCCAGATTAAGTGATTGCTCATTGAGTAGAATTATTTACATAATATTTTTTTTATTTATTGGAGATACACGTGTGCACGTACACACAAAGTGGTGCTGAAAAGTTCTCAGCCCAGTCAAGAGGCCTTGTAACATCAAATTCTAATCTTTGGTCAGATTGGGAAAATGAGGGAAACTGAAAACTTTTCAGCATTAATCTTTTCTTTCTTTTTTTTATTTTTTATATAATCAGTTCATCCAAAACAAGGTGATAAAGCCACTAAGATGCAAGGGGCTACTTGGTAGTGAAAGAGAATGGGAAGAACTGGAAACCCAATCCTAAACAGGAAGAAAGGGATTTATATAAGAGTGTTCTGTTTGACACAAGGTCATGGTGGAAGCAGAGTAACATTATGTTGAGCCATGTGAGAAGAACCTACTTACTTTTGAAAATGCATATTTGAAAACCAGGCTTTGTATGTGAGAGCAAGGAATGGGAAATTATTTCATCTACTCAGTATTTAAGATAAAAGTTATGATGCATATTGTCTCTGATTTTGTATTTAGTTTTAAGATCTCATTTGATCTTAAAAGCTAATATGATTTCTGATTTGAATAGAATTTGATAGAATCGCAACTGAAGAAGAGATTTTTATTTTATTTTTTTAAACATGAACTGCAAGAAGACAGAATACATGGTTGTTAGCAAAAGTATGAGCCCAAAGTGCAAATTGGAGATACCAAAATCAAAAAAGTGTGGAAATTTTATTATCTGGGAAGTGTTTTAGCAGAGGACGGAAAGTGTGACACTGAAATCTGAATGCGTTCTAGGATAGCCAAAGTTGTCTTTCAAAAGCTAAGCAGAATACTAAGTAATAGAAAAAAACTTTCACTGGAAACAAGGAAAAGTGTACTGAACTGTTACATTGTTATATAGGAATAAAGTATCACTGCTGACACTGGGGTTTGAACACAGATCACCAGAGAGCAAACACAGTTGATCCCATTTTGTATAAGTAGATCATGTGATGGTAAAGGAAATGTATATATGGGAATTAGTGTGACGTCTAAGTGATCACTATATGGATTACTATTGGGATCACTATTCGGTGATCACCTTTCAAGTGAGTATTATCGAGCAAGTACTATTAGTGCGAGTGTTATTAGAAGGCGTCTGACACCAGTATTGTTCAACGGCGTTACTATAGTTGTATCTGTGCTTAAAAAGTCTCTACTACAACAAGCATTACAAAAGTGACAACGTGTATTTGTTGACATTACAAAATACATGATATCTGTTCTGTATGATAGTGAGTCCTTGAAACATTTCTTCAAGTGTCCTCTTCATCTTTGAGGAGATCATCCAGCACTCCCTGCCATACATAT
This sequence comes from Acanthosepion esculentum, assembly GCA_964036315.1. Classification (NCBI taxonomy): domain Eukaryota; kingdom Metazoa; phylum Mollusca; class Cephalopoda; order Sepiida; family Sepiidae; genus Acanthosepion; species Acanthosepion esculentum. The sequence goes on along the minus strand of OZ038493.1, from coordinate 48,484,910 downwards.
CACATAGCAGTTTAGTACTCTTTTCCTTGTTTCTAGCAAAATTTTCCGATTTCTTAGTACTTTGCTTAGCTTTTCGAATGTTTTAGTCTAGAGGACTTTAAGTCTTAGTTCAGCTTTCACTGTTCGACCTTTTGCAGTCTTTGTTCAAATCAATCAATTTTTAATCAGTATATTCTCTGATCACCTTATAGTGTTTTCACTTGAAAGGAAAAGTTGAATTTATAAGGAATTTCTGATACTTTTTGTAAACATCTAATCACAAATGAGTTTCTGTTATTAAATGTGAGCAGATTACCCATAAAAAAATGATTGGATTATTTGCATAACGTTTGATATTGTTTCCTTGAATCAAAGTGTCTCCCTGGCACTTCTGCCTTGGATCTGTGTAGTATCCATATACTTGGTGAACATTTTGCAGTGTTGTCAATTCCTGATCTTGAGGATGGTAATGATATTAGCTGTTTCCTTATAAGGAGACAGGTAGCATTCATTCACCGAGCAGTCAGTGCTATTTTTGGTTGAACTTTATAAAATCTTATCTATTAAAACAATTTTTCAGGAAAATAGGTTTCTCAAGACCTCTGTTATCACTCTTTCCTGTATTTATGGGGGGAGGGTTTCTTTTAATCTTTTGTTTTAAGTAGTGTAGAATATCAACATCTTGAATATGTAATTATTTTTTCTCTTTGAATTTCATGTGCTATCCACTTTAGTTGTTTCTACTGTTGAGAGTGATGTGGTTTCTATTATTTGGTACAGTTTGTGATTCTATAGCCCCAGTTCACAAGGTTTGCAGAAGGCTGATCCTTGCTGAGACCTACAGGACACCACATTTAACCATTAGTCTGAGGAAGTGCTTGTATACTGCTGACAGTTTAGATATTTCTGAATGAGTTTGGTGCTATACATGATATCCCTATGAAAGTCTTGATCTATTTAAAATCTATTTAAGAACAAGACTTGAGTTTTTAAGTTAATGTTTTGGCTTTGTAGCAATTTGTGGTATTGTGTGAAACAACCTATAGCACAACCTATGTTCAATTTCCTTATCTTCTATACTTAATTTGTTATAACTGATTCAATCAACTGATGTATTTTAAGTGTTTAGTATTTATTTATTCCACATCCAGAATTTTTATGATGAATTCAGGATAGGTGTCATCATTGTTTCCATTCCAATTCCAGATCATAGATTCTGTTTTGGAAAAGTTTATCTGCAGTTTTATTTCTTGAAAGAACTTGTATATGTTTATTTTTATTTTTTTCTGACCTCAAAGATGCATTCCAAATTTGACTTGTAAAATTTCAGGAAAAGAACAGAAAATTAAAGTAAACTTTGTCCCCAGAGGATGCAGGGTCAAATTCTAAGTTCTGTGGTAAATAATAGTGCTTTCAGTATTGAGAAATAGAATTGTAGCTGAACAAGTGAAGTAATTACAAACAACGCAGCAATATTTCTGGTTTAATGTGTTGGTGTGTATTTATCCAAAGCAACCAGGTCAATTAAAAATGAGATGCTAAAGAACCATTGTAGGCATCTTTGATGTAGACTGGATAACAAATGATGCAGTACAAGATATCATCAAAGAGACTCATTGGATGATCTCATAATCACCATTGGGACTCAGACATTGTCATGCAACTGAGATAGATGGAGGGAGCAGGGACCCTATGCTGATAGATCTGATGATGAGGAACAACAGAGCCGAATCTAGGATTCATTTGGACAAATAGCATTATACTTATTATTAAGTGAAATATTTTGATAAAATGAATTCTATGGCTTTTCTCAAGGATCAACTGTTTTTTTTTCCTTTTTGTTTTTTTCTACTTTTAACAAATTCTTGCAGTTGAGTATTCTGTCTGAATAAAAGTCTTAGCCTTCTTGTAAAGTAACTTCCATTATTTTAGTAGCCAACTTGATTTGCCTTTCATCCATTACCTTCTGTTTATATTGCGGGCCTTGTAGATGGACTGAACTGTGAACCCCTGCATCCTGCCTCAATGGGTTTAACCACCTGTGAAGTAGGATGTAGAGAAAATTTGGTAAAAATATTGATGTTATTCTTTTTATTAGATTCCTAATGATTCATTCTCCAGTTGTTTACAGGTGAATATATATATATATATATATATATATATATATATATATATATATATATATATATATATATATTATTGCTGGTAGTGTAATGGTCAGCAGATTCGATCAAAAAATCGGAGAACAGAGTTCAAGTTTGTCACATTCATATTTGCACAAAAACCCATGGGAAAAATCTTTCTCTAGTTATGGGTTAAATAGCAGGGCAGGTTGGGTTCCCTAGCTGTGACTGGCAACCAGTCTAGGAGAAGAACAACTCTGAATTAGGATCTGTATGCTGCCCTGACATAGCATATATTATGCAGCAATTGAGACAATCATAGAGTTTGCAATGACTCTAGAATCTCAACTGCAGTTGACCTATAACTGTGTCAGTATATTATAGAGTGACATTGCATCATTGGTTGTGCTGCATTAGATGGTATTCAAGACAGTATGGATATTTGTTTGTATTATATCCCTGTCTACCATTACACTTTCAATCTATTATATTACCTGTGCACACACTAACCTGTATTTTGGAGTCAACTCACCAATTCCATTAACACATTTTGGACTAGTCTGTTGTTCTCTAATTTTGCACAAATGCCCTGGGAAAAGGCCTGAATCCATCTCCCATGGTTATATAGCAGAGCAGATGGGGTATCTATGCTTGAGTGGTAACCAGTCTAGGAGAAAGGTACATGATCTCAAAATCAGCCTGAGAAGGGATGGGATCTGTCAGGTTTTCTTACTATAGATAATGGCCAGTGCTGCTATGACTGCAGTATATGGAATGCACCTGTTACAAGCTGTGATCATGATCTATCTTGTCTTTTTTCTCTCCCTCCTTTTCTCTACTCTCTCTTCCCATTTCTCTACTCTATCTTCTCTTTTCCCTACTCTCTCTTACCTCTCTCTTCATTCCTCTCTCTCTTCATTCCTCTCTTCCTCTCTCTCTCTTCCTCTCTCTCTCTTCCTCTCTCTCTCTCTTCCTCTCTCTCTCTTCCTCTCTCTCTCTCTTCCTCTCTCTCTCTTCCTCTCTCTCTCTTCCTCTCTCTCTCTTCCTCTCTCTCTCTCTTCCTCTCTCTCTCTCTTCCTCTCTCTCTCTCTCTTCCTCTCTCTCTCTCTTCCTCTCTCTCTCTCTTCCTCTCTCTCTCTCTTCCTCTCTCTCTCTCTTCCTCTCTCTCTCTCTTCCTCTCTCCCTCTCTCTCTCTCTTCCTCTCTCTCTCTCTCTTCCTCTCTCTCTCTTCCTCTCTCTCTCTTCCTCTCTCTCTCTTCCTCTCTCTCTCTTCCTCTCTCTCTCTTCCTCTCTCTCTCTCTTCCTCTCTCTCTCTCTTCCTCTCTCTCTCTCTTCCTCTCTCTTCCTCTTCCTCTCTCTTCCTCTTCCTCTCTCTTCCTCTTCCTCTCTCTCTCTTCCTCTCTCTCTCTTCCTCTTTCTCTCTTCCTCTTTCTCTCTCTCTTCCTCTTTCTCTCTCTCTTCCTCTTTCTCTCTCTCTTCCTCTTTCTCTTCCTCTTTCTCTCTCTTCCCATATTTCTGTATTTCATTTTAAACAGGATATTTTGTAGTCTCTACATGGTGTGATTTTTTTCATTCACATTGGTTCTCATCTGAGTGGGACTGCAAAATACTCAACTTATAGGCTGAAGCACACAAATGCATGCTGGGATTTCTTCCTAGCCAATAAGATAGGCCACTTCTTGGTCTCATCTGACTCCATTCCAGTCTGTCTTGTCTTGAAGCTAGAATGCTATGTTTGTTTATCAGTATTCACTCTTGTGTGTCAACACCAATTCTTAGTTTGTGAATTTTTGGCCTTGTTACTGTTGCTTTGTCTTGCATATAATGTTTTCCTTTCTTAATATTCCCCACCACTGTTTTTTCTTGTTATTGTTTATTGAAAACTTTGTCAATTTTGTTTGTTGAGCAGTTCTGCCATTTACATTTAACCATAGGCACATACTCTCCAAGCTATCATGGAGGAAAATAACTACAGAAATAAGGTCACTCAAAAAAGTTTTTGAAATTATTCACCCTCCACCCAATCTAACAAAAATCCACTAATTCAGTTTGTATATAGACACACACACACCCTTACATGCTCATGTCTTTGAAAAATATAATTACACAGTTGGTAATACATACATGATTATCTACATTTTTGCTGCTTATTATACCGTGAAGGTCACAGTTTAAGGCGGCTGATAGCCAAAACAATATTCATCAGAATGACTCCTGTGTATATGCAGGAAATTATTGGTTCAAAACAAAAATTTGCAGCATTTTTAAGTGAATTTCAAAGAAAATATTTCTATATGGATTTATTCAACCACATTTGTGCCATTTTGTTCTGCTTTTTTTTGTTGTCTTTGAGGCAGCTTCATGGTTCCATCCCCTCAGAACTTGGCATCTTTCTAGATAATAAACTGGTAGAAGTGGTTTGTTTGAAATAAGTGTTAATACAAAGGTGGAAGATTAAGTATGGTGGGTGTAGTGGGACATTCCAGTTAAGTTGTACCAATTTCTGCCAGATTTCTAAAGAGATGTGACGTCTGGTGGTGTTCTGATGGAAAATGGCACCTTTCTCATTGTCCAGTTCTGTTTGATTTTCATCAGTTGCTACTTTTTAATCAGTTCACTTAAGAACAGTACTTGTTTGAAATTGATGTCTAATTTTGTGGAAGGAACTTGTAATATGCAATGCCCTTCCAATCTTATCAGATACATAGCATCACCTAGATTTGGTTTTTGAGTTGTTAATCGTAGTTCATCTCTCAAGAACTTTGTTGCTCCACATTGTTGTAAAGCATCCATTTTTCATTGTCTGTGAGCATTCTTTTAAAAAGCGGTTGTTTTTGTGTCGTTTAAGCAGAAAACCACAGATGGAAATACATTACATTAAACATTTTTTCTGTTATATGGTGAGGCACCCAAACACTGTTGAAATTCACATATCCAAGTGTTTTCGAATGCCTTGCAACACTCATATGTGGAGTATCTATGTAATGTTCAATGTATGACCTGGAATCTTTTTAATCAGCATTTCAATTTTTAGTAATGACTGTAGGCCTACTAGAAATACTAGTTACAGAAAATCTGCTCCGAATTGTAAAATAAAAAATGCAATAAAACTAAGACATAATCCTAGTTAGAAAAGCCTTTAATTGCTTTTATAAATAAGATATATTATGGACACTATTGTCTTAAAAATTTTTTTTTGATGAATAATGAATTTTTACAATTGTTTAAAATCTTTTTAAATTCTGTATTGTAGCAGTTAGGTGATATTCTTAAGTAAAAAATATTTAATAATCATGAATGGAAAAACTTACTTAGCAACTTCATAACCCAGTATTTTAAAAAGAATTTAAAAAATGTTTCTGTTTATATAAACATGTAAATTTTTGTAAATATGAATGTCCATACATGACATTATCAGAAAATAAGAGCAGTAACTATAGTAAATTTAAAGCCAAAATATCTAAAACTCAATAAAATATTAAATTGTTTAGAATATTCTCCTAAATTACTGGGTAGTTAAAAAGAAAAAAAAAATAATATACAAAAAAGGTACTCACATTATATTCATCAAATAATTTTTATAGGTATGTCCTCCTTAGAAAAAAAAATTCCCAAACATAAGTCTATTGAGATAGTTGTCAACAATTTGTAACACCCAATTCTGTGTTAAAAATTGCTTTTCTGTGATATTTTAAACTAAAAGTAATATTAGTTTCAATTCAGATTAATCAAACTTTAAATCATCTAATCTTCCTCAAATAAAGTTTTCAAAGAGTATATTTTATTTTTGAAAGATTTTTTAATAGAGAATTATGTTGTGGTGACAGATTTGTAAATATGGCTAGAATCAGTCATTTTTAGTGTTTTTTTTTTGTTTTTTTTAAATTCCAATCAATTTAAATTGGTTTTGAAATACAGCAAATATTTTGCTTATTGGAAATATTAAATTTAATCTATTAGCTTCAAATTGAAACTAAAATAAAAGCTTCAAAAAAGATTTTGTATTTTTAAAAATGCTTTTGAAATGTTAGATATCTCTTTTGTTTGGAGGCGTCTAATTTTATGTTAGTTTCTTTGAATTAACCCCAGAATTAAAACTTCTAAATACCAAGTTAAATTATTGCAATACATTTTAAACATTTTATAAAGTCTATAATCATTTTTATTTTTAATTAATAGTAATAGAAAAATCAATCTTCAAATTCTTGTATTTCTTGGGACATTGGTGATCATGGCTCTTCACAATTTCCTTTCCTTCGTAGCTCTTAATAAATTTTGTCTGTTTCTTCTCTCTCTCTCCTAAACCTTGTTCCACCATTCATTTACTCAACCTTGCTAGGTAGGTTGTATGTTGTTTTCCTCTATCCATCTTGCCTTCAATCTGCCCTGTCAGTATCAAATTTTTCAAGCCCTCTTTCCTCATTTTGTGCCCTAAAAATTTCAACTGTCTCTTCTGATGTTAAGTACAAGTGTGCTTTTTGTTTCCATTTTCTCTAAAATTTCATCATTGCTGACGTGTTCGGTCCACGGTATGCTGTAGAACCACATTTCTGTTCTCTTCTTTATCTGTGAGGAGGTTGTCCAGTATTCACTACCATATAGGAAGACTGATATTACATAAAAGTTCATTACTCTTTTCTTTGTTTCAAGCAAAATTTTTCTGTTTTTTAATACTTTGCTTAGCTTTTGAAAGGCATCTCTAAAGACAGTGTAAAGCATAAAGTACAGAAAGAACAATATTTCTCTATACAGGCCTGTTTGGCTGTTATGTATACAAAGTATGAATGGTGTGTCTGGTGTACACTTTATATGAACAAGTCATAAGTATGTCATGTTTTGTACATTACAAATCAATAGATTATGACTGAGATAGTTCAACTTCTTGAGCAACAAATGTTGAAGTAGCTGATTGTAAGTAGGTCCACTCTTTACAATTCTCAGTATCAATACTTTACTAAAAACAATTTGTCTTTGACTTTACAGTGCTTCCTTGTTTCACTTGACTACAATAAAAAAAATTTTACTTGTGTAGTTCATATATTATTTTTATATTTTTTAATATACAGGCTTGGCAGATAAGATTAACTTTATCTTGTTCATTGGTATATAAAATAAGTCTGCTATTCATTTGTGTATTGAATATTACTGCCACATCTGGTCTGGTGCTTCTGCAATGTGTTGAGATTTTTGACAAAGTTCAAAGAATTGTTAATGTTATCAGTCCTGATCTGGCATCTCAGCTTCAGTCACTTTCCTACTGATGTAATTAGCCTCTTCTATAAATATTTTCACAGTGAGTGTGCCAATGATCTTTCCTCATTGCTACCTTAACTTCACAAATTTAAGCGCAGCACTAGATTGGCAGCTAGGTCTCATAATTCCACTGTTGAAATTGCTAGTTGTAACCATAGGTTCTCTGCTAATTCTTCCTTCTCTTGCACTATTTGTTTGCTGAACTCACTTCTGGCTTCCTGCTTTCCTGTCAACTACAATCTTCAAAAATTTAAATGAAACATCAATTGATATCTTTCTTCTTGAATCATGTTATTTTATTGTCCTGTTTCTTTCACTATCCATAACACCTTGCATCTTAGTGGCTTTATAACCTTTTCTTAGGGTGAAATGATAAAAAGAAAAAATACGTTGAGAGACAAGGAAGAATACTTGTAAATTAGATAAAATTTTAAAGTATTTTTATCATTTTTTTTGTCACAACACTCAAGTTATTAAGTTCTGCAATTGTTAAGAAAAATGAATCTAAAATAGTTTCCTATGAGACTATAACTCAGGAGTCAGGGATTCAAAATTTTGTCTTCATTTTTGATTCATGATGTTTGATGGTTGTAGATTGTAATGGTCTGAACATTGTGACAGAAAAGCTACAATAAAGATACAAGTAAGACAATCATCCAAACGTAATAAGGAAGAATAGTTTTCTTGTTTGTCTATGTACAGTATTATTACCAAAAAAAAAACTTCTTATTTTGCAAGGGAAGTTAAATTATTTTTCGACCTTGACCTAAAGGCCAACAAAATTAGCCATTATGATGAATGTTGAGTCATTTCCTCTTTATACAATTTATATTTTGAATAAGTTCAGTTTGTCTGATGGACTTCAATTTGTTACGTATAATTAGGGAGGCACGGTGAAGTAATGGATAGTGGCTCAGATTGAGGAATTGGAGAGTTGAGTTCGTATTCTAGTTGAATCCATTACATTCACTTACGTGCTAATGCTCTTAGGAAAGGTATGAATCCTCTTCTCCCCCCAGCTATGGCTAAATAGCAGGACAGACTGTGTTCTGTAGCCTTGGATGGCAACTGGTCTACTGGGGGAATAAATGGCAACCTAATGAAGGGAAAAAATCTGCCTAGTCAGTCATGTATCGAAAGATACATGATCGTCTAAGCGTGTATCACTTATGGCACATAACTGACATATAATTAAATTTTATAGTTTTTTTTTAATATATGTGTGTATATTAAATTATGATTTTTTTTTTTTTAGTATGTTGTCTGTATCTTGTGTGAGAATCTTTTGAAGAGAAAACATCCTTACATGAGAAACGACCAACATAGTGAACAAAAAATCATTAATAAATTCAATAATTGTTGTAGTTACTTTCCGCAGTGGAAACTGTATTTGGACTAAATTCGGTCCTAAATAGGTTCAACATACAAAAACGTTAGGAACTTGTTATAATAAGTATTACGCAGAGTAATCTAGTTGTGGTAGCTGACTACTTTCGTATTCGACTCCCCCGTCGACCCTCACTGACTCCTACTTATATTAGGTGGGAGAGTCTATTATCTATAGACTAGGTGTGTTTCACCATAACAATAATTTACACATAAATAAATAAAGTATTTATTTATTTTTTTTATATATATATATATTGGATATTTCAGATCGCCCTGATCTTTCATCAGAAATTAATTAAATAACTATTTATTAAAAATATAAATATATATTACTATATAAAAATAACAAAACAAAAGTCATTGAAACAAAGCAAGTTCAGTCGACCAATGATGACAATTCCAGAACAACGTAACTATAAACAATTTTTTCTATCCTCTGCCAGCCGCTATGATGGAGAAAGCATTACCTCGAACCGTTGCCAGTGAGACACGCTGCAAGAGCCACTCCGTTTCGCGAGGCTCGTTCCTTAATCGCGAAGCAATCGCGCCAATCCTCCGAAGGAACACCATTGAACGAGGGCCAATAACCCCTGAAGTCTCCACTGCCACAGGAGTAAAAAAATCTATCAGCAAGAGAAGAATATTTAGCTATTTTTTTTATCTCTGCGTCTCGGGCGACGAACCCCGGCTCAACCGCGGACCTGATCATATTACCGGCCGAAAATGTATCCGCACAGGTCGCATCCCAAATCAACAACTTACCCATTTTAAAAGGGAAGATGGTAATGCCATCCGGCCGCTTTCCATCACCACGGTCGAGGCCTACGGGTTCGATTTGAGAAGGGAACCCAGCTGCATCCAAAAAAAAGAAATTATCAAATTTAATTTCATTTAACAAATTGAAATCCACTTGGACATTCAAAACTTTACTTTTTATCCATTTGACATCCAGAAAATCCACTATCATCCATTATTAATTATATATTGTTTAATCAAATCCAGAATTTATAATTTATAACAGTTTGCAAATCAATGGAATTGTTCAACGATTGGCCAAACTCTGGTGACATTTAAAATTTAAAGTGAGCTTTTATTGTATGTTTATACATATAAAATTTAATTCAGTAAATATATAGAAATACAAAAGAGTGTAAAGCAAAATTTCAAAATTCAACTTTTACATTGATTCAATATTGGTGGCCACAATCTTAACATTAGATATGCAGATGACGAAATGTTGAAAGCAGACGTAGAGAACGCCTACAATAGTTGGTAAATGAAAGTAAGAAGAAATGACTAAACCTCAGTTGTAAGAAGGCAAAATATATGGTTGACAGCACAAAGAAGTGTTTAATAAGTGAATTACAAATTTGGAGATACCGAAATCAATCAAGAACAAAAATATTAATATCTAGGTAGTGTTTTAACAGAAGATGGGAAATATGAAACTGAAATCTAAAGGTGCATTGGGGTCGTGAAAGATGCCTTCCAAAACTTAATTAAAGTATTAAGAATCAGGAAAAATATTGTAAGAAACAAAGATGACTAATGAACTGTTATGGAATTTCAATCCTCCTATATTAACATGAACATGCACTAGCAGGACTATCAAGGTGGACCAGAACTGACTATTTCAATTCCAACTGCAACTTTTAGTATACACTAGCAACCAGAAATCACCAATGACTGGTTTGTTGTCTGTTGGGGCGCACCCACCTTCACAGCCACAATAGACCGATCCTATTATTATAAATAGAACAGTAGTTCTAGAGACTGGGAGCAGTGTAGTGCAGTGCAGAGTGAGACTTCTGTAGTGATCAGTTACACTTCCGTTTCTCGACCGGAAGATACCGTTGGACTTTATTACTATTACTTATTGTTACTACTAACCTACGTTCGTTCTACTACTAATCTCTCTGATGTAAATACCTTTCTGAATATACCAGTATTTTTCCCTACGACTGTGTTTGTTCGTTATTACCATATACTCACGTGGAAACACTCAACATCTCAACAGTGGCGATGAAGGATGTTTTATTGATCTCAACATTGTCACTTGATCTCTAGAGCTTTCATTTATTTATTCTTCTGGTCACCTTCAGTCAAGAGGGTGCTGCTTGGAATACCTAACTTCAAAAACTTTATCTGCCGGCCATAAAACATTAAACACTCAAGATCAAGATAAAATTACACAGCTGCTGTTCTGTGTAAGTGTCTCAATCATAGTATCACAGACATAGGAAGCCAGAAAGAATATTTTGTTGACTGCATATTGATGCTATGAATTTATATGAATGAGATTTTAAAGGGGTGGGTAGAGGAAATACTGTAAAGTTTTGTTTTAAGTAAATATGAAGAGATAAAACGTCAAGGTAACAAAAGCCCTCAGGTCGCTATCTTAGAAAGTATCCAACAAACTGATGTTAATCTTGTTGCCCAAGGCAGGCTGGGTATTTCCAGGGACATTTTTATGAAGTGGGTTAGGTCAAATTCAGATCTTAGATTCTTTAAGTATGGATTTTATAAAAGTTGATGATATAATAAAGTGAGTTTGACACGTGTTTATAGATAGTAAAACTCTCTAAGTATTTTCTACACTCCCTCTAAGTATTGAGTTTGCAGTTTGTGACAACTTCATGATTCATAAATAGGAACATTTACATAAAAATATAACTGAAAAAATTATAAAGATATATTATAAAGAATTCATTTTCCCCCAGTATTGTTCTTGAGATATATATATATATATATATATATATATATATTAAATATCAAATTAGAATCCAACAGAATGACAGGATAAGAAACAAATAGGAAATGTTTATAAATTTAATAAGTTCCACTTTTATATCTAGAAATCTAAAAGCTCGCATCTACAAACAAAAAGAGACCTACATTGGGACAATCCTTCAAGCTCGCTTGTAACACACAGAAACAAAAAAGGCCATAACCTCAATTTAATAAATGACACCCTAATTAGAAACAAACATAATTATGTAGAAAATACTTAGAGGGAGTGTAGAAAATACTTAGAGAGTTTTACTATCTATAAACATGTGTCAAATTCACTTTATTATATCATCAACTTTTATAAAATCCATACTTAAAGAATCTAAGATCTGTATAAATACAAAAATCAATGGGTGTAAATTGCATTCTTTCACTCTCACACAAAATATCCCCCAATCAACATATGGACAACCACCCTACATGGATAAAAATGCCCACGGGTCACTCAAATGGACGCTACTTTTCAACTGAATACCATATTTCATTTTTTGATGGAGCTTAAATAAAAGTGAAACATTAAATTTATAAATGTTTCCTATTCTATCCTAACATATAAAGAATTAATGAATGTATTTTTTATCCATCACATTTTTATTATTTAAAATGTTATTTTTAGTGGATACCCATATTTGGAGTGTTTACTCAAATACTGTTATCCACTAAAAGCAATATATATATATATATATATATATATATATATATATATATATATATATATATATATATATATATATATATATACACACACACACACATACATGATACTTTAAAAAAAAATGACCTGCTTTGGGAAGACATAATATTTGAAAAATGATGAAATTGACACAAGGAAACAAAATCTCTTTTGATAATGGCTTATGGAAGTTGAAAGTACTCAGACATTGGACAAGTTACATTTAAATTCTCACCAGAAAGCAGGAAAATCGTCTGAAATATGGAAAGCTAAACAAAAATTCTTTAACAAAGAATGGTTGTTTGTCTTTAACCCAACACACACACACACACACACACACACACACACACACACACACACTCTATTTTAAGTGATTGCATCATACAAATAATTCACTGATTTTAACATTAAATTTTTCTATTTCTAGTCAAAACCACTTGTATAACTTTGAAATATTAATCCTTTAAAACAACTTGTCTTCATTAAGAATTAATGCTTTACAGGCTACAACATGCTCTGAAATTTTACTGATAGTTTTTGAGAACACAATTTGTCACCTGATACAGAAAATCTGAATTGACAGGTTCTCCCAATAACAACTCACTTCAGTTGGAATAAATGGAAGAAAAACAGATGACTAATTTTATTTTTTCTCTTTTTGCTGACAATTAAGATTATAGCAAGAGACGCATAAAAACAAACCAGCAATGACCATCAAAAGAATTGATCAAGTTGTATTCATTTTTGTCTCATTAATTTCCATGGATCCATATTGTGTAGGATAAGGCTAAATGATATTGTAAGAGTTTTGGTGAATTTGATCCTGGACATTATTAATAATGTGTTGCTTAGACAAACAATTAACTGCCAGTTTGGTTACCCAGGCAAAGTCAAGGTTGAACAAGAAGAAACACTATTGAGCAGTTTTATGTTCAACTTTTTAGAAAAAAAAAAAAAAAAAAAAAAAAAAATCCATGTTGGTTGTAATCAAACATCGGATATAAATCTCAGTTTACAAAGCAGTTGTTGGGATGAGGGTGGCAGGGGTGATTGTTTCTGTCTTTTATCAAAGTATTACACCAGACATTACATATACAATATATATATATATATATATATATATATATATATATATATATAATAATGATGCAACTATTGATACATGTAAACTTAAATGAATTAATGTATATCAAGTTGAACAGAATTTCTGCCAATAAAATGCTTGATAGTTGTCTAGAACAATAATTATTGAATCAAGTTTAATGCTTATCCAAGATCGACTCAGTTTTGTAACTTCTCCCTAATCTGGACTTTTGATATGAATGGATTATATTTATTATAGAATGTCTGTTTTATTAGTGTTTATCCACTTCTGGTGTCCTAACTACTGTTGCTCACAGAATCAGTGAAGCACTAAATAGCAAATACATCTTCAAGGATTAGATATTTCAAAGGTCTTTGACAAAGTGTGGCATAAAAGGATTACTGCACAAGCTCTCTAGCTATGGAATCACTGGAAGAGTCTTTACAATTATAAAGTCTTTCCTAATGGGTAAGGTCGTTGAAGGTAGTAGTTAAGTAGACCTTAAGTGAAGCTTGTACATACGACCCATTACTAAAGATGCTGGAAAAATGGCTCCTTGTACCACTCCAGTAAATACCTGATTCTTTGTGCTATCCTCTACATTTACAAGAGCCAGATCAAGCCTAAAATGGAGTACTGCCACTATTTTCATGGAAAGTGCTCAGATGAACTACATTTCTTATTTCCACCAATTCTAAACTTCATGGGTAAGACCCACCATGCCATGGACATTGTAGTGAATCACCCACATTTCTTACATATTCCATTTGTGAGATGTTAGTTCCGCTTGAGCAGCTTCTTCCTGTGAACTGCTGCTCTGTTGAACCAACTCCCAAGAGGGTGTTTTCCCCAATCACTACAATCTTAACCTGTTCAAGTCTAGGATTAACCATTATCTCTCCTTCATAAACGACCATGCCTCTTATTCTGTAACATCAAGTGGCTTCCAGGACTTGTATAAGGTGAACATAAGTGTAACTTGGTAATTTCAAATGTTTTTTCTAAATGTACAACTATGACTCATGAATTCTCCATAAGAACTGAAAAGCCAAATAATCGTTTTGTTAGATACAACTTGTAGCATTGGCATGTGCGCAAAGTTAATTTTCAAAATAATCATTTATTTACTTAATATAAAAACTTATGTTGTATATAAATTATTTAAATGATATTATTGACTTTGAACATACAGCTGTAGACAGAATTATTCTCCTCTCCCCCCCACTGAATATTTGCATATTTTCTAAAGAAATGCAAATATTTCCAAGTATTACTGAATTTACCATAAATAGTTGATTCCATGTTTAGTTTTGAATAATTTGTGAAATTTTTAGAAGTTTCAATCTATTATATTCATAGTTATAGATTTGTCTAAAAATTGATGCAGTCCAAAATTATTTGCCCTGCTTATGGAAATTATGAAATATTATTCTATGGCAATTGTAATGTTTTTTTTCTTAATTTGATATTTAATACAAACACCTTTTGAAAATGAAATAGTATTGACCTGATTCTATAACATTCTACAAGGTAATGAAGCAGACGATATTTGAGTGCAATTTACCACAATAACTCAATCGTTCTGCAACCATGGTAAAGACAGCTAAACTTGACAAGAAGCACCAAATGAAAACAGTTGATACGTACAAACAAGGTGATAGGTATACAACACTTTCTAAGCATTTAAATGTTCCTAGATTGACAATTCATAGCATTATCAAGTACAAGACTTATTGTATTGCAAATAAATTAAGGACTGGTAGAAAATGGTTAATTTCTGAGAGAATAGAAAAGAAAAATTGTTACAGATGTCTCAAAGAATCCACACTTAACAATAAAGGACATTGTCAATTATGTAGACATCATGGTTGAATGTATCAAAGAAGACAGTTACTAGATACTCTCATCAAGCAGGACTTCAAGTTTGTTGCCCAAGGAAAACTCTACTTAATGCTAAACACTTAAAATGTAGATTAGCTTATGCTAGAAGCCATCTAGAACATGGGAGTAAATATTGGAACTATGTTTTATGGTCAGATGAACCCAAACTAGAATTATTTGGTTGCATGAACTTCCATTATGTATGTAGTAAAGTGAATGAAGCTCACAAACCAAAAATACCCTCCCTCCAATTAAGCATGGTGGTGGGAGCGTTTTGCTCTGGGGATCTTTTTACTGTTTCTAGAGAAGGAGAAATATTAAGAGTATAGAGTATCGTGGATAAAGAGCAGTATTTGGCTATTCTTAAAAAATAATATAGAACAAAGTGCATGAAAGCTGTCTTTGAGGAGTTATTGGATGTGTTCGTGTCTCCCTTCCCCCCCCCTCAACTCGGCCCGTGCCTCCCTTCCCTTGCTCTCTCTTGTCCCTCTCTCTCCACTCCACTTTATTGTCCCCCTCTCCCGGTCTCATCTATCTCTCCTTCCCACCCACTGTCTTAAATTTTGTTTTAATGACGTCACTACAAACCAATGGCCTTCAAGCATTGGTCAACCTTTATACATATTGGATATAATATTAATAATTCAATGTCGGTCATTTTTGTGTTGTGCTAGAAAACATAGGTAAGAGATTCATTTCTGGAGAGTAGACACATTACATTTTGCCTCTAACATCATAGAAAAGTTTGTAACAGCTTAATCTTAAAAGTTTTTTTTCACTCAATTTGTTTACAAGATAATGACAGAAAATCATTAATTAGGGATTTGATGATCTAAACAAAATTTTACTATCTCTTATCTGAAATTTTACTCTTACAAATTTTGGAAAGAGATTGTCAGTGATTAATACAATTAATACAAATATTACTGGCAAAATGATGCTATTATATAATGAATTAGCATTGCTAATGGGCTATCTATCAAAATGCATTGAAAATTAAAAGGGATTGTTCTTGGTCAGGTAATAATGCAGATTTCACTAAAAGAAAAGGAATATTATATATACTGATAGAAGCCAGATGACCTGTTCAAATTTTTATTTAAGGAAAGAAATATATTTTTGAAATGAACCACTATAACATAGCTTCCATGTGTTTGTTTTTATAAATATTTTCATGGTAATTGTTCTGATGAGTTTTCCTCTATGGTACCTAGACTTTATGAATTTAAGTACAGTACTAGATTGGCAGCTAGGTCTCATTTTACATTTAAAATGACTAGATTTAACCCTGAGTTTTCTGTTAATTTTTTTTCTCTCACACTTCTTATGGAACCTTCTTCCAGTTTCTTGCTTTCCATTCAGCTTTGATCTTCAAAATTTTAAATGCAATAACAATCATTATTTTCTTTCTTCATTCCTGTTCTGTTATTGTTCTCTCTCCTTAAAATCTAAGTGAAAAGAAAAAAAATAGCTATGTACTGATATTGTTCCCTCTCTAAACAGACTTGAAAGTAGACAATAACTTTCTACACAGACAGCAGACCTTTATTGAAACATTTATTTGATTTTTACATTGAATTAAGATTATTTAAATGGGTGGTATGACATGCCATGGAAAAAGAGGAACAATTAACTCCAATTGTTGGTGATTGCCATTTACTCACTGAATATTTGTTAAAATAACATCCATCCCTAGTAAGAATTTAGCAAGATCCCAATCCTAGAATGAAAACAGTATTTGTAAACTAAATTCAATTTAAATCTATCCAGTGACATATAGTCTGAACACACCTACCCAGTCTTAAGAGATGACTAGATTAGACTTAGGATAGTTTTCTTGTTTAGAAAATAAAATAAGGCATACCTTTGAGATCTGTTTAATATGTCACATGGCATTGTTTGTGTTACTTTCTTTTATGATTTATTACTCTTGTACTTTTAAGTAATAAACTGGTCACACTTAGAGACTTGCAATGCTTATGTTTAATGCTTGTCAGATGAGCCACAGTCTCACTCCAAACATTTAACATGTGATGACCCAATTAAGTAGGTTTGAAATTGTACTGTCCCTCAATACATGTGGGCCAGGGTAAATAAGGCCAGACTTTAACTGATATGGCAAATATTCATGAAAGTTTGGAACTTCAAAGATATTTATTATATTTGAATAGGTGTTGACTTGGTTATCTGGAATGAGGGCTGGGGAAGTTAGACAAAAAAAAAATCAGTTTCACTTTCCCAACCAGAACGTATCTGTTCCGTTATTATGTCTGAATAAATATTTGGTATTTATCTTCTGTAATTTAAGTACATATGTCAGATTGATTGATTAATTTATTGTGATCAGAAAATACTTCACTAACTACTTGAGAATTTACGCCCCCCCCCACTTTTTTTAAAATGATTTTAACTGAGAAAATTGGGCAGATTTTGTGTATTTAAAATATTCATATTTTCACTGATTTTGTATTTAGTTTTAAAATCTTATTTGATCTTAAAACTAATGATTTCTGATATGAATAGAATTTAATAGAACCTCAACTAAAGATATTTCTCTTTTTGCTTGTTAAGAAAACATTCTCTCTTATTGACTGATTTGTTTTCTGTTGCTTATCAACCCTTTGCAGGTTATTTAAAGCCAGAAAATATTTTTAGATTGTAAGAATGTATTTTTTTATTTTTGTTTTTAGATAATGATTTAGTGATACTAGTCTTACTAATTAACCCATAACTCAGGGGAGAAGAGGTGGATTCATACCTTTCCAAAGGGTATTTACACATAAGTGAATATGACAAACCCAACTGGAATTGGAACTCATAGCAATTCAAGTAGCAATTCCGAGCCATTTTCCATTACATCACTTGCACATCCAAGCTTACTGTACATGGTATTTCCAAGTGATCACCGATATAGGTACTGTCAAGGCTCAACATTTCTTAACTTTGGTGACCGTATGGGTACCGGTGTTTTATCATAATATGGCCATAAGCCAAGTTGGGCAGAAGAAACAGTGAGTAACCTACTTATCATGCTTGTGTAAATGGAACAGTAACTGGGAGGGATGTTAAGGGACAAACATTACTTAGAGCTATGAATGAGGAGAGCTGCGATCAGCCATGTCCTTTCAGGATGTGTCAGACAAAATAATACTGATCAGATATTAGTGGAATATTTTATTTAGAAAACCTGCACAAATAAGAATTCTTCTTGTAGCCATACTAAAATGTTTTTATATTTTATTTTCATAAGATCTGATTTGTCTTTTTCTCACATGATCTCGCCTCCCCTCTGTACCATAACCTCTCCATGTTCCCTAATGTTCTCCTCCCTCTTTTATGTCCTTGTCACTTTTAACTGCCCTACCAACTCTCTTTTCTTGTTTCTTTTGTCTCTCTGTCTTGAATTCATTTCTTTTGTCTCTCTGTCTTGAACCCATTTCTTTTGTCTCGCTGTCTTGAACCCATTTCTTTTGTCTCGCTGTCTTGAACCCATTTCTTTTGTCTCGCTGTCTTGAACCCATTTCTTTTGTCTCGCTGTCTTGAACCCATTTCTTTTGTCTCGCTGTCTTGAACCCATTTCTTTTGTCTCGCTGTCTTGAACCCATTTCTTTTGTCTCGCTGTCTTGAACCCATTTCTTTTGTCTCGCTGTCTTGAACCCATTTCTTTTGTCTCGCTGTCTTGAACCCATTTCTTTTGTCTCGCTGTCTTGAACCCATTTCTTTTGTCTCGCTGTCTTGAACCCATTTCTTTTGTCTCGCTGTCTTGAACCCATTTCTTTTGTCTCGCTGTCTTGAACCCATTTCTTTTGTCTCGCTGTCTTGAACCCATTTCTTTTGTCTCGCTGTCTTGAACCCATTTCTTTTGTCTCGCTGTCTTGAACCCATTTCTTTTGTCTCGCTGTCTTGAACCCATTTCTTTTGTCTCGCTGTCTTGAACCCATTTCTTTTGTCTCGCTGTCTTGAACCCATTTCTTTTGTCTCGCTGTCTTGAACCCATTTCTTTTGTCTCGCTGTCTTGAACCCATTTCTTTTGTCTCGCTGTCTTGAACCCATTTCTTTTGTCTCGCTGTCTTGAACCCATTTCTTTTGTCTCGCTGTCTTGAACCCATTTCTTTTGTCTCGCTGTCTTGAACCCATTTCTTTTGTCTCGCTGTCTTGAACCCATTTCTTTTGTCTCGCTGTCTTGAACCCATTTCTTTTGTCTCGCTGTCTTGAACCCATTTCTTTTGTCTCGCTGTCTTGAACCCATTTCTTTTGTCTCGCTGTCTTTAACTCATTCATTATCTTTATTCTTATCCAGCAGACATTATTTATCTTCCTCATGTGATTTCTACTGAATCTTACACTCATAAATTTCTACGAAATTCAAATGACCAACACTGTCCCATAAAAATTATTGCATATTTTGAAAGCTGATTCCAGTTGGTTGCTGTAATTTTTAAATATCAATGAATAGAAATGGCGTAGTCAAGCAAATTAATCCCTGAAAAAAATCTACAAAATTTCATTTCTATTTTATTTTTGATTCACCTCCATAGTTTCTTTCTCCTGTCTTGATTGCCGATCCTAGGAATCTTCATTTGGATTTATCTGAGTGTAAGAATCATCTGATTTGCCTTGCCTTACCCAAATGAAGTGTTTGAACTTTGTGCATCAAGGGAATCTTGGAGTTTTATAGAAAATCAAGATTCAATAACTATTGCAGTAATTTGTAACTTAATATTCCTTCTTCAGACATACAATATTGATTTTATGACTGTTAAGAGAGATTCTTCTATCTTGACAGTTTTAATGTTCATTTATACCCTCCCTTCCAGCTAACTTCCATGAGCAACGAGAAAGTATCTTGTAATACAAGGGGGTGCTGAAAAGTTTTCAGTCCCGACCAACCAACTACCCACCCACCTCAAGTTCAGTATTCTGATGTTGTGTTATTAAAATATTGATGTTATGACTAACTGCTTCACGACAGGAACAAAGTTTGTGTTACATTGGTCTGGTCTTTTAAGCACTTGCCTGTCTACCTTCAAAAGCAGCATTACTCAACTTGGGTACTGTCCATTGGCACCAGGGTAAATATTCAGCTACCGGAGACATGAATTGGTTTCCCCACTCTTTCTTTCTCTTTATTATATGTGAAAATGTCACATTACAATATTGATTTCACTATACACAATGGATTACAAGAGTGAACAACCCTTTTGAAGTATCACCCTGTCAGCTGGGACTGTAAAATATGCTGACTGCACCTCTGCAGAAGGGTAAGATCCCCCCCCACCCACCAAAAAAAAAATGAGTAGTCCTGGGTATGATGATAAACTATATTCAGTAGCAAGGCCTCTGATCAAGAGATTTGCTGTTTCAAGGTTCGTGGAACCACCTCTTATTGCTGTTGTTCCGAGGTTCACCCTAACTTGAGGTGTAGCATCTTTTAAGGTCCCAGCTATGGGCAAATGGTGAACCCCACCCTCCAAACAAAAATTAAAACACTAGGAAAGTATAGAAATATTTTTTAATGGTAAAAATACCAGCAATGCATTTATAAAAATAAAAAAATTATCACCAATATATTTTTATAGTAAAATTGTTAACAACGTTTTTATAATAAAATGACCACCAATACATTTTTATAGCAATATGACAATCGATACAACACTAAAAGAGTAAAAAAATACATTTTTATAGTAAAATTACCAACAATACTTTTTGTAGTGAAATTACTAGTAATACATTTAAAAAAAAGTACCAACTATACATTTTATCATCTACAAATTATATATCTAAAAAAATATATTTGCCTTGAAAGTATGAAATTATGTACAAAATATCTGTAGTTGAAGGCATAAAATTACATATGAAATATTTAGATTTTGGCATTAAGTAACACATAGAAGTTGATAGGCCACTAAAAACCAACAAAACCAAACCTTTCAAAGAAAAATTGCCAAATTCCATGTTATTTATAAATTTCTGTCTGAATTTCTGAGATGAAAGGTTATCATTATTCACATCTAGACTAATGTCCTCATCTTTGTTGTTATTATCACCTGATCACCTTCTGTCTGAATTTCTGGCATGCACATGATCACCTTCTGTTTGAATTTCTGGCATGAAGAGTTGTCATTATTTACATTCAGACTAAAGTCCTCATCTTTGTTGTTATCAAGCCTTCTTCAGGTGCTTGTTGATTGGGGTAACCTTCAAGGAATTTCAAACCGAACCTTTTAATCAATTTATGGGGGTAGATTGTTCTCACGCCACTGTCTATATCTAGAGATACTGCGTCTCATTTTTTATTTAGCATTGCTCAGTTATTGCTCCTCCCCATTTCCACTGAGTGCAAGTCTGCATGGTTCGGCCCATGGAGCATTAGTCTAATAGATTAAAGTGTTTGTTCATGAATTTGGGGACATAATAACTAGTTCAATCCCTGGGCTGGGTAGTGCAGACATTGACTCAATAAAAACAGGACAAGCAATAACTGAGCAGTACTAAAGTAAGAACCAGACTGGATATCCCTAGACATGAGAATGAGAACAATCTACTCCTGAACATTAAATAAAGGGTTCAGTTTGAAATTCCCCAAGGTTTAACTAGATTGGCAATCACCAGATGAAGGCCAGTGGGTTGGCTGAAATGTGAAAACAGCAAAAATGAGAAAATTAGTCCAAATGTAAAAATTATTTATAAATCTTACTGAAAAAGAAAAGAGTTTTGCACCAGATAATTCAGTATCTAAAACTTGTTAGTAACAAATATTTATGCAAAGTTTTGTTTTGTGGTCCATGTTCATTTGTCAAAATTATTCCTGTTGCTTAGTCTGGCACAAGGTTATAATAATAGAGCACCTGGAATACTAATGGCCTGTAAGACTAACAACTGGTTTAGGGAGAGGTGCACAACACAAAGTTCTCAGATTGGGAGACGACTTTGTTCGGATGAGTTACATTCCTTAGTTCTAGCAACTCTGAGCTTTGCAGCTAAGACCTGTCATGTTCATGGCAGCAGATCATCCCCATTCCTTCTGATGAGGAGTAAGTTCCACTCAAACAGCTCTTCCCCAGAACTGTTACTTTGTGGAACAAACTCCTGAGAGGATGCTTCCCTGACAACAGCAGTCTTGGTCTTTTCAAGTCGAAGGTCAATTGATATTTATCCTATATATTATTGTAGAGTAATTGGGCATGGTTAAATATCATTTGTAGATATGAACAACAAACGATTGACAAAGATTCCAATAAACAATAACAAAGGAAAATAAAGAACAGGGAAAAAGTAATACTAAGCAACAATATATACAAAACAAAAGTAGGCATAGCAACAGTAATAAGGCAACAGATTTCACAAAATAAGAATGGTGTTAAGACACAAAAGGAGAAACGGACAAGCAAATGCAGCATTCTGACTTCAAGAGAAGAAAGAATAGAAACATGGCAGTTGAGACCAAAAAGTGGCCTAAGAAGAAATCCCAGCATCGATCTGTATTGTTTATCTATAAATTTGGGGTGGGGGATGTTTTTTTGCAGACATTCCAACTCTGATTGGAACCAACACTTATAATGTGCACTTCTTGATCTCTCCTTCCTCCCTTTTTTACAACAACCTCACTCAGTAACCCTTGAGTGGCTCTTAGACCTTTCATTGATTGAAGTAACAGTAATAAAAAAGTCATTTTTATAGGATAGATTTACTAATTTTAAAATTGATTATAGATTTACTTGTTTTAAGTATAGAAATTGTAAAAATGATGACAAGCTGGATCAAAAGAAACAATCCGTTTTCTTTGTTAGGAAAAAGAATTTTATAATATTTTTTATTTTCCTATTTTTAATAAAGAATTTTCAGTTGTCCAAATATTGTGTATGTGTTTTTTTTTAAATCAGAATTATCCTTTCTTTATGATAAAAAGAATTGAGGTTCTTTTTCTGGCATCTGTAAACCCTTGGGATATCATAGTGATTAAAGCTATAAGTTTGATTTCAATCTTTATAAATTATTTAAGGAATGTGGCCTTTTGTAAAACATGGTGGCTGTTGTCATTTTGATTTTCCTTTTTTTTTTCTCACAAAAAGTTTTGTCTTTAACTTTGTTTGAAATTCCAATATGAAATATTTCCATTAATTCTGACAAGCTACTTTTCTTGGTTCCCAGACTGCATGAATTTAAGCCTGCTACCAGGCTGGCATCTTGGTCCCACCCTTTCACTGTCAAAACAGTTAAATGTAACTGTCTCTTCTACTCAAACAGCTTCTTCTCCTGCACTTCCCGTCTGTGGAACTCCCTTCCCCTTACTTGCTTCCCTGATGACTATAATCTTCAAATATTCAAGTGTAATGTCAATCGACATCTGACACCCTGAGCTTTTTCCCCATTCTTCTCTGTAATCAAACATGCCTCTTTACTCTTGTTCTCAATCCTCTGTAACCCCTTGTGTGCTAGTGGTACTCCCACCTTGCTTGGGGTGAATTGCTTTTAAAAAAATTCATGAGTTATTCAAACTATTATCCTCACTTTTATTATTTTGATCACTGCTTTGGACAAAATAAAACCTATGTTGCATCAGAAATGTTGCTGGTAATTTTTATAACAGTGATTCTTAGGGGGAACTTAAAATCTTAGGGTAGGAATTTTATCCATAGGAGAAATTGGTGAAAGAATTTTAGCCATGATTTTGTACAAATCATAAGTATGATGGTAAAACAAATTACTCAAAGATAATAATTTGAAATAGAGGATGAATTGAGGAAAGGCAGGATCACAAGTGGAGAAATGTGGCCTGGGATTCTGAGAACCTCTTCCGACAGAATCAATGACCACAGTCTTGTTTATTTTAAACTTTTACAAGACCTGTTAGAAAAATTCCTCACATCTGAATAAAATAAAAATTTCTACCTTTTTTATGTTTGTGTCTATTATGAGGGGTTCTGTTCAAAGATTTTAGAAAATGATTGATATACACCTACAGAAGACTGGTAAATATACTAACTGAAATAGTGATGAGGATTCTGACTGAGACACTAAAATAACTAGTAAAGTGGACGGACTTGTTTAATTGTTTATCCTTTCCCTTTTATAGTTTTCATGAAAGAGAAATAAAATAATTTGCTGAATGGTCATTCATTGTTATCACCATCACAGGTTTTTTGATAATCCCACTTTTAGGTTTCTTGACTGGTAGATAAATTCAATTAGCAAGAAAGGTTCTTTTGTATTGTTCTTTGTTGTCAGTGATTGGATAAAACCATTATAAAACTGACTGGAAGTGGGACAAGACAGTTTTTTTTCTGCCAGGAATAAAAGTGATATCAACTGTCATGATTTCAATTTAATTTTTGTACTATTGCCTTTTTTAATTGCATTGCATTCTATAATGGAGTTGTGTTCTTTTCATGCATTTTAATTGTTGTACCTATGAGATTTAATTCTTTATGATGATGAGGTTGACTGTAGTCTGGATCATCTAGTCAATTTGAATTTAGAAGTGTCCTTCTCCTAGACTGGTGCATATAATAGATATCCCTCCCCCATTTTTGTTTAGCAAAACTTCTATAAAGAGAGTAAATAAAAGATTGAACTTTGATTGATCCATTTTTTAAAGGCTTATTAATCTTCTGCTGGTTATTTAAAACCAAAAATATTTTTAGACTAAGAATTTTTCTAAAAAAAAGATAATGATTTATTAATGAAAAGCCTTACTAATTAACCCATAGCTGGGGAGAGAAGGGTATTTGTGCATAAGTGAATATAACAAACCCAACTGGAATCAGAATTCTGATTAACAATTCTGAGCCATTATCCATTACAATACATGCACAACCAAATGTATAGCATCTGGTAGTCACCCATCTAGGCACTGACCAGGCTTAATGTTGCTTAACTTTGGTGATCATACAGGAACTGGTGTTTCAACATATGGCCATACCCTTTTAACTTTAAAAATGACCCTGTATTCATGCTCAGGGAATTGGGGACTTGAATGTACAACCTCTGGGCATCACTGTGTTTATGAGTTTGGGCGTTTACCAAAGTGTGGCTAAATAAATCACATACTTTTTTTTCTTTCTTTTTTTTTTCTTCTTTTTTTCTTCTTTTTTTAACGAAATTGCCAGTAAAAATATATAAAAATGACACCAAATTACAGAGTTTAGCTAGCCAAGAAAAGAAGGTTTAGGATGTAAGCGTAAAAAAAAAAAATTGCAAAGAAATATTGGAGACCGTTTTAGCTTTATGTGAAATAAGAGTAAGATACAAAAAGGCCAAACTCAGATCTATTATCATTTTTTTTTCCTGGGTACATACATTAACAAAACTGTTTGACTATCAGACCCTTGGAATCAATATTCTGCATCTTGTTGACCATAATACACAGTACAGTGTAACTGTGAAATTAAGTAGAAAAGACACTCACGCAATGGTTGCTACATTACTGGGTGGTATATTTTGGAGGAATTTTATTTACAGATAAGGAATGGGAATTTAATCAATATTTTTGCAACATGACCCAAAATTTGAATAAAGTTGTTTGTAATTCAACAGCTCAAAAGCATATAGAGTAACAGTATTAGTGAAAGACAATGGAATTCTTGGAGAAATGGTGGAGAAAACTATCAAAAACTCAAATTGTAACTTTGACGTGACTATTATCTTCTTGATTACTCTTTTATTGATCTCACTCCTTAATGTTTCTCTTTTTTTATTCTTTTTCTTTCACACTCAGTAACCTCTTGTCTTAGTGGCTTTACTGCCTTGTGAGAGGTGAAATCACAAAAATAAACATGTGAGAGGACATTTGTAAAAGTGTATTCTTCCTGTCTGTCAGTGTATTTTGACAGATAAGGAGATGTACACAATTATGATAGTGATTCTGAATCCATTGAGCCAAACATCCTGTTTCTTCTACAGTGCTTACTAGAATGAACATTGAACAAATTGAATTATAAGTTAAAAAGTAATGTTGAACCAGATCATGAAGTGGATGCATTTGAGGTGGAACTATAAACAGGCCTGTAAACCAGACACAAAAGACGTTGAGTTTTCTGAACTTGGACAAGCAATAACTTGCAAACTCTTTAATGAAGACTGGCAGATGAAGACTGGCAGATAAAGAATGTTATAATTATCACAGTCAATGCGATAGAAGAAACAAATTTATGAAAATGAGTCCTTTCGATTCGACTTTGAACATGGAGTCTCAGAATGAAATACAAATGATGCAGAACTGATGTTTCATAGTGAGAATGAGCAGTTAGTACATAGAAATTGTGAATTAGAAGTGGCAAAGAAAAAAAGAACTACAAAGTTGGATTGAAAATTAAATATTTGAACAAATTCCTGATAATGGGAAGTCAAAAGTATATACAAAATGGATCTGTACAATTAAAGAATGTCCTAAGAAAATAATTTTCAAGGCAAATCTGATAGCAAAATGCTTTCAAGATATTAGAAGTGATTCCTTGACATATTACAAAGAAAGTTTTATGGTTGGCATTGTAATATCTTCAAAGAGATGGATTTGTAAATCAATTGATATTAAAACTACTTTCCCGCAAGGAGAAACATTTGATAGACAAGTTTACCTGTTTCCTCATTCAGAGATTAAGATACCATAAAAGGTTAGATTTGAAAGCTGTCAAAATTCATCTATGGATTGTCAGATATCATTTAGGCATAGTATTTAAGTCAGAAAGCAAATACTAGCTAGACCTACATCTTTGAAATTATGACCAGATCATTTTACACAGCGTTTTAACTATACATTGTATAGTACAGAGTATCCTCCAAATTTGACATAACTTAAAATGTGAATATCTGAGTAACTACATATCTCGGGCAAATAAATTAAATAGGCTTCATGTTGAACAATAAAAGATTTATTTATCAAAATTCAAACAAGATAGACAAAGCGATTTAGATTTTATAACCGATTTCACAAATCTTCAATATGTACACCACCTGTGACATGACACATATCAAGTCAGTAGTTCAGTTCCTGTTAAACGTGCTATAGTATGTCTTGTGTAACATTCTTCAGCCCCTCAGTGTCTCCTTACTCAATGAGAAAATGGATTGGGCATGCCAGTGATCATGACAATGTGCTGATGAAATGGCCATCAGGTTCACCTGATTTGACACCTTGTGAATTTTTTTTCTCTGGTGCTATGTGAAAGGAAAGGTCTATATCCCCTCTCTTCCTACAAGCTGAGAGGAACTTCAGCAGAGAATCACTGAGGCACTGGAGAATGTTATGCAACTATGTTACAGTGTGTTTGGCAGGATCTGGACTACTGACTTGACATTTGTCATTAGCATCGCTATGTCATAGATATATTTTATTAAAATATTAGGTTGGTGCAAAAATAATGTCGTTTTTTGACGTTCAACTTCATGTGAGAAAACGACATTATTTTTGCACCAACCTAATATTTAATTTTTCTCGATATTAAAGAATAAAAATGAACCAGATTTTTACACATTGCTTGTTTCTAATTTCAGTTTCAAAACTTATTTTCAAATTTTGAAGGAAAAGTGCATTGTTGTAACATTAGTGTTGTCAAAACATGATAGACCACGTATATTTCCTTTATTAATTTTTAAAAATCCATTTCAATGAATTTCCTGTCTTTGAGACAAAAGACTGTGATAATTGATAATTTATTAATATACAAAATGGATCTGTACAAATAAAGAATGTCCTAAGAAAATAATTTTCAAGACAAGTCTGATAGCAAAATGCTTTCAAGATATTAGAAGCGATTCCTTGACATATTACAAAGAAAGTTTTATGGTTGGCATTGTAATATCTTCAAAGAGATGGATTTGTAAATCAATTGATATTAAAACTACTTTCCTGCAAGGAGAAACATTTGATAGACAAGTTTACCCGTTTCCTCATATATATTCAACAATTCATGATTGAATAAAAATGCATACAAACATGCTACATTTGATGAATTAAACTGTTTTCTTTTCTTTCTGTTTTGGCGATAATTGATACCAATCCCTGAATTGGTATTGACAGTCTTATCACAGTAAGCAAAACTGTCTGCTGACACCAAATTATTCTGATATCCAGGATAATTGTTTTCAACCATCTACCATATTTTTTTTATTTTTTTATTTTTTTCTTCAGATGGAGATTTTCACATGTTGGTGAATCTTCTGAACTCCAGAGTATTAAATATTTATAGATCTTATTTCAGAAATATGATATTTCCAACAACACGTGGGGACTGTTTGTTAGCTTTTTTTTCCCCCAACTAGTAATTAAATAAATCCATTTTTTTTTCCATTTCTGACCAGCAATGTTAAACTTATTTTCCCTTATTTCACTTGTAAAATGTTACATGATTACTAGAGATTAAATGTCCCAGTACTTGCACATGTAAAACAGGTGTCTGATAAATTTGATGGACCATTTTATGGCTGACAACATTTCTTTAACAACCTAAAAAAGACTTGGATTATTATTATTATTAATGATAACATTAGATGATGGAACATTTCAGAGCAAAAAGACTCACCATTTTATTTTTCTATAAATCTACTCTTGTGACAGTGTCAGGGTAGTTTATGTGGTTGGATATATGGCTGTAGGTTTGTGGTCCTAAAACCAACTCATAATTGTCACAGTGGTTCAAAAGGTGTTTGGCAACTGTTGTTACTCAGGAGGGGACCAAGCTGGTTGCATTGTCACATTCATTTCCACTGCTACTTTTGGGGTCAATATCTTAAATTTGGTCTGTCTCTGGTTCTTGATGAAAATCAAATTAGGTATTTTTTTCATTTAAAGAAAGGTTTCTTCTCATGGTGTTAAACAGTACAAGGCATATAGTTTGAACTGACTGCTTTTATTAAATTATGTGAAACAGGTGTCTAATGAATTTGATGGACCCTTCTGGGTGACAACATTTGTTCAACAACCTAGAAAAGAACTTGGATTATTACTATTGATTAATTATTATGAATGGTAACATTACACTATGGAACATTTCAAAACCAAAAGATACCACATTTTATTTTCCTATAAATCTACTCTTGTGATATTACCAGGATAGTTTATTTGGTTGGATATATAGCTGTAGGTCTAGTAACAAGGTTAAGTCATGTCATATAAGTAAATGAGATATCCCAATTATTTAAATGTAATTAAAGTTCATAATCTTTATGCTTACATTTAGGATGCTGGATTGGTGATGTTCCTTGTCACAACTAAAGCCATATACTGGTTGACAAACTTATACTTGGGCATATCCCAATTCATATATTTGTCTTGTATCTTGCAATGCATTTGGTAAGCACCTGACTGTGTAACTGGACAGACATTCCTTTTAAAATTGATACTTTCATGATGCTATGAAATTAACAGGTCTCTTACTTTTTAGCTGTGTATGAAGGCATGAAAAAAATGCCAATTATCCTGTTTCTCTCTATTGGTAATCCACATGGATAAAACACATCATGTATCTGCATGCATCCACACACACTTTTTCATAGTGCTCACATATATTACGCTTAGATCTAGGCAAAAGGATAGTGGGAGAGGTGAGGGCTTTCATTGGAAGCACAAGGCTAATCCATAGACAAATAATTCCTTCATTTTTTTATGGGTACTATGCAAGTTGTTATAGAACTTTACAACAGCCATCCAATTTTGGATGCTAATCAGGAAAACTCAAAAGAAAAAGGTAATTTTCTCACCTTCAGGCATCTAAAAATATGAAGGATTGCTGAAAAGTTCTCAACTTAAACATGAAAAAAAAAAAAACTACAAAAACTGCTGTTTGGTAAGATTGTGCAAAAGTGACTTAAGGAAAGACTTGTCCTGTACTCCTCTCTGTGTGTGTGTGTGTGTGTGTGTATATATATATATATATATATATATATATATATATATATATATATATATATAATTGTGTATTTGGGCAGAAATGCCTCTTTTATACAAGTTTCATTAAAAACAACTGACTAGGTACTGTGGTTAATTTTTTTTATTTAATTTTTCTTATGTTCTTATAATTTTGTTCTTTTCTAGACATAAATTGTATAGAAATTGTCCAAATGTGCTGTATGTTCAGGCGCTTTCAGCTATACTTTTAGCCATTATCAAGGATGATATTATTTTTACTTTCAACTGAATGTGTGGATTGTTTTATTTATATATCTAGAGTTACAGGAATGTTTTATTTTCCACATGTGATGATCGAAAACTGTAAATAAAAATTTTCATGTTTTTATATAATTAAATGTTTTAAAATTTAAGATTCATGACTTGTTGGAAATTAAAGTCTTTGAACGATATATAAAAAAAGTATAATCTTAGGGTTTTAAGTTTATCTGTTCCTCTTATAAATTTTTTTTTTTTTTTTTTAAAGCTTTTCACCCCAAGCAAGGCTGGAAGCCACTAGCACGCAAGGGGTTACAGAAGGTTTGGAGGAAGAGCAGATCAGAGTGGTAGAGGAAAGGATGTGGAGAAAGATAGTGGATCAAACAAGGCAAGGGGGTTACAGAAGATTTGGAGCAAGAGTAGATAGGAATGAAAGGGGAAAGGATGTGGAGAAGGGAAGTGAATAGATCAAGGCAACTGGAGATGTCGATTGACATTACACTTAAATAGTCGGAGATTATATTTGTCAGGGAAAGAGGAATAAGGAAGGGAGTTCCACAGGCGAGAGGTGCGAGACATGAAGCTATTGGAGTAGAGGAGACGTCTACATCTAACAGTTTCAACAGTGAAGGGGTGAGAATGGGATGCCAGCCTCGTAGGACACTTAAATTCATGAGACCTGGGAACCAGTGAAAGCAGCCCATTGGAGCAATTATCATGAAAGTATTTCTAAAAAAGACAGAGCGAGGCAACGGCACATCTGTGAGAGAGCGACTGCAGACGAGATGACAGATCAGGGTCAGTTATGTTGCATATCCGTCTCTGGATCTTATCAAGAACCCTGAGGCAAACAGCAGGGGCTCCAGACCATATATGGCAGCAATACTCCATGCAAATTAGAAAATTATGCAAAAAATATCAAGAAGCATTAACCGTAATCTTTTGAGAAGGTTGATATAAGGTCTTTAATAAGTTAGAATGACTGTATTACTTAGTTTGATTTTCATCTCTGCTTTTCACATTGGTTTGTTAATACCAATTCCAAGAGGCCACCAGTTATAGATTCATTTATTTGTAAAATCCATACTAGAAACTATTACATTGTCTCAGCATTAAAGAGTGGTGGATTAAAGAGAAATATTGGTAGCTCCAAGTCCAGAGAGAGCAAGGTAGAGAGTGAGCTTTTCATCTTATTCTCTCTCCTCATTTCGCTCTTTTAATGATTAGATGCTTGCATTACAAACCCAAAAATAAGACCTTTTCCTTCATATAACTCATGATTGCCAATATGAAATACCTTTCTGTTTTTGGAGTTCTTTACTGTATTGGTAGATAAGAAACCTTTTCAATACATAAATTTTGAAGAATTTTTTTTTCTTTCCTTTTTAAGGGTAACCCCTTTGCTGATTTTGTGGTCACCATAGTAGTGATAAGGAAAGACTGTTGGACAATCAATAATCTCAGTTGCCTCGCAGCAATCTTTCTTTTTCTCTTTCACTCCTGATTCTCACTTACACTTGTTCTACTTGACTTACTTTTCCCTTCCTGCTTTGCAGTCCAGGCAAAATGCCAGGCAATATGCAGACAATGTTTAGCACATTTGCAACGTGAGGAATTACTGATTTACCAAAGTCTGGTGCAAATCTTCTTTTTGAATGAAAGTCAGTTAACTCTTGGTAAATACCGGCATAAAAATTCATTTTAATGCTATTCAGTTTTTCATGACTAAAAAAAGGGGGGTAAAAATGTAAACATTTATTGATTTATTTGAAGTGATGTGTTCATTTTGGCTTTGTCGTATTTTGGTCATTGCCACATTTCACCCTGTTTTGGTATCTGTTGTATTTGGTAACAGGAAAATAATTTGAATGGTTTCTATGACAATCTTGTGTAATAATAAGTCATTTAAGCAATGATGTATATCAAATCAAAAAATGAAAATTATACCCAGCATTTTTTAACATGTAAGCAAATGCATGAAAAGACATTTGACCAGTTTCAAGTTGGACTAAAATCTCTACCAGTATCATGGTTGAGTAGTATAAATCTGAATCGATTCATGATGTCTTCCAACAAACTGTATGTTGGATAACCTCCTCAAAGATGAATAAGAAGACTTGAAGACTGGATACAGTAAAAACTGCTTGAGAATAAAACTCTAGAGTTGAATATTGCCTTTGATAAAATGAGATTGTTAAATGCTACACAACAAAACTCTCAATGTTTATAGTCAAGATTTAATTGTACAATTTAGTGTTAGTGCATCAATAAGCTCAATATTAAAGCAATAACTAATTTGTGTCCTGGGTATTAGTATAAGCTACATTAGGCAGTAAGGCCCCTGATCAGTAGGTCTTGAGTGTATCACCACTTCTTAATTGCTGTTGTTTCCAGGCCCACCCTGGCCCTGGGTGGTAGCACTTGTTAGTGTCCCAACTATGGGCAAATAGTTAACTCCCAGACTGGTGTCAAAACACTATGAAAGTGTAAAAATACATTTTTATAGTAAAAATACCAGCAATACATTTTCATAGTAAAAAAAAATTAACAGCAATACTTTTTTTAATAAAAGAAATTATTATGCTCTCAAGAAAATTAAATTTCGGCATTAAATGACCCATAAGGAGTTGATATGCCGCTAAAAAAACAAACAATAACTAACTTCTCTTCACTTTTCAACACTGGATTTAAATACATCTGCAGCTGCTGAACCTCAAAGATCCTGCTGATTCTATGCTAACGATTGCTAATGAACAAGTCGTTGCTTAGCTGGAGAAGCTTTTTGTTACAAATGTACTTTGGACTCTCTGAAAATCAATCATTCTTTCATATCTGCTGTTAGTCTTCTTTCAGATAAGTAATGATTTTTCTTTTCTAGCATTGGTAAACCTTGATTGATCAAGGCTGCATTGATAAACGTTTTATCAGTAATAAACCTGTAAAGTTGTTGAATCTAAAGATTATTTATTTGTGGGACATAACTGGAATGGTGTCTGCTTCTCTGTCACTGATATCTGTTGGACATTGCTATGTCTCTCCCAGTTTGCAAAATAAGAAATATCTTCTTTTATGTGCCATGTCTCTTTAGGACATAGGTGAGCATGGCCCTCCGCATCTTTCTGTTCTTTTTAGCTCTTAATAAGTTTTGTCTTTTTGTTATTTTGTAGCTGAGTTATTGAAAATCTTTTCCTTCTCTCCTGTTGCACTGGTGGCATTCCTTCGAGAAACTCTGGTGTAAATAAATGCTGGCTTTTATGTCCTTTAGTGAGGTTGCTACACAAATTTTGGGTCATGTGAGACATCACCCAGTCCATGCAGATTGAGTCTCCCATGCACAGCACAGGTGATCTTATGTTGCTTACTCTGTGTCCGCTACCCCCCCCCCCATTTCTCACTATCACACAGGTAGCATCTGGGGGGGGGGGGCAGCTTTTTGCATCTTTTGTTTATTTGAAGAAGCAGTTCAGCAGGTTCACTTGTTTCTTGAGGGAGCCATGTCGTGATCTGCTGGTCTTCATTGTCGTGACTGTCACTCAATTGGTTAGTCAATATCATTTGAATGGTTGATGTCATACTTCATTACAGGTATGTACATCTCCTCGTCACTCAAGGCAGTGGTTTTGTCTTCCATAGGATTGTTCACTATATGAGGAAAAAGGCAGAGGTCTCTCACATGACGCAGCTTTTCATCCATGTAAACCACTTGGGGGACTTAGGAATCTGGTCACTGTCCTCCATTTATGCATCTGTCTGGTGGAGTCCTTACCAGTATGACACCCCCTTTCTTGTACATACCCTACTCAGACTTCAGTGGAGGAATCCTGTTGACACCTTTCCATTTGATTTCATGCTGGTACAAAGCATTAGCTGGAGTAGTAGCTGAATCTTCTTGTCATAGAGGTTGCCAAATGGCAAACCGAGTATGATTTGATTTGACAAGCGTAACCTCCACCATTAATGCATACTCCTTAACCAACTTCAAGAAGGTTTTCAGCCGCCTCTTGATCAGCATCTCCCCCACAACCTTAGTGCTCACTCTGGCTTTGCCTATCAGCATGTTTCTAAGCCATTGACACACATGCAACGGATCAGTTCTTAAATGTACAGTCTGAGCTTCCCAGTGTATAGCCAGCTTTACCACCTTTATAATAGCATCTAGCTCTACGAGGTTGATGTGTTGGATGTCCGACTCAACATGCATCTCCATTAATGGACTCATGCAATTCAATCAGGACTCCAGTAGCCAAAGAACTTGAGTCAACCTACACATCGAGTTCTTTGCTATCAATGCACCACTTGCCTCTACATGGGTCGCTTTCCCTCACCCTGGTAATAGTCTCTGTCAAGCACCCTTTTTAGCAGGGTATCATCGGTTTGATCATCCCAAACTTTCATCACTCTGCTTGCTCTTCACTTAATGACACCAGCCACTACTCACAGCTATCCACAGACTGGGAGGTGTCCAACAAGCTTGTCACAAAACGAGAATACCTTCCTCCTGGTGAGTGTCTCTGGGATGTAAGGAAGCACATTCCCTCGTTTCCAAAGCAGAATGTTGTCTTCCTCACCAGACAGTTAAGCCAAGTATCTCCATTTTTTAGTCACTCTGGAATTTTGCTTGTCAGTCCAAAGTATGACAAGTGTTCAACAACACTGGGTGCAGACATAATATCCTCATTTATGTATAAGTCTGCCGAGGTTGTCTATATTTCTGAGATGAGGTATTATGTACAGTATTTACATTAGTTGGACTATTGTCCTCATCTTTGTCGCCATATTTGTCACAACGTTTCGGCCGTTGTATGCTCCGGCCTTCTTCAGGTGGTTGGAATTTCGAACTGAACCCTTTATTTCGATCACTGGGGTAGACTGTTCTAGTTCCACGAGCCATGTTTGATGGATGTCAGTTATCAGTTATCTCCTGCTAATTTACCCTCTGAAACATCCTCAAGGACACATGGCACAGTGGATAAAGGCGTTGGTTAGATCCAGTGACAGACCCAAAGAGTGTGAGTTCAATACCCGGTTAAGGCAGTGGAGAACTTTGAGGAGATTGTCCAGCATTTACTGCCATACAGGAGAACAGATATCACATTACAATTCTAGAAAACTTATTTGCTGATGTAATACTTGGGGCAGAAACCAAATGAGAATATTGTTATAAAATATATGATTTTAGAAAGCAATGATTAACATCTAGTGCATTAAAGCATTTAAAATGGAACTACTTGTTTTGTCTGGTCATCTTACTGCCAATTACAAGCCACTTGTTTCAAAAATATACAAAGAATATATTAAAAGTGAAGTTCAGTGCTTTCTGGAGTAGGACATTGAACCACACAACTCTCCCTGTTGTTCACTATTTACATTGCTCGGACTATCATCCTCATCTTTGTTGCCATATTTATCACAACGTTTTGGCTCATTGTACACTCCGGCCTTCTTCAGGTGGTTGGAATGTCGAACTGAACCCTTTATTTCACTTGCTGGGGTAGACTGTTCTAAAAAGATAATACATAGTAGTAGACTATTCTTAAACTGTTAATAAATAAAGGCTTAAGCCATATCACGTTGAAACACTGGTTCTCGTACGATCACCTGACTTAAGCAATGTCGAGTTTGGTGAGTACCAGATTTGCAACTAGTAATGTTGGTTCACAGTTTTGTGCTAGACAATTTTTCTTGCTAGAATCTACCTTACACATTTAAGTCTACCATTGTCTATACATTGAATATTGCTGTTGCATCTGGTCTGGTGCTTCTGTTATATATACAGAAATTCTTGATAAAATACAAAAAAGAATCTGCAGTGTTATTGGTCCTGACCAAGACATCTTGGCTTCATTTTCCTACTACCATAACATAGCTTCCCTGTATCTTTTCTATAAATACCTTCATGGTAATTGTACTGATGAAATTTCCACTATGGCACATAGACTTTATGAATTTAAGTGCAGTACTAGATTGGCAGAAAGGTCTCATTGTTTTACAGTCAAAATGGCTAGTTGTAACTATAAGTTCTATGCTAACAGTTTCTTTTATCACACTTCTCACTTGTAGAAATCTCTTTTGGCTTCTTGCTTTCCAGTCAGATTTAAATGCAATGCCAACCATCTTCATACTTTTTCTTAATTCTTGTCCTTAATAAGGTTTTCTTTTTCTCTCACACTCAGTAACCCTTGCGTCTTTGTGGCTATGCTTGGTATGAAATGATTAAAAAAAAGAAGAAAAAACGTACCTAAATGGGTGACTGGTTGTTAATACCAGGTTTTGTAAGCTTGGATGTACAGGTGGTGTAATGGATAATGGCTTGGAATTGGAGATCAGAGTTCCAGTCAGGTTCATTATATTCACTTGCATGCAAATACCCTTGGGAAAAGTATGAATCCACATCTTCTCCCCACATTCAACTATATGTTAATGATTAGGACTTGTATCAGTAAAATCATTATCATCTCCAAAAAGTTCTTACAGTCTAAAAATATTTTCTGGCTTTAAATAACCTGCAAAGGTTGATAAGCTGTAAAAAGAACAAATCAATCAATCAACACTAATATATGTAATTAGATGCTGATCTTATTCCATAGAGTGAAAAGATGGTCAATGTGATTGTTTGGAGAAGAATGTATAGAACCATTGGTCTTTGCAGAATCTGCTTTTCAATTTCGACTATCTGAGGCTGATAGCAGACCCTGTCAATTCGAATAAATGCCATTTAGCATTAATAATGGTGTTCTTTTGTTTCCAATGCAAAATGGACAATTTCTCAACATAATTTACTGGATTATTTTGCATTCTTAGATAATGTTTACAATATTTGGTCAAGAACGCCATGATAGTAAAAATTAAATGATAATTTAATGCTGTTTTCAAAAACAGCAAAATTAGACAATCTCTCAACATAAACATTTCTCAATAACTTGCACTCATTACTTAGTCTTCCATATTTAACATTGTAAATACGTCCAGATCCTGATAGGCTTTGTCCTTTTCTTGATTTACCATTTCCTTGCAATAAGAAATTATTGCAGAGAATTACTTTGTCTATTATGCTAAATGGATATACTACTTCAGTGACAGAATAAAACTGAATTCAGTTAGTGCATTTTCATTGAAGGACTGTTTAAAATCATTTGAGAGTAAAAAAAAACAATTTGATGAAAGCTTTCATACAACCTGTTGATGAAAATATTACATTTACTGTCAATATTGATGCATCTGGTTTCACAATGGTGGCCACTTTGAATCAAGGTAGGAGGCCTGTTGCCTTTCATTAATGTATATTTTGAGGAAGCATATTGTTTCAATCTCCATTTGAGAAGCCTGGGGAGAATCCATTAGTTTCTGGTCACATTTTCTTCTCAGTAGACATTTTACTTTTATCACAAATCAAAATGGTATAGATTTATAATTTTACTTAATAACACTATTTTCTAAGAGTTACACCAATGAAATTGAATTTTAAGTGATTTAAAAATATTATAAATTATTCTAATTGAAATCTAAAAAAAAAAATGAAAATTAAATCTTGTAAAAATTCATTTTTCATCAAAATTTCTTTTCCTTAAGACAATATTGTCTTTAATATATATATATTATTCATAAAAGCAATTAAAAGCTTCTCTAATTAAATAATATCTTAGTTTTATTGCATTTTTTATTTTTTGAATCAGAGCAGATTTTCAGTAAGATGGGTTTTGATTTTGCAAAAAAAAAAAAAAAATTGGAGATTTAAATTCTCAAAAGAATTCTGCTTTTAACTAATATAGTCACTAAAAATTATCAAATTGAATTTAACCCCTAAGATTACAAAAGTCAAGGGGATGATGATAATGATTCCATTCACTAAGTACTTTGATATGTTCATTCATTTTATTCAGTTAGCGCATTTTGTGTTGCTGTGGTTACCACACCCCTCCATCTCACACAATTGTGGTTCACTTCAGAATAGGGCAATGGCTTACCAGTTCCTTTTGCATCAGGGATGTTGAGGTTACTCCATCCCTCGTCTCAGAGGTGGATTTATTTTTTGAGTTATCTTATTCTAGACTTTGCCTAAAGAGGCAGAACCTACAAAACAGCAGGTGGTTTGAATTCAGTTTCCTTTTCCTAGATTGGTTGTCCTGCTATTTTTCCCATAGCTGGGTGGGGAAGAGATAGATTCATATCTTTCCCAAGGGTATTAGCACATAAGTGAATGTAATGAATTTGACTGGAATTTGAACTTGACTCTCCAATTCCTCCATCTGAGCTGCAATCCATTATTCCACTGTACCTTTATATGTTACTGGTTATTAAAGAGTACTCTGTGTTTCCTTCAAGTGATGTATTAGCAGCTGTAGTTATCGAAAATTTAAGCATCAAGGTGTTCTCCATTTTTGAGCTACCTAGTTATGTATTCTTTGTTGATTTCAAAACTTAAAATGGCTTTTCTGAAAAAGAATTGCAACTAGTCAAACTACTGTGTACAATTCTACTGGCAAAAAGAACCTAATATAGATGTAGCATGATATTAATATTGCCTTTTCTTTTTCTACTAAATACTGGAAATCTACCTCTCAAGGTGTGGAAAAGTGTTTTCTCAGATGCACTGTACTCCATACAACTTTTGTATTGCTATTGTGTTATATTCCGTGCTAAGGGAATAAATAGTTAACACCAGGTGGATAATAGAAGAAACGTTTATTGTACACAACCAGTACAATATGAAATACAGTACAGTTATACACACAGGTCAATCTAGTAGTGAGTGCCACTAATTGGAAGGTCGGACGTGCTTGCGTCTTCTCTCTCTCTCACTCTTCCTCAAGTCTCTCATAGACAGTTGACTTTATAGGTACCTACTACCTATAGTGTAATCATTCATGGGGGTGACTGGTTATTCCATTACATAAAATTGCACATCACATGAACAGTTATTCAACTATCATTGCTGATCTGCATTAGGACAATCTGTTTCCTCAGAGTTAAGTCGCTATGGTTCAATTTCACAAAGAGGAATGTCCATTAAAGTAATTAAAATGTATTTGTTGATGAGGTAGATCTCATTGAAGCATTTCCCCACCCCCCATCACCAATGCATTCATGTCTGCTTAGCAGATAGTCAAAAACTACTGTGTCCATTAAATATACCTGTGGCAGATTTGAATCAACCCACAACAAAGAAAAAGGTCTTTTTAAATATAAAAATATAAAATTTTTATTTTCCTGTTTTCACAACTAAATTTTTTGTAGCATGTATGAGTGTTAAAATTCTTTAAGTCTTTGTAACTTTAAGATGAAATAAATGTATATTTCTTTTTGTGTATGTATGTGAAAAAAGAGGCAAATTTATGAATAAAAAATTGTTTTCACATTCATTGCTTTATAAGTTGGTAAATGATAAATATAGCATTGTATTAGTTTTTAGAATGTTATAAATATAAAATTATTCTTTTAAAGGAACAATCTAATAACTAAATAGTGTTTAATATTTTTGTTGTAAATTCTCAAGGACAAAGAAAATGTGCAAATTTACTTTCATATGTTTAGGTTTTACTCCAATTCTAATCATCGCTTTTTAAAACAATAAACATTGCTGAAGAGTGAAGGTAATTAAAAGCAGTGTCATGGGAAAAACCATCCTTTTAACACTACATTTTATTGCAGGGACATTTATTTATGCTAAACTTTTTGTAATAATTGTCATTTCAGTAATGATTGATAGATTTGTTATTTATGGCTTGTCAACCCTTTGCAGGTTATTTAAAGCCAGAAAATATTTTTAGATTGTAAGAATTTTTTTTCTGAGATAAGAATGGTTTAGTGATACAAGACTTATTATTTAACCTATATCTGGGGGTAGAAGAGATCGATTCATAACCTTTCCCAAGGGTATTTGTGTGTAAGCAAATATAACGAACCTGACTTGAATTGGAACTCTGATCTTAATTCTGAGCCATCATCCATTACACCACCCACACATCTCAGCTTACAGCACCTGATATTCCCAAGCGGTCACTCATCTAGTTACTGACCAGGATTGACATTGCTTAATTTCCATGATCATACAAGAACTCATGTTTCACTTTGATATGACCATAATTGTAAGTAACAATTAAAATAACAATGGCAAAATCTGCTTGTTCCTCCATTAGTGAGTTAGCATGTGTGCTATTGCCTCAGATATATAATGGACCATTTAATTTTGATTGTGAGAAAAGACAGAAGAAAATTATATCACAAACATTATTGATTTCAAAGAAAGTCTTGTAGGCTTTAAACATTTTCACCAGACATGCATGCATTTATATTCCTATCAGTATCAGCAACCTCTTTTCCGTTTTTAGGTATATGCAAAAAGAAACTGGGAGCATGCTTACTGTGAATTCCAACAGCTTCAGTTTGTACCAAGACCTGGATAGGATGCTAAAATTAGAACTCTATGCTATAAACACACATGGTGTAGACAATGCACCTTGCTCACTCATTAATTCACCAAGAGAGTAAATTTAATTTTTCCTTCGTTCTTTTTACAGAGACACTCTTAGGAACATTCTTGGAATTTGAACTATCTTCATTATTATTCTCGAAATTTCCTCTACACAAAAATGTTCCTAACAATAAAATTTCTCCCATTTTTTTTTTCACACTTGTTTGTATATTTTCTCAATGAATTCAACACTTATTTTTTGTTCACCAGTTCATATCTTTTTCTATGTGGAACCCAATACATTTTCTTGTAGTTTCCTCATCATTGTTCAAATATCAAAGATTTTTTTTTTCCTGACTGGACTTTCTATGAAGAGGATTTTAATCTAGCTCTTGTGTCAAGTCATAAAAGTTTTTTTTTGGGGGGGGGTCTCCAATGAGATGTCATGGATTTGAACAATGTATTTGTTTCATACTTTATTTTTTTTTTAAAATAATCACCACCATGTAGCATTTACTTGAAATATCTGGGTAAATTTCACAAATCTCGATTTTTACACAGCAATATAAACAGATATAAAATAAAAATAAGTTAATAAATGTTAATCTTTCTAGCCATCTGGTACCCACTGCTCATGCCACAAATGTAAACACATGACTTATTTTAAAACCTGAATTTTTACTTTAACTCTTTAGTAACATGTCCAAACTTAGTCTGTAAATATCGACTCTCGATGTTCAACCTGCCATAATGTGCCCCGTGTATACTCTGCCATCATTGCAAGGAAGTCACAGAATCTGTGAGACTTTGACTATGAACAGCAAATTCTGATGGAATTCCAACTTGGTTCACACAATGATATTCACCTTGTAAAAGGCCTAAGAGCCACCCAAGATAGTTATAGAGTAAGAGGCACTGCTCCAAGCAAGGCGATAATGCAACTAGGATCCAAGATGTTACTGGGAGTGAAAGAGAAGGAAAAGACTTTAGAAGGAACCAGAAACCAAATCCTAAGCAGGAAACAAGGTATAAACCACTATCTGTCCAAAAGACCAGGGAGGTGTGTGAATCAGACGATAGGTGAACCTTTCTACTCTTAAGTTCACAGATTTCTCATACTGAGTCACTATTACCTGCATATCTATAATTTCTGCATATTGGTTTTGAAAGTGTTAAGTTTTGCTGGAAGTACAGTTCCTTTTTTTATTATTTTTTGAATTGTCACAAATTTAGATTAATTTTCACCCAAACTCTCACCAATGATAGGGTTATTTGTGAATAAATCAGCATGTCTATTTCACTATCTCTCTCATATATAATATATATATATATAATATATATATATATATAT
Organism: Acanthosepion esculentum; assembly: GCA_964036315.1. Taxonomy (NCBI): domain Eukaryota; kingdom Metazoa; phylum Mollusca; class Cephalopoda; order Sepiida; family Sepiidae; genus Acanthosepion; species Acanthosepion esculentum. The sequence goes on along the minus strand of OZ038493.1, from coordinate 48,442,873 downwards.
AGAGAGAGTCTAGGATTGGTGTATACAGAATAAATTCCAATAACCAAAAATTACTATTCTTAAAAGAGTGCTCAATACAGAGTAGAGCATATATAATTGTTTATTTAAAAATTATAACATAAATATGTTATAAAATCACTACAAAAATAGCCATTTTGTTTCAACACCTCTGGTGTCTCATCAAGTGATGATGTTGAAACAAAATGGCTATTTTTGTAGTGATTTTATAACATATTTAAGTTATAATTTTTAAATAAACAATTATATATATATATATATATATATATATATATATGCTGAACTATCTACTCATTTCTGCATAAGAGAATTGAGAAAGGTAGAGGGTAAGAAAAAGAAAAAAAAACCCTGGAAAATGATAGAGGGGAAAGAAAAATATTGCCTGCATTGTTTACTCTTGAACTTTTAAAGTGGGTCAAACATTAAGATTTTTTTTTCTTTGGGAGCATGAACCAAACCTTACATATGATGGTAGGTAGACAATACTGTATTTATATCTAGATAAGTATATATATATATACATATATATATATGTATATATATATATATATATATATATATATATATAAATATTTTTTTTTTCTTAAGATGGGATATAGGCAATGTTAGAAAATCATGTATGAAAAGGTCATCGGATCATCAAGATTTCAGTATAAAGATTTCCGATTATGAATCCTAAGTCTGAAAAAGACCTATTTAGATGTTTTTCAAACTTAGGATTCCTAATCCTTAGTGATTTGTGACCAAAGATTAAGAAATAAAATATAATGTACCAGGAAATCTATTCGCTCAGACCATAACTCCCCATTGTACTAAAAGGAGTAGTCATGGCTTTTCCCTGATGCCTGTGATATATCAAAGGAAAAACCTAAGGAAATTAAACAATTTTTGCCCCTTTCCTTACTTACATGTGGGGTACCACATTAACAAAGACCCTGCGAAAAGTGTAATGATGTTAAAAAACAAAAAAAAAGACATCATTTAGATTTTTAAAATGTTTTATTTCTGACATCTCAGATAGTGATGGCAGATATTTTATAATTGTCTGCAATATTTTAATGTTGCTTGATTTAAAAAAAAAATTTTTTTTCCTTTATTTCTTATTTCTTTATAAATATGTTTTTTAAAGATGCATTTCAGCAGTAGAGGTTTTATACTATTTTTTGTGCCTGTTTTAAAATCTACAGTCATGTGCTTGTAAAATTTGCAAGATTTTTAAGTGAGAAAACTCTTAAAAATAGCTATTGTTGGTATATCTGTTTTTTGTTTTGTTACATTTTTTTAAGCATTTAACAAAAAATGCTAATCAATTTTCTCAAAAATTGGTTACCCTAAATTGGATATAAATTTTAATAACAAACCCAAATTTAACAACGGGAATGCACTCCCTGTAAATATTGAAAATTTCTCCTCTAAGCCTGTGTAAATCATTTTAAACATTTTAGGTGGAATACTCGTCAGATGAGATGGCTGAGCCCAGTAAATGGAAAAGGTAAATGTTTGAGGTGATGCTCAGCTTGCATGAGGCCTGCCCCTCGAACCAGAGCATGATTTTTCTGGTTGTGTGTTTATATTTTTTTTTTATAGCTGCATTGGTCCCCCCCCCCCTGGCCATTTTAATAGCATCTTTGATCTTTTTGTGCTTGAACCTGTCTTGGGCTATAGAGTTTTTGTCTTTGTCAAGCAGCAACTTTGCCAGAATTGAAGCTTGCAACTAACCTTTTAATTTTTTTTCTGTAGAATTTGGTTGTTTATGCTGAAAATATTTTTCTATAACCTTGACTGCATTCATTTTTTTTTTTTTGTTGTCTCCCTCAATCTCAGTTTAAATGAATTTGCAGCAAACAGCATTCTCTTTTGTGAACAAAAATTATTAACTTCACTTTAAGCATTAGTTTGTGTTGTTAAAAAATTTGTAATTAAATTTAAAAACGTTTTATATAAATTTTAATGAATAATTTTTGTTATTGATGCCATTTCTGCGTGTGATTTATATGCATGATTCATATTCAACATGTGATCTACATTTAAGAATATGATCTACATTCACAATTCTACTGAAATGTCTTATCTACACTTTAAAATTAATAATGAAAGTGACATAAAAACAAATGAAGATACATTTAACTGAAAATCTATTATGACTAGGTGGTATCAAAATTTTAGGATGGATTTGCAATAAATATAAACTTACCTCATTTACAACAAGGTGGAATAAAAATCCGCCATCTTTAAAAATATGAGAGGTGTACCAATCCAAACATTTCAATCTCATCTAGATTTTATTTGTTGGAAAATTATGCCATCGAATGCCCAAAATTTATTTGTTGTTTTTTTTTTTTTAATGATATTCCAACATAGATAGTATATATATATATATATATATATATATATATATATATATAAAATGTGTGTATGTGTATTTGGGCAGCAATCCCTCTTTTATACATGTTTTGTTTAAAAACGACTGACAAGGTACTGTGGTTAAGTTTTTTATTTAATTTTTCTTGTGTTCTTATAATTTATGTTCTGTATGTCTGACCACTATTGGCTATACTTTTTTTTATACAGAACATTTGGCCAATTTCTACATAATTTATGTCCAGATAAGGAAAAAAAAATAAGAACACAAGAATAATTAAATAAAAAATTTCAATGCTGTACCTTGTCAGTCATTTTAACAAAACATACATACATACATATATATATATATATATATATATATATATATATATATATATATATATATATATATATATATAGTTCTCATTTCTTTTTCATTTATTCTTCTTTTATTTTCCTTATGAATATTAGCCTTTATCACTTTGCATTATTAATATTACTTCTCATTCCACTGCATTCTTTTTCCAGACCTCTCAATTGCAGTATCCTTATTGTTAATTTCACTCAAAGTCGTTTTCTGTTGCCATAGCAGGATATGACAACACAACTATGAAATTCAAACATGCTATTGTTCAGGGATCAGATTCATCTTCAATAGCAGGATAAACTTTTTGTATGGCAAATAAAGTCACATCCAAAGTGATAAAGGTTAATGTAATGCACTTTCTCAGATCACATTTGGCATGTAGATCACACACTTTAGTAGATCTGTGTTGTAAATCACATTCAGCATGGAGATCACACGCTGAAGTGGCACCTTTTTTAAAAAGATTTTTTTGATGTTATACAAAGTCATCATAATTTTGCAGTTTTTAAATTTCATTTTCCCCCAGGATATTAGTGGGGACTGAAAACCTTTGGCTCAAATCAGTATCTAGTTTTTGGTCATTGTAATATTGATTTTTGGATGTGAGTAGGGTTCAAAAGATTTTAGTATTTCACTGTAAATGTTAAATAAACTGAAAGATATGCAGTTAATTTAATCCTGGTAAGAAATTCTTAATCATTTTTTTTTCAGGTTATTAGGTTCTGGAATCATCTTTTAACATAAGCAGCATGGATTTTTTTTTCATTTTTTGGAATAGCATAGATTGGGAATGGGATTAAATAAATCCCAAATTGTGGTAATGCTGTTGATCCTGCAGATGATCGTCAGGCAAAATAAGGTTTATTGATGAAATTAATCCTATATAAAAAAAAAAGGTGATGGGACAGATACAACACTAGGAACAGTCTAATTTGAAACATTATAGCTACGGAAAATTTTAAATTTTGATGTTGATTGCATGTAAACTTGGCCTATTTCAACTGTTTTTTTTATCACTTATTTTTATTCTTATGTTTAACTATCCAACGTATAGTGTTGTAATTCTGTGAGGAAAGGATATATGCTGTAGGAACTTGGAGATAAATTCACTCTAGAAGATTCCAAAATTATATTTTTAATTGAAAATCAACTTCTATGAGGAATATGTTGCTATGGTGATTTTCTAAGTAGCTTAGATGTGGCACAAGGCCGAAAGTATGGGGCACCCAGTGAAGATCGAATTCACTATTCAGTCGTAATTGAGCTAGTGAGACAAACTTGCTAACTATTACACCACTTTGAAGTTCTCTGTTTTTTTTCTAAACATAGATTAGATGTGGCACAAGGCTGAAAGTAATGGAGCACACAGTGAGGGTTAAATTCACTACTCAGATGTAATTGTTCTAGCAAAAGAAGCTTGTTAACCATTACACCAAGGAATATTTCTATGATTGTAGATAAAACTCCATTTAGCTGGTTGGTTTCTATAAAGACAAAGTCCATGTCAGATACATTTCACATCCTGAGAATCTAATTTGAATTTACACAGAAACTTCTTTATTTTCAGTCAATGCTATTAAAAAATTGGCCATATAATATTTATAACCTGAGTGTTTGTTATAAAAAAAGTAATAATAAAATGAAGGAAAAACTCTTTGAAAATTAATAGTGAAAATATTTTGGCTAACAAATTTAGACAATTTAAGGCCATTGCTATGACAATGAAATTTTACAGCTGATGATTTCATTTAAATAACATAGAAAAATGTTCATATTGTAGCCAATTATCTAGCAGATTGTGGAGTAAGTAGTGCCTTGGATTGAGGAATCAGAGAGCCGAGTTCGAATTCCAGTCGAGTATGTTACATTCACTTACATGGAAATATCATTGGGAAATATAAGAATTTATCTTTTATCCCCAGCTATGGCTAAAATAGCAGGAGAGACTGGGTCTTATAGCTTTGGATTGTAACTGGTCTAGGAGAAGGACAATTCTGAACTTAAAACTCCAACTATGGGTTAAATAGCCTCACTAACCCACAATTGGCCAAGAATGATGTGTACAGTTATACTCCACCAGGGAGGGGTTACTCCAACAGGAGTGAATAGGATTTGGAATTTATTCTTGTTCTTTTAGTTATTGGTACAGTGTTTTGGCTATTAATTTCTATAATCTTTCCTTAGGTGTCCAAGCTATATGAAAAGGGGTGGAAGGGAAATGCTTTTTTATTATTAGATCATTCATCTGAAGAAATCAGAATACATTTCACTGATTTTGCCAAGTTCATGAATTAATGAATTTAAATTCAAAATTAATATATGTATCAACAATAGCTAGCTTTTTAATTTGCTTAATAAACATATTAAAATTTCCAAAATAAACAAAACTCTTTCCTCAAAAATCTGATTTTTAATTTTTTTTTTTTTTTTTTTTTTAGCATAAAATGATTTATTAAATATGTTCAGCAATAACATTTTGGATAATTTCAATGTTTTGCTTTTGTAATGTCCCCGTTTTTGAAATTCTTCCCTTGACTTCATTTTGTCCTCTGCACATTGTTGTGACTAAAACCTGCTTTTCAGTGCTTCTATTTAGTCTCTATGGAATCCCTATTCTATTTTTGGCTGATACACATAAAACATATATTAAAGGTGTTAATATTCACCTCCTGTATAAGATTTATATTTTTTTCTATAATTTATTTTATTCTCTGTAAATAGAACTGTAGATTTTTCTTCTTTTTTTTTTTTTTAACCTTGTCATCCAAAATGTCTTCAAGGAAAGTTTTTGTTTTCTTATCCTGCAAAGATTTTCAAGTTACTCCCCTCACACCCATCTTTTTCAGTTGTTTTACTATTTTTTCTTGCTTTTAAAAAAATGTTAGTGCTGTCAAAATTTTGCAAATATTTATATGCTTTGCTTAACTCTGATTCCAGTGTACCTTTCCAAGTGTTTCTTATCTACAATATATTGTCCCAAAATAGTAAAAATGAAACATTTTTAAGAACACTGAACACTACATATTCCATAATTTTCAGTTTATTGTATAAAATAAAAAAATTTATTGAATTTTATTGCCAGTGTTAATATTCCATGTTTTATGGATTATGCAAAAGGAAGGTATGGCACAAAGATCTATTTGAACTGCTAGGAAAACTCGATCTACTTGGAAAAAAATGTTAGAATAATCCAGAACTTATACTGGAAGCAAACTGCCTGCATACGGATAGAAAATGAATTGAGTAGCTATTAAAATAGAAAGGGGCGTGAGAAAAGGATGTGTCTTCTCCTGAGATTTGTTCAACCTTTACAGTGATGCTACCCTAAGTGAACTGAAAACTGTACCAGGATTTATTACCAGTGGGTGTAATCTTAAAAATATAAGTTACACAGATGACACTGTGTTGATGGGTGACTTGGAGATGAAGCTACTGGACCGTCAAAACAGAGTAGTAGAAGAAAACGAGAGAAAAAGAACTAATCATTAACACAAGAAAACAAAGTATAATCATCAGCAAGAGAAAAATCCCAAGCTGCGAATTACAAATAGGTGTCAACATCAAGCAGGTACAAAAGTTTAAATACCTGGGAAGCGTTTTAATAGAGAAGGGAAAATGCAATACCAAGATCCAAACACGCATTGAACTAGCAAAAGAAGCATTCCAAGAACTAAACAAGGTGCTAAGAAATGGAAAACTTTTGTTAGAAACAAAGAAAAGAGTGCTGGGTTGCTATGTGGTATCCATCCTCTTATATGGTAGTGAACATAGAACAGTCTCCCTATAGATGAAGAGAAAACTAGAGGCAGCAGAATTCTGGTTCTACAGAAGGATATTGAAAATTCCATGGATGGTGTGAATAAGCAACAAGGAAGTCTTAAAGAAAGAAGAGATAGTTGAAATTCCTTGGACACATAATGAGGAAGGAGTGCTTGGAAAACTTAACCCTCACAGGGCATATTGAGAGATAGGGGAAGTCAGCGAGCCACTTACCTGACAAGCTTGTGACAATGAATGGTGGAATGGTGGGCAGGAGCCTTAACAAATGGAGAAAAATTGCTAAGGGCCACAAGGGATAGGAAGTTGTAGAGAGCCATGATCACCTATATCTTAAAAGGGTGTGGTACATAGAAGATACTGACACCTTTATAAATATTTATGATTTTGACATTGTATCATGAAAAGAGTCTATGCCAAATAGCCAGCAATAATTCAAGTGTGACTGGGAGGTGAGGGCATTAGTCTGGACCAAGGCAAGAAGATTGTGTTGCTCCAAATTTTTTCTTTTTTATTAGGAGGTAGTTAGGATTTCTGTAGTGTAGAATCTTTTCTCTTAAAATATCTCCAGATATCTTAGTGCATTGTGAAAGTAATTTAAATTCTTCTATCAATGAATTCTCTGTTCTAGGCAATCTTCTTTTTTGTTGAAAAGATTCAAGGATACACATGCATTGCCTTGGTGTTGATATCCAGGAAAATCTTCCAATGCTAAAGGAATTGTCTCTTGAATCTTTGGATGATTCTTTCATGTGCTTTCACTTTCTTTATTGTGCTGTTAACTAATCTCTTTTTCCTTTATTACTCTCTTCTTCTCATATTAGACAAAATATCTGCAATTATACATATGGCTCTCTCTCTCTCTCTCTACCCTCATCTGTGAACATTTTTGTGTTTGCACATCATGGCAACTGGATTAATCATTCCAACGTTACAATGGTTTTCCTTACAGGGTTTTACATCTGATTTTCTTCATGCTTTCTTTTCTAATCATCTGGTCTTATTCATCGAGAGGAGATATTTAATTGTTTTTTTCTCATCTGTTTCACTGTCTTTTTCACCCCCCCCCTCCCCGATCTGTTTCTCTATCCATTCCCTCCCTCCCTCCCCTGATCTGCTTCTCTATTCAGCTCCCCCAATTGGTTTCTATAACCTCCTGATCTGTTTCTCTAATCCTCGAATCTGTTTCTCTATACCCCCCCCCCCCACAATCTGTTTCTGTACCCCCCAATATGTTTCTATATATCCCGTTCCCCGATCTGTTTCTATCCTCCCACCATTTGTTTCTCTATGCTGTTCTCTTCATTAGTTCTGTATTTTGTCCTTTTCCCCAGCATGTCATTTCCTCCCCACATCTATTCTATATCTGTTACTCTCCCTCTCCCATCTTCTTGTGAACATTATATCTTTTTTGCATTGTTCACTTGCTTCAATTCTGCATTTACTTTACTTATTTAATATCTGATTTGAGGAAAAGTTTTTTGCTTTTAGTTGAAATCCACAACAAGTACATTTGGATTTCATCATCCATAGATTCAGTTTCAATTATCTGGCTTAGCACCCCCCCCCCCCAAAAAAAAACAAAAAAAACTTATAAACAGTTGGACCACACCATTCATTAATTACCAACTGCAGTTTTACTTGTAGTTGGTCCAATTGGCAAGACTTTTGTTAAACTTTGCAAAATGTATTCCAAATGGAGTAAGATGTAAACAAATAAGAAAAACATAGATGTAAATCTTCAATAGTAATGTTGAAAATATAAAAAAAAATAATCTAAGTGATTAGATCCTGAAGAAAAGAATTCAGATTAATAAAACACATTCATTTATTCATTGCTGAAGTGTTTTTGTCTCATTAATTTCATTTTTATTGTTGCTTTGCATGTGTCCAATATATCTTAGTGAGGTGTTTGCTTCCTTTCTGGCATCAATTGGGTTTATTGTGAAATAGTCCTCAAGTATTGCATTGGTTGTGTTTATTTTTAATTTAAACTTAATAACAGATGCTTTCCTAATAATGGCAATGGAAACACAAGAGTAGCAATGCAGACAATTCTAGTATTTTAAAGAAGTCAGAATGTGCTTCTGTTAACCAAAATATAAAAAATTGTATGCAGAAGTTGGAAACATTTGTTTTTAAGCAAATCTTCGTTTTGGAAAATTAATAAGGGAGTCACAGTGGAGTAATGGATAGCGGCTCGGATTGAGGAATCAGAGAGCCGAGTTCAAATTCCAGTTGAATCCATTACATTCACTTACGTGCTAATACTCTTGGGAAAGGTATGAATCCTCTTCTTCTCTCTCCAGCTATGGGTAAATAGACTGGGTTCTATAGCCTTGGATGGCAACAGGTCTACTGCAGAAAGAAAAGGCAACCTAATGCGGGAAAAAATCTGCTTCGTCAGTCATGTATCTTCTGATACATGATCGCCTAAGCATGTATCATGCATAGCACATAACTGACAATAAGATGTATAGTGAACGGCCATAGTTAAATGCAAAATAAATAACAGAACTGTCCAACAAACAGAACTGTCCTGGGTATGACGATAAACTACATCCAGGGTAAGATGATAAATTACATCCAACAGCAAGGCCTCTGATCAGAAGGTTTTGAGGAGCGTGGAACCATGTTTTAATTGCTGGTGTTCCCCGGTCCACACTGACCTGGGGTGGTAGCACCTGTTAGGGTCCCAGCTATGGGTAAATAGTTAAGCCCAAAACGGAGGTAAAAAGCATTGTAAAAGTATAAAAATAGGTTTCAATAGTAGAAACACTTTGAAACAAATTTTTAAAGAAAAAAAAAATATTACCAGTAATACACTTTTTAAAATAATATCAGCTATACATTTTTCATGAGAAAAATATTACCAGTAATACACTTTTTAAAATAATATCAGCTATACATTTTTCATGAAAAAAATATTACCAGTAATACACTTTTTAAAATAATATCAGCTATACATTTTTCATGAGAAAAATATTACCAGTAATACACTTTTTAAAATAATATCAGCTATACATTTTTCATGAAAAAAATATTACCAGTAATACACTTTTTAAAATAATATCAGCTATACATTTTTCATGAAAAAAATATTACCAGTAATACACTTTTTAAAATAATATCAGCTATACATTTTTCATGAAAAAAATATTACCAGTAATACACTTTTTAAAATAATATCAGCTATACATTTTTCATGAAAAAAATATTACCAGTAATACACTTTTTAAAATAATATCAGCTATACATTTTTCATGAAAAAAATATTACCAGTAATACACTTTTTAAAATAATATCAGCTATACATTTTTCATGAAAAAAATATTACCAGTAATACACTTTTTAAAATAATATCAGCTATACATTTTTCATGAAAAAAATATTACCAGTAATACACTTTTTAAAATAATATCAGCTATACATTTTTCATGAAAAAAATATTACCAGTAATACACTTTTTAAAATAATATCAGCTATACATTTTTCATGAAAAAAATATTACCAGTAATACACTTTTTAAAATAATATCAGCTATACATTTTTCATGAAAAAAATATTACCAGAAATAGATTTTTGATAAAACAAAATATTACCAGAAAAACGTTGTCGGCATTAAATAACCCATTGAGGTTGATATACTGTAAAACACAACAAACAGAAGTGACAAATTTTGCAATAATCAATAAGAAAAAGGAAAGAAAAGAACACGGGAAAAAATTATATAAAGCAACCAAAGAATATATGTAGGGCAAAGCAACAGTAATATGGCAAAAAGTTCATAAAGTAAGAATTAGGGTTGACACACAAGCAAATTTGGTTAAGCAAATGTAGTATCCTGACTTTAAGACAGATCAAGACGGAGTCATATGAAACTGTGACCCAGCCTATTTTATTGGCTATGAAGAAATCCCAGCATGCCTTTATGGGTATCAGCCTATAAATTGGGGAAGAAAGTGTTTTGCAGCCATTCCCACAATTGGATTGAAAACATGATAAAAGACATGTAGACCATTGTAGCCACTTCAGCTTGACTGATATATGTATATAAAATATATTACAGAATTGTCTTTTTGAACCATTTTTAATGATTTGCAAATCTTTCTTCTCTATGCAATTAAAAATGAATAGTTTTGGTGTTCAGAAATTTAGTGGCTTTGAGATTAAAACCAGCCAGTATTAAAAATAAACTGGCCATATTTATAATGACCAGAAATTAAATATTGAGGTGGCCAAGCTGTTAACCTATATTGATAATTAACTTAGATAACTTAACAGTTTGAACAGATGTATATAAAAGATGTTACAGAAATTTCTTCTAGAATCTTTTTTTTGCATCCAGCCTCCCCACTTGTCTTTTTTCCTTTGTTATCCTGGGGAGATATTTATTTTAATATTTCAAACTGGTGAATGAATTCCCCTTTGTAGAATGTTCAAAGATGTTTAATGTTGTATTTTCAAGTCATTATCTTAATTTCCAGTGTTTCAACCCCCCTCCATCTTGCTCCCTATTTTTTTTTGTTGTGTTGAAATTTCAGGTGAAATGGTTTATTTTTGCTTTAACTACCCCTCTGTTAGAACAAGACCTTCTCCCCCAATGGCTTCAAATTGTTGCATTTACTTTTTCTCTCTTCCTCTTTCTGCATAAGCTTTAATAAAACAGGTTATATTTTCTTGCAGACAGTAGAGGCTATTAGTTAAATGGATGACTAATTTTTGGAATTGAGGTTGAATTGTTGGGGTAGTTGAAAATCGTTCAAGTGAGAGAAAGATGTTTTGTAGCAGAAAGATTAAAGAATAAAAATGTGACAGATAAATGTCAGTGTCAGGTGGGGGTGGGGAGCATGGAAAGATAAAAAAAAAACAGTGGAATTGTCCTTGCAGAAAGAATAGAATGGCTGAAATGCTCTTATTAAAAATAACAAGGATAAGGATGCTTGTCTGAAAAAGAATTTTGAAGTAATAAAAATTTATTTTTTTAAAAAACTTTCTTCCTATACAAAAAGAAAAGATAATGTAGGTGGGGGGTACACTTGTTTATGCAGACATAAAGTGGGGAAGTTTTCAGTAAAATAGGGTAACCTACTTAAGGAGCTTGATGGTGGAACATGGTTTAAGAGAGATAACAAAAAGACAATTTATAAAAGGCTACAAAAAGACAGGAGATTGTGGAGAGCCATGATCATCTATAACCTGAAGGGACATGACAAATAGAATAATGAACTTCAGTAAATGGATGGTGGAACAAGATTTAGGAGAGATAGCAAAAAGACACAATTTATTAAGAGCTACAAAAGACAGGAGATTGTGGAGAGTCATGATTGCCCATGCCCTTGAGGGATATGAACATAGAATTAGGTTAACCTTATTTTACTTCATTTTTTTTTTTCTTACTCTATCCTGATAGTTTTCTTTTTGAAGAGAAAAGAATTCATATCTGATCAATTCTTTGTCTTTGGTTGTCTATAAACTGTACTAAAAAATATTGATTATCCAGTATATTGCATTTTGGATTAAGATATTTCCAAACTGAGTGAAACTTTTTTTTTATAATCATTTCATCCCAAGCAAGGCAATAAAGACACTATGACACAAGGGGCTATGGAATATTAGAGGATATGAAAAAAAATCTATTAAGGAGAGAGGACAATCAAAGAACAAGAATTAAGAAGACAGAAGATAACGATTGACATTGCATTTAAATTTTTCAAGATCAAAGTTGACTGAAAACAAGAATCTGGAAGAGTTCCACAAGCAAGAAGTGAGATAGAAGAAGCTGCTAGCATAGAACTTACAGCTATATTTAGCCATTTCAACTGTAAAATGATAAATGGAAGAATTTCAACACAAAGGGGTTTACAGCCACATCACATTGAAACCTCAGTTCTGGTACGGTCACTGAAGTTAAGCAACATCGAGCTTGGTCAGTACCTAGATGGGTTACTGCTTAGGAATACGAAGTGCTGTAAGCTTAATGTGTGTGTGTATTTGTTGTGTATGGCAAAGTTAAATTGGGTGATGAACAATTAATAATTTTTATAATTTTATTCATTATTTCTTTTTTAACCTCTGTAGGCAAAATGGTGGAGTAATGGATAGCGGCTCGGATTGAGGAATTAGAGAGCCTAGTTCGAATTCCCGTTGAATCCATTACATTCACTTACGTGCTAATACCCTTTGGAAAGGTATTAATCCTCTTCTTCTCCCCCCCAGCTATGGGCAAATAGCAGGACAGACTGGGTTCTATAGCCTTGGATGGCAACTGGTCTACTGCAGAAAAGCATGGTAACCTATTATGGGGAAAAAATCTGCCTCATCAGTCATGTATTGAAAGATACATGATCGCTTATGCGTGTATCATGTATGGCACATAACTGACTGACTGAGGCAACTTTTTAACCCCTGTAGGCAACCTCATTTGCCAAACAAAACAGTACCTTTGATATATCTTTTCTTCTGTCCATCCTCAACTTATGGCCACATTATGTTGAAACACCAGTTCTGTACAATCACCAGAATTAAGCAATGTTGAACCTGGTCAGTACCTAGATGGGTAACCACATTGGGAATACCAGGTGCTGTAAGCTTGGATGTACAGATGGTGCAATGGATAATGGCTTGAGATTGTTAATCAGAGAGACAAGTTCCAATTACAGTTGAGTTTGTTATATTCACTTACAAGTAAATATACTTGGGGAAGCTATGAATTCACTCTTTCTCCTCCCAGCTATGCATTAATTAGTAAGACTTATGACTAGATCATTATTATCTCTAAAACATTTTTTATAATCTAAAAATATTTTCTGGCTTTAAATAACCTGCAATGGGTAGATTTTAGGACAGCAGTGGTTCCACACTCCTCAAAATCTTCTATCTCCCAATCAGAGGCCTTGCTGCCAGATGTAGTTTATTGTCATACCCAGGATGGTCAATGAGTTAGCAGTTCAAGACACTTTAGAGATGGTAATATTGAAGACACAGATTCTTTTGGAGTAACTGAGATTTCACCATGTCACACAAAAATATTCTGATCTTAAGCAATTAAAAGCTTGTTGTTAAACTAACTTTGAAAATAGCCATGTTTTGATATCTTCTAAATCGGATCCTTGAAAGTGAATGGGTGATAATTTTCAAGGCTTTGCATGCCTATATCGAATGTATCAAGTATCTTTGTTGATATTGTTGTCAGCATGGTATAAATTCAGGAACCATTTAGAAAAAAAATAATAATCCCAACCCCCAAATATATAATCCTTGTTAAAGCACACCACCAGGATCTTACACCAGTGTAAATTTCTTTTATCTATATATTTTCCCAACTTATATAAATTCAGATGCCAAATGTTATCTTCAGAAATTTCTGTTAAGCTCATAATGTGAACAAATTTTGAATGCTGACCAAATTAGTGGTTGGGGAGTGGCACCAAAATCTAAGACATTGTGATGTTTGATGCCATAGCCATGTAAATGGTCAAATAAATAAGGCAAGGTTTTCCATGTGGAACAGGTACGTTTAAATTGACACCCCCTGATCAAAATAAAATTAAAGTGGGTACTAGGAAACTGGTACGTTGGTACTTAGTCAAAATAGACAAGGCACCATCTGGTACCATCATTTTAGTACCTGAATACTGACACCATTTACTGGTCATGGGTCTGGCCCCTTACTTCATACACCCCACCCCTGAGTATGAACTTATTTTCTTAATGGGTTGTCCTTAGTACACCAGCAGCATGATCATGATTCATTCCCAATAACAAAGGCATATTTGGTCCTGGGGATACAACAAATTAGAGGTATGGGTGATGTTTCACTAAAATTGTCCTCAAATATTTTAGTACAGGTGTACAAAATAACAAATTTCCAGGTAGGTTGGTGGTATCATGAAATTTCTGAAGAGGGGTGCAGTTTGTCACCAATTACTGTTTTTATTTAATTTCTTTGAACAAGCAAAGTTTGGCTTAAGGCCAGTAAAAACGGCCATAATAGTGGAGCATCTACATTAGTGAAGAAGATGAGCTTATCTGTCTACAGTATGCACCCAATTTATCAATGTCATTCACGTATTTTGAAATATGATGATTTTAAGAATTAAAAATACTATTTGGTTATAAGTTATGTTGTATTAAAACAATTGCCATGAAAACATTTAGAAAAAAGCCACAATGAAGCTACATTATGGCAGTAGGAAAATGACTGAAACTGAGATACCAGGTCAGGACCGAGGACATTGTATTTTATTAAGAATCTCTAAATACATAGCAGAAACCCAAGACCAGATGTGGCAGCAATATTATTACTAAGAAATAACACTTATCACAAACCTTGAAATCCATGAAACTTCAATGCTATGGAGATAATAGCAATAGGTTGGGAAGAAGTTCTCTTGAACTTACAGCATATTTCACATGACTTAGATGTTTCAACAGTGACATTTTCCAGTTCAGCATGATCAGTGCGAGCATTTCTAATTAGACCAATGAGTAGGAATGTTTAATGTTTTCTGCTAGATCTTCAACATCCACCATTGATGTTGTAGGCTAATATAATAAAATAGGATATAGGAATTTCAGTACAATCCTCGTATAGTGAACTACTAAGCGAAGCTTAGATGTGGCACAAGGCTGAAAGTATGGAGAATCCTCATATGTTTCTACCCAAATAAATATGATTCTTTTAAACTGTTGTGGAGTTATTTCGTAGCGGAGGCTTGTATTTGTACTAAAATCGGTCCTAAATAAGTTCGACGTACCAAATGTTAGGAACTTGATATAATAGGTATTATGCAGAGTAATCTTGTTGTGGTCACTGACTACTTTCGTATTCGACTAACTGTCAACTACTGTCATCCGACATCGACTGACCCTCATTCCTCTTACTACTCCTACTTATATTAGGTGGGAGAGTCTAATAACTATAGAATAGGTGTGTTTCACCATAACATAAACTGATCACCAGTGGAAGTTGACTGAGGAAATAACCGCTTTGGGAACAATGACAAAGTCTCTTGGTTTTTCCATATTTCTAGTCTCACCAGAGATTAGAGTGACTGTCATGAAAGTTGTCCACCATAGTGCAAGTCCTTGTGAGTAACTAATGTTATTCATTAGTTGTCAGTCTTTGCTAATAGGCAATTTTCTTGCTGTAACTCGCTCATTAGAAAACATACTGCCATTCAGCAAATCCCTTGCGGTATCAACTATTGGTGGTTTTAGAGAATTTGCATATGTTGAGATACGCGTTATTTAATCTCAGAAATTTGCGTAGTCAGTTTGCATGATGATGATGGCGAACAGTTACGCATGCTACACTGAATCACTTTTCTGGTTTCATGAATGCATGAGTTTCTCTATTACAATGACCTAAACCATAGCTGTCATGATGAACCAAAGGTGAATAAATGGATAGCTGAGAAAAACATTCTGTGATTTTGAATCCTCTTCCTTACATGCTATAGTAAGTTTAGTTTAGTAAATATCAAGATAGGCCAGGCCTCCTTGATAAAAACATTGGTGCAACAGAATCTTCCTAAAATCATTTTCACCTGATTAGATCCATATTCAGAATGTTCAGATTTTATTAGTAGATATAAGGAATGTTCAGATACTCTATTGAAACTTATTTACAATATCACTTGAGGCTTTTAGAAGCAAGTAAAAAATGGTTTAATGGTTCCAAAAATGTATTTAAGACATATAATTATAAACAAATTATATATTCTACATATATTTAAAAACAAAACAAATTTACAAATGTAATTCTAGCATCAGAAGTATTTAATATACAGAACAAGATGATATTTAAAAATAGCAAACATTTTAACCATTGAAGGTTTTTATCTTTGTTTTTTTTCTTTTTCATATTCTCTCACACTTAATAATTCCTTTGTGTCTTAGTGGCTTTATTGCCTTGCTTGGTGTGAAATGATTAAAAAAAGAAAAAGACTACCTTAATAAATTTATTTCAAATTTATAGTAAAGCCAGATTTTTATTGGAGTCATTTTAAAATAGAAACTAAACCAGAAATAATATTACATAGTTTACTTTAGTGACTGTCTCTGATTTACTTTGCCACACTGGTATAAATATATTAGACAGTCAAGTTAAAAACAAAAATCATTTTACTGTAAACTAATTAACTTATTGTTAAACCTTGTCTTTATTTTATTTTTTTAATTCTAGTCAAAGTGACAAAAAGAAAAGATTGAAATTATTTGAGTTGAATGGGACATTTTATAATGCAAAACTTTCTATCCCTACTTTTTTGTTTGTAGATGTGTCAATTATTCTTAAATGGAGATTTTGATGAATTACTTCAGTGTTTTTCTGCATTCAAAACCAATACCAAGACTATAAAATGCCATAATTTATTTTAAATAACTAGTTGAAAAAGTTAAGGGATGAAAAAAAAAAAATCTACTTTTGTGAGCTGTTGTTTCAAATGGTTGGTCAGGAAATCACAAATTTAATGTTTTCTGATATGAAATTACTGAAAAAATTTTCTACTTTGCAAGATTTAAAACTAAAGGGGCGTAACCTCGAAAGCTTTTAATTAAGTTACTTCCCTTGAAACTTTTTTCATTTGTATTAACTCATTTTGTCAAGTCATTTTACAAACTAAAATCAATAAGTAGTTATTTATTACAATCAATAAAATGAATCTGTTGAATAAAGCTGTCTTTCTTGACGCTAATTCGACTTTTCTAAATAATATTTTAGTGATTAATGTTTTTATGCTAGGTTTTCGTGTTATGAGGTAAAAAAATCATAATCTGTAGATTAACATTTTGGCTAAGTTTAACATTTATCATCTCTTCGTACTATAAAGCATTGTATCATGTTTTTTGTTTGTTTTTTTTTCACACACACTATTATAGATATATAATTTATTTGTTAATTTTTTTTGTTATATATTGTCTTGGGTGTTTTTATTGACTTTTATAGTATAAATAAAAATAAAAAGATTTTATTTTGAAAAATCAAATTAAAAAGCGAATATTAAAAAATGAATGAGTAAGTTTTAAGAATTCAAATAGTGCAAAAATATGTTTCATTTTATTTTCAGTAAACAAATAAACAAATAAACTGTAATTCACAAATTTATAAATTATGGTTAAGTCCTTGTAGTTATGACTAATCATAAAAGTTTGACTTGATACTTGTTAAATATTAAGGAAAAATATTTTTGGGGTGTTCAAATACTTGAGGGTGCTAACAAAGTTTAAAGAGGCTGTATTATTATTGACCCTGCTTTACTTAGGTGAAGTGTACTGGTCCACAACCTACATCCACCTCGCACACGTAGCTGTAAGAAATCGCATGGGCACTGTGATGGCCACATCCCAGGTCAATAGCATCGACTTGCCGGTTGAAGTGTATGAGGTAGTCGGAAGTATTTTCCAGCCCAACTGGTGAAGGGGAACACCTCTCCCTACCCACTTGTGCCAGTTGCCTGTCTGGGCATAGGAGCTGCATGTCAGAGTTCAGTGGCTTACCAGTGGGTGGGGGAACTTCTGAGAAGAGTGGCAGTCACTTTAACATCTCAAATGCAGAAGAAACCAACAAGCCGTTGCACTATTTTGCAGTGAATGTCACCATGAGCCAAAATTACAACAGAAATAGGAGTGGCAATCGCAGTGACACAAAATGTACTAACTGAATAAATGAAGGAATGATTATCATAAACTATATAAAGTGATTTTTGTATTTGTCTAATATTGTGGATTCTTTGTTGAATATTCTGGATGGTGTTGGTTGCCAAAGGAACAATTGGAAAGCTGTTATTTTGACCATGACCTTCGTTTTTCTTTGAAGACTTTTTGTGGTCTTCATATATGAAATTAATATTTAATAACCATTATTTTTAATGGAAAGAAATGTTTATTAATTGCTGGTCTTTATTAAAACAAGGTTTATCATATGCAAACCCCGTTTAAACATTTCAAAACTAAATGCTCTGTAATAGTGTTGATTTTAGTGTTCTCATGTGATAGAGGTAACCTCTCAATGTTTAAACAGTTTATAGAAACTGGAATCTCGTTTAAAATTGTTGATAAGGTTACAAATAATTTTTTTTTTTTTTTTTTTAATGATTTTATTGCACCTATACAAGAAAGCCATGTATGAAAAAAAAATCCAGTTGTAAAATAGAGAAAATGCTTGGGATTGTTGCCTTGAGATTTCAAACTCTGCTTAAGAAAAAGAAATAAAGCTATTTTAAATTTATTATTTTAACAAAATTGATAGAAAAAATATTTTTTCTGTGAAGAATCTTTAAACTAGTTTTTATAAAATAATTGTTCTTATTCATTAGTGAAATAATCAAATGCTATTTTATTTCTTTATGAAAATGTTTTGCATTTGTTAAACTATAAGATGAATAAAAGATAACAAAATATTTGCAGATAAAGAATGTGGAACCTTGACCAGTCCACATCAAATAATGTATACACTGCTGTGAGTGTATCAATCGATCAGAAATGTAGTTTGGATGGGAGGAGGAAAAGAATGCAACTGCCAACCAAAAATTGTATCTGTAAAGAGAAAAAGAAAATGGAATTCATTTGAAAAAGCCTGGGTATTTTTCAAATCTTTAGTTTTTCTTTTAATTTACTTTGAATTTTCTTTTCAGTTTCTAAAATCTTTGTTTTGTCTATTCTCTGAGTGATTTCATTACTTTTCATTCATTCTTATATTAAACTGAGACTGCATCTCTGTTAATCCCAATTAATATTTTTATTTACACATTCTTCAGGCTAGAATCTTCCATCTTTCTGTTTTTATGTACTTGTATTGCATATGGTGGTCTTCTGAGGCAGACCAAAAGAAATCTGCCAAAATAGATATATATATATAAGAAAAACATCAAAATTTTAGACAAGGCTTGGATGGCTGTGGAATATGTGTTAACAAGAAAAACAAAACAGTGAAGACAAATTTAAAAAAAATGTATGAATTAAAGAATTTAATACTAAAAACTTCAGACAATATTACTTTTCTGTATATTTAAAGCTTACTTCAGCTGACACCTTTTGACACCACCTAGATTATGTGATGCCTTTGGCTTGTTTTATTGTAAATTTAAGATGGTATCAGGTTTGATCTCTTTTTTTCTTTTTTTTTTTAAAAAAACAAAACATTTTGTTAATAGCAAATGTAATCTAGTGTTATAAGGATTTCTGAAAAGTATTATCTCAGCTAATTCTTTGGTGTGTCACATGTCAAAGATTCCTGTAAAGGGATATATCAAACCTTTCCTTGATTTTTATTTTATCTTACACTGGATTAATAATTTAGACATAAAGATATTTTTTCTTTCACTAGATTCTTTTAAAATTATGTTTAATTTTTGCAGTTAATGCAAATGTTAACAAAGTACTTTGTATATTTTTTTTATTATTATTGGTGGTTACTAAAAAGGCTTTTCAATTCTGACTGTGTTTCCTAGCACTGATCTGAAGTCTATTAGAGAATTATATAAAATCTTGACACCTACATAGACGTCACCACCGAGAACACGAGATCTTATTTCTGAAAAGGATTGTTTTCATAATTGATTTGGCTACTGTCTATAATGACTGAGCATT
Source organism: Acanthosepion esculentum (assembly GCA_964036315.1). Taxonomy (NCBI): domain Eukaryota; kingdom Metazoa; phylum Mollusca; class Cephalopoda; order Sepiida; family Sepiidae; genus Acanthosepion; species Acanthosepion esculentum. The sequence continues at coordinate 48,422,775 of OZ038493.1, read as the reverse complement.
GCTCCTATTTTTAATAAAGCTTTATCAATATCGAATGTCACTGGAGGCGGATGATGTATTTATTCTAGTAAATAAGCATGTCAATTCATTCAACAGCAATGGTGTACTGTTTTAAGACACACTGACACTGTGTCTTTGAGAGAGAGAGAGAAAAGAGAAAGAGATGGCAACAAAACAAAAAAAAAAAACCCCAAAAAACCATACTTGCCTTTCATTGTATTTTCTCAATGTCTTTGAATTGTTGTTGCAAAGGTCAGAAACTCTGAAAGGTCAATCTGAAATATTTCATTTATTTTGATCCAGATCGGAAAGAAGGGATTATAAATTAAAATTTTGGGAATAAAAATAAAAAATTATTTTATAAAAGAAGACTGTTAGTCGCTCACCAGTCTGTGTGTGACTTTGCATGTGCATATTTTATTTTTTATTTTTTTAAATCATTTCACCCCAAGCAAGGCAATAAAGACACTAAGACACAAGGGGCTACCAGGTATTAGAGAATATGAGTAAAAAAAAAAGAAAGAAAAAAAAAGCACTATTAAGAAACCAATATTTTTAGTTATAATGTGAATTTTTTTCAAATATATATTATAATTTAGTTTACATGTCTTTTGCTACATGTGACATTCATCATGCAAAGAATGGCTATTTCCACATATTAACATATTTAAAGGAATTAATTTTTTCCTTATGTTTTCTTATGTTTAATCATTGTTG
>OZ038493.1:48406801-48421858 GCA_964036315.1 Acanthosepion esculentum | reverse complement strand
ATATGTATTTCTTCTTAATATAAATATATATGTATACACACACACACACACACACACACACACACACACACACTTTATATCGTGTGTAGAGTTCGTATGTGTGTGTGTGTGGTCCAACTAGTGTGTTTGGCCACTATTTGGTGTGTGTTTATGTGTGTTGGCTTATGATTTGTTTATTGCTGGTTTAAATTTGTCTATGAAATTTATTTTCTTGTATTTGTAGGTAAGAATAATTGTCTGTTTGATATATTAGCATAATTTTAAGTTTACCTTCATTGCATCTGTGGATGTGTTGTGACACAGTTTCCTGTTGTCTAGTAATTTAATGTTGGTTTTGTGAAGGGAAACTGTTGTATAGTGCTTGGGTGATACCTATATCGGACTTATGCATTTTGTGTACTTGAGTGCATAAATCACAAGCCTCTCACTGTTGCTATTGCCATGAAAAATTTTCTGATGAGCTACATTCCTTAGTTCTACCAGTTCAGACCTTGACAGCTAAAACGAATTACAAACTCTACATTAAAAGAATAAAATTTAAAAAATCCTAATTGTATGAAACTCCAAGGCAATTAGTTAGTCTGGTTATTCTTCTTCATGATGTGGATGATCATGTCTCTCCACAACGTTCTATACTTTGTCACTCTTAGTAAGGTTTATCTTTTCACTATCCCACCTACTCCTTGTTCTGCCATCTATTTACACGAACTTGTTAGAGCCAGTGCAAGGGTCTTGTAGGCTTTCAACAAATCTATAATATGGCCCTGCCCACTCTACTTCATCTCAATTTTCATAAGGTAGTGTGTACATATATATATATATAAATTAAAAAGAAGAGAGGTACTGCAAACTTTTTTGGTTGTAATGTGGGTTTTTAAAAAAATATTATTCTTTATTTTTCATAATTTTACAACACGTGTTTCTGGTCTCACGACCATCTTCAGGTAAAGGGCGGAGATTTCCACATATTATTAAAAATAATTAATTTTTTCCTTTATGTTTTTCAATGTTAAATATTCTCTATGAGACATTCTCTGTTTTTGTGTTGGTAATTCGAATGTCTTTCTTTAAATGGCAGTGAAGAGTTCTGAGCGAAGGGTCATAAAACAATTAAGGTTGGTTTGAGAAGTGATGAATTAGTTGTCGGTATCTTATCTTTTAATGTTTTAATAACCCCTGTGTGTTCTTAGATTAATTATTTTTAATAATATGTGGAAATCTTCACCCTTTACCTGAAGACTTTTTAATATACACACTTTTCTCTTGTTGGAACCATTATAACCTCTTCATTATATATATATATATATATATATATATATATATATATATATATAAAACCCCAAATTGTCAAATTCTGCAAATAATTTTCATCCTTTTAATACTCTGTTGTATTCAGTTTAAGTTGTAATGTATATAAAAATAGGTAGAAAAAAGCAAATTTTGATGAGGGCCACAAAGCACTACTCTGGGCCCCAAGTCAGGGGTAGTATGCACTGGGCTTGCCTTCAATATGTCTTGTGAATGTCAAATTCTTTTGAGCCCTCTTTCCTCATTATATGTCCCTAAAACTTCAACTGCTTCTATTTTCCCTAAAACTTCCTTATTTATCACATGTTCATTTCTTGGCATCCTTCTGTAGAAATACACCTCAGTTGCCTCAAATCTCCTTTTCATCTGAGAGGAAATTGTTCACTATTCACTGCTGTAGAGGAGGACCAATATTATATAACAGTTCAGCACTCTTTTCTTTTGTTCATTCCCCATGAAATTTTTGTTTCTTAATACTTTGCTTAGTTTATGAAAGGCATCTTTCACTATTCCAATGCACCTTTGGATTTCCCTGTCACATTTTCTGTCCTCTTATTATTAGTATCCTTTAACTCTTCAGCATTTTGGCCCCCCGTAAATATTGGCTCTCATAGTCTCACTGTTTCTGGTTAAAATCTGTTTGCATGACTTTCTGCATAATTTGCAATGATGTCATATAATAGCAAAATATACATGGGCTGGTGGGTTGAACATTGAGAGACAATATTTATGGGTCTGGTTTGATCGTGTTGAATACTAAAGGGTTAAATATTTCGTACAAAATTCTCAGCATTTACAGACTTTGTGCATATTTTAATTTGATATAAAAATAGATCCATGGTCACCGAGTCAAGATTTTTGCTGATTTCTTATCACTCCCACTCCTCCACTTTCTATATCTTTCCTCTCTTCTCAGGTTCTCCTAATAACTTTATTTTACACCACTGTTATTTACATCCACTCCTTCAACTTGACAGAAGGTGTTTTTTTCTTCTTCTTGCAATGAACCATATAATCAAATGCATTATGTATAGAGAATACTTAACAAATTACGTTATAACAAGTACAAGTGTGTATTATAACAATAACCTTTGCATAAGGAAGTTATAATATCTACACAAGTTGAAAAGTCTGTGTAATCTATATTCTTATATCTAACCTACTTGCTTATTTATGAATAAAAATATAATGTGAAATGTTTTATGTATTATCACATAATGATCACTGGATTCTGTGTAATGAAAACTTTCTCCTTGAAAAACATATACAATATTTTAAACCTTTTTTATTTTTCTGTCTGGTATCTTTTTCCACAGTTATCACAAATTTCAATATTTTTATGTATGACTCTTTGTAATTTGTCTTGCTTTCTAGAATTTTTGTTTATCTAACATATATATATATATATATATATATATATATATATATATATATAGGGGAGGCACCTGTAAAACATTTTTTGGAGTGCACTTATAAAACATGTAAATGTTTACATACAGACATTATGTATGTTTCAAAGGTTGTTATAGCTGGATGTGATAGTAAAGACAAGCTCCCATTGTTTATAAAATGCTCCCATGACATGTGTCTCAAATAGTCATTGACAACTGTCCACCTCCAAGCTGGTCAAGGGTGGATCCCCAGCTACTTCAGATGAATGGCGCTCATCAGTGTAGGAAGGCAGTTCATCTAGAGGAAAGAAAACCCTAATTTTAAATCTCCATTGCTTTGTGATCATATCCAAACATGAAAAAAGGCTTTGGAAGTAAATACAGAAAGAAAATTTGAAGTGAAACTTTGAAGGTAGTTGGCTGTTAACACTGGAAAACTTCTGGAAACTTCTGCAGTTTGTCTGGCCCCAAATGTAATGCAGTGTATTCCTTTGGATCTTGTTGATATGGGTGAAAGAGAGACAGGGCATATGATCTTGGTAGTGCATGGCCTCCATATTACCAATGCTCAGGTATGTTCTCTGGAGATGTCATGCCAGTCTCATTACCAAAGGACTGAATTTTGGCCAAACTTGTTGCTAGCATTATTTTGAAATGGATGTTTAATAATGACTTTTTAAGCACAGATAAATTTATGACAGGGTTCCTAATATTACGATTGTTGGATTACTGATGTCAGTGATCCTTCAATTTTGTGAGATTGATCTTGGATTGTATAGCGGTGACTTACCTCAGCAATCCAAAAGGGCCAGATTGGTGTGTATGTTTTGAAAGGAAATGTGGAGATGGCAAATCGATGAGAATCCTTAACCAAGTATTGAACTCACACTCTTTGGCTCCTGTCACCTGGTTAAGGCGGTGGAGAACTTGGAGAGGGGAATTAACAGGAGGTAACTGATAACTGACATCCATTAAACATGCCATGTGGAACTAGAACAGTCTACCCCTGTGAGCAAAGTAAAGGGTCTAGTTCAACATTCCAACTACCTGAAGAAGGCTGGAGCATACAAGGCCGAAATGTTGTAATAAATATGGTGACAAAGATGAGGACAATAGTCCGAATAATGTAAATGTACATAATACCTCATTTCAGAAATATAAACAGATACTGAACCCTCTTAGTCCATTGGGGTAGATTGCTCTAGTTCCATGTTCCCAAGGACACATGGCCCAGTGGATAAAAGTGTTGATTGAAGTAATCCAGTGACTTGACCCAAAGAGTTGAGAGTTCAATACTTGGCCATAGCAGAGGTGAACAAAACTTGGAGAGTTGAGTTACTAAAGGGAATTAAATGAAACTGAAAAAATCTAGAAAAAGCATGGCATGTGGAACTAGAACATTTACTCCCATGGACTAAATAAAGGGTTTAGTTCAAAATTCTAACAAAAGGAGGCTGAAGTGTACAACGACTGAAATGTCATGAATATGACAATAAAGATGAGGACAATAGTCCGAACAATGTAAATAGAATAAATAGTTACAGTACCTCATCTCAGAAATATAGACAGATGTTTTGATAGTTACTGGAAGTTGGGAAATAAGCTTGAATTGCAAAACTGAACTCAATTGTCTCTTAATCATGAAGTAAAAAAATTTATCTGTTGTCCATTTGTATATTCACTATAATAATCTCATCCCTAAACAATTCATCAAGAAATCAGCCATTTTACAATATTTTCATTTCTCTGGTTGTTCTTTATGCACACACATTTATCATGTTTTATGGCAAATATTTTAACTGAACCCAAACTCAAAGAAAAATCTCCTTAAATGAATTGTCACCAGTGCCACCCACCCACTGCAGTGTTATTTTTTTTTATTTTTTAAATCATTTCACCCCAAACAACGCAATAAAGCCACTAAGATTCAAGGGTTTACTGAGTGTTAGAGAATATGAGAAAAAAAACACTATTAAGGAGAGAGAACAATAAAAGAACATGACTTAAGAAGACAGAAGATAACGCTTGACATTGCATTTAAATTTTTTTTAAATCCTAAGGAAAAAGAACAATTTAATTTTTTTAAGTCATTTTAATAGAACATTTAAAGATTTTTTTGATTTTTTTTAAATATTTTGTAAAATACTTTTTACTCTCTCTCTCCCTCTCTTTCTCACAGTGGGCCCAGATGGGCTAACTTTGGAAATAGAGGTATGATGTATAACTTGACCCAATCTGTTTCTGGTGAGTGATTAAAGTCTTTTTGGAAGTGTATAGCCAAGCTGACTTCATAAAAGGTGAAATTTCTCAAAAATTGGAGGTTTGGGGTGGGATTTCCTTATTTGGGTATAGCCATTCCAAGGTACAAAAATTGCTCTAATTTCAGTTTGGATAAAGATTAGAGGTTGGTTGAGGGCTCGTTGGAAGTGTACGCTTAAGGCCAATTTAATGGTATGGTAAGTTTCAGTTGTATAAAAAGTTGAAGATTAGACAGAGAGAGCAGGGCAGATTTGTGTTAAATAAAATCCAAACTTTCTTCAAAACAAAGATCTGAGATAGATACTATTCAGCAAAAACCTCTAAAAACACCTATAAACATCTTTATAGTATGAAGTCATGCTAAAGTTTTATGAGTTTCAAAATGACAATTTGGTATACATACTGTTATTAATCAAGAAATATATCTTCAACAAGGCTGGCATACCAGTTCTTCTGAACAACTGTGAATGTGAGTGTATGGTATGATCTGTGGCACCACATCCTGTACAGTACTTTTTTTGGCTGACACTGAGTTATAAGATTGGTTAAGGCAGGGTCAGAACATTCAAGGAATCTTGATATGATATCAGTGAGCTGATCAACAGGAGAGATTTTCCGGGATAAAAATTGCAAATAATTTCTAATGTCCTTATTGTTTGCCTCCAAACGTTCTTTGGACAGGTCCCTAAGATTGTAACCATCATTCAAACCAATCATTTCTACAGAGTGGTGTAGAGTTCCATGCAAAGTATGATTAATTCTTAACCATGGAAACTTGTCACATGAATTGAAAGCAGTTGAGTCACAGAGATCTTTGAATTTTTTCAACTCAACTTTATACAATGAAGATACAACTGAAAGGATTGTAGATAATCGATGATGGAGAAGAAGGTTATCTTTGTGTTTCTGATCAACTAACTTTTGTATGGCTTCAATCACCTCTTCAGAGAAAAATCACCTTCCTCATGGTCCATTAGCTGAAGTCCCACTTTTCCCATCAGCTGTATTGACTCTCTCAAGATAAAGTCTTGTTTCCTGGTGAATGCTCTCAAGAACTTGATCCTTGGATTTACGAATGGGGTGCCCAGGTGGTCCAGTTTTTTCTATCCACTGCCAAAAGAACATAAAAATTACAATGACTTTGCGGAGAAATTCCCAATGGAAATTAACATGAATGATTGACTTGAAGGAGAAAAGGTTTTGAAAATTCTGAAAGGGTTTAACCAATATATCTTTGATATTGGTAACTTATTGTGTATGGATCTTAGGCTAAGCCATTTTTGGTGTATCTGATGAATTAGAGTAAGAAAATAGCTGTTTTTTTGAGTAAAATCAGAATAATTTTCACCCAATTATGGGGGGAAAATCAGCAAAGATAATGAAAATTTTTGTTTTCATCTATTTTGATGGTATTTTGAGGCATTTCATAGCTAATATCCTGTCTGTAACCCAAAAATAGTAATATTACAACTATTTTCATCTATTTGGAGCCTAAATTTTAATTCTAGCATACAAAATTTATGATCTCTGAAATAAACTTTGGTTCTGCATTAAAGAAGAAATTGCTAAGAGTTGCATGGTAAACTGAAAAGATTCTAAATGAGCTTCGCTTGAATTTTTCAAAAAGCATATACATATCGGACATATTCTTCATAAATTTTGTAGCAATTCTGATTTTACTTTGTCAAAATCTTAATGTATTCATTAACCTATGATTTTTTCAATCAGAATTCAATTACAGTGTAACCCGGATATAAGAGAAACCCAGATATAAGAGAGATCGTCTCTGGTCCCAAATTATAGCCTGTGTTAATGTATATATAATAGACCAAACCAGGATATAAGAGACTTCTTCTCCGGTCCCGACAACTCTCTTATATCCGGGTTACACTGTATTCAAATTTAGAAAAATGATACTAGCTGTATTTCCTCAGCTAACCATAACAGATTTTAGCCCATTCACTTATCAGTGTGATGTAGCATTTAAAAATATGTGGTCAGGATATAGCCAATAAATAGGTAAGATTTTATTCAGATTTCCGTAACTTTAAAATAACATAAAATCAGTTCTAGATATGCTAGAGACTTAATTTTTTTTGTTTTTCAGAAATTTAATGTAGATTGATTTTATAAACAAAGGTTTAAGTAAGAAATAACATAATCTTTTGCCAATTTTCACCTCTGTGCCCAGTGTGTCTCTTTCTTTCTCTTTTTTTTCCTTTTCTTTAAAATACTTTTTATTAGAAATCTGAACAAAGTTGTTATCTCATGTGATTTAGTTTACATAAATCTTTTATTTTGTTCTTTTTATAGAGGCAGATTTTTTAACATGAGGCCATGCTGGAAAAAGGAAAGACCACCAGGTAAGCTGTTGTCATTATTATTATTACCAAGATGACATTTCCTTTATGGCCTATCACTGTATTTGTCTTTCACTAGTGATAATATTTGTCGAAACTTTGACCATATGTCACAGTTTCAGGACTAATACAAGAAATGAAAAAGTGGATGTTTTCTTTTTTTAATACTATTGCTCAACAATACAAAACCAAAGAGCCACTCAAAGTAGAGGGTTACTGAATAAGGTTTTTGTAAAGGAAGTAAGCAAGAAGTGTATATGAAGATATGTAGGATAGATAATGCTTGACATTAGACTTGAAGAGGTTATGGTTGTAGTGGTCAGAGAAGCATCCTCTTGGGAGTTTGTTTCACAAAGTAACAATTTTGGAGAAGAAATTGTCTGAGTGGAACTTCTTCCTTACAAATGGAATAGGAAGTGAATAAAGGTGAGTTGACTAAGGAATGTAGCTTGTCTGATCATTTGCCATGAAAATAGGGATGGAGTAGCAATATTTTGTTTGTGGGGAAAGTCATTGTTGGGTGGAGAATAATTGTATTTAAGAACAACTTCACACTTTTTGGTACATTTATTTATAAGTGTCAAAAATTAACTAAGTGTCACCATTTACCTCTTTTCACATTTCCTTATATATTTCTTATTCATTTCATCTTCACCTCTGAAAGGGCTTTGTCATGTGGCACTTTGTTTCAATTACTAGATAAGGAAGTAAATACTATGCCCATGATCAACATCTGAACAAGTTTAAATTTCTGTAATTATTTTAATTCCTTGTAGACCAGCCCAGTTTATATTAAAAGCAAATTTTCTGGATTTCAAACCATTCTTCTAAATAAAAACAAATAGAATTGATTTCCATATTACAGACTTTGGCCCCTGAAATTTGTTTTTAACTCTTTAAATGCCAATGTTTTAAATTTGCAACAGTTTGTACTTATCTTTTTAAAGAGTATCATTGAGCCCTTTTTAATTTTATTTTAATAACTTAATAATTGCTAAAATAAAATGATCTATTTTTCTGATTGTATATTGCCCTTGAAACAATATTTTAGGGCAAAAATATCATCCTTTGGAAAAGTGTAGAAAAACAGTCAGGAAATATGTGAAACGGTTTTCAAATATAATTAAATCAAGGCTAATTTTCCAGTATTATTCATGGTCATTATTCTAAGCTAAGTAACCAGTAACCCTCTTGCATTCTAGTGGTTTTATTGCCTTTCTTGGGGTGAAATGATTAAAAAAAATATAAACTGCCCAAAAGCTATGATGAACACGTTAGTCATGCTGATATATAAGAAAACGAAACATATCTGCCAGTAATGCCTTTATTTTTTCTCTGTACCTACATTGATTGGAAATCTAACAATTTCCAAATGTACGCTTTTCTTGACTGTGTATACACACATTGGATAAATGTGTTTGTATAAACACACAAATCCAAAAGCACCTTATTGTTTTTTTTCTATTCACTTTTTCTCCGCATTATTTTGCTTTGTTGTTGGCTGTTGAGAAATCAATAGATGTTTGGGTTCAATACTTCATGTCTTGACTTGATCTCTAATATACACCACAAGGCCAAAAGAGAGAGAAAAATAAAAAATAAAAAAAATTATATTCTGTGTCTACTGAACATTCTTAATTACAAATGTAATGTACACTCTTATTTATCTTTTTTTAGTAAGACTTTTGATCTCTAGGCTGGTTGGCATTATGAAAATTTTATTGCAAATGGCATCTTTTCATTTCTTCATATGCATGACAAATAAATTTAAACAGGTCTTACCAAAATCACTCAGCCTGTCATATCTGAAGCCCATACAAGATGAAATAAAATATGTCTGAGAAAAAAGAACTTCCAGGAAGCTATAATATCTCAGTTTAATCTCAAACATTACATATTATTGGTAATTAATGTTGTCTGTCAACTTTTAAGTTAAAGACATATGAATAGGAACATAACACATTCATTTTATTAAGAAGTAGAAAACAAAATGACACAAGCCCAAGTGTCCAAATATATTGATAACTGATTTTGACCAACACAAAACAAATTTAATTCACTAAGATTTTAGAATTTATTCATCTCGGATGACCAAAATAAATAACTTGCTTGCACTAATGTGAAGGGTGATACTGAGATCTGGACTGCAATATGTAAGCCAGGTCTTGTTCAAAAGCAGTGATTTTAGAAATTGGTTGGAAAAGGCCAAGTCCAAGGTCAAGGTCACACAGCCAGCAGGCATCCATACAATGTTGCTGCCATCTTTTGGCAAAATATGAAATTGCATTTCTTAGGTGTGTATTTTATATACACTGATTGACAATACTGGTGAGCTGGAAGTGATACATTCTATTAAAGAGGATGGGGGCCATATGAAATTTAATCACAGGCCGTAACTTGCCCCTGGGGCAGACTTTGGACATGCCTGCACTAGATCATAGCTCTAGACCAACATTGTTCATGATTGTGCTGGAATTGCCTTGAAAAACAACTTTGTCCGAAAAAAAACTTTTAAAGCAACGCAAAATCAAAATGATTTTATTGTTTTCATTTTTTTTTTTAAATTATTTATAGTTGTTAGTAGTAGGGGGTGCCCAGTAAAAAAGCAGCAAATTTATTATTACCATTTTATCTTTCAGGAATAATTGAGTTTTAATAACTTTGAATAAATTTATTTAATATTCATGACCTTGAATAATCATTCAACTCGTGCATAATTATTTAACTCTGATTGGTTCTTTTATGATTAATTATGGCTCAGTCTTATGTCTTGTCATTTAAAGGATATTTGCAGACAACTTTTGCCTTTCATTCTGACCTTCTCATATGGCTAAACAACTCACCGATTTTGACCAAGTTATTGTACTTTACAAAAAACAACATCTGACATAGGTATTGTTGAGATGTGCAGAAATTCTTCTTGAAATTTTCAGTCGCATTTGTTGTCACCAATTTTCAATGGTCGTCTCACATATTTCTGAATTTAGTGCTATTTTACTGGGCACCCTATATAATAAAAGCACCATTAAAATTATAATAAATAAATATTTTTTGATGCATTTGTGCATGACTGTGCCTGCCTGCCTGCCTGCTCCAATTATTAAAAGCCAGCAACCATTGCTGAGAAATAAGAAGTTTTTTTTTTCTTATTTTAAGAAATTGTGTTTAAAATAAAAAATATAAATCTAATAGCATTTTATATAAAAAGTTTGTATCATCCTGGAATTGCCACAAAATTATAACCATTAGTTTCAAACTAATGGTTTATTGTCTTTTGGATAATATCATTATTGCTTGTTGGACAATTCGTTAGTGGAAAATGGAGTCTTAAAACTAAAATCTTTGTCTGCCATTTAAACTGAACTAGAATGATCTTTATGCCATTTTGTAATGTAACTAATGGTAGAATTGTTAATTCTTGAGCTGAATTCTTAATTCTTAATTCAATTGTCCTGGGTATGATGATAAACTACATCTGGCAGCAAGACCACTGATTGGGAGGTTTTGAGAAGTGTGGAACCACCTCTTAATTGCTGTTGTTCCCAGGCCCACCCTGTCCCGGGGTGGTAGCACCTGCTAGGGTCCCAGCTATGGGCAAATAGAGAACCTCCTAAACTGGGGTAAAAAAAACGAAAGTATAGATCTAAAAAAAATAAAGAATAAATTACCGGCAATAGATTTTTATAAAAAGAGAAAAATTACTCGAGCTCCCAAGAAAATTAAATTCAGCATTAAATGAGCCATAAGGAGTTGATATTGTGACACCAAGCCGTCAGCCCGTGCTCAACTCCCAGTCACGGCACGAAGCTGTAAGGTTTCTTCTACCAGTGTTTTGGGGTTGACTCTTTGTCGCTGCCACCAGCCGGTGTCCTGGTCGTTCGGTGGTCATCGCTACTCGGCGAAATATCCCTGGCTAGGATACCAATATGTGACACTCAGCTGTCCAGGGTCGAATCCAGTGGTTACGACACCAATATGTGGCACCAGGGTCAAGTTCTGGTCGTCGATGTTAACAGCTTCACCAGTTGTACCGGTTCAATGCCAACTCTATTGTTCACAGCTCACCTGCAACGTCTGGTTACTGGAGTAACTGCCTTGATCTCAAGTCTAACCTACCCACGTTGGGACTTTGATCTTAGGTAGATGAGATCAATCAGGTGTCGGGCCGTATTGTCAGCTGAGTCCAAATTGAAGGTGACATTGCACAAGCGCAAAGAAAAAAAATAAATGAAAGAAAAACTCAAGAGGTCCAAGTATGTTTAAGAAATAACAATTCAACTTTATCCTTCTGTTGTATACAGGAGCGTGTTTTTCTCCCAGCTTGTTTCCTACGAAATGTGACACTTCTATGTTTCAAGCAAGTTGGTATCGTAAGTCAACTAATTTAGTTTTTAAGTGCTGGCTTAACATCGTTCGTCAGTATAACTTTCTATCGGTAGCATTGGCGAAGTCGGAGGTCATGGAATCTCTCAGTCAGCTTCTGCAAGGCAACACTCTGGTTAAGCTCTGACTGCAACTGCTTCTCCAACTGCAACTTCTTCAACTCTATTGTGGAACGACCCATCATCGTTCGTTTATATGAGTACCGACCAAAACCCGGTGTGTGGGCCCGACGCGGCCTGGGGTTCTCGGTAATCTCTATTTCTAACAAGAAATCTCTTTGTTGTCAGGACAGGAAAATTGATTATTTCCCATTTTTGGAAAATGAACCACTTCCCATTTCGGGGGGGGGGGTCTCTGTTGTTCATGAGGGAAGTTCGGAGGGGTGCTATCCTCCTAGACGCTTTCTCTCTCACATTGATATCTCATACCAATACCTTCAGTGGGTCAGTGGGCGTTAACATCTTCTCCACCTTTCTCATCCATTCACCTCCGCCCTATCACCATGCTACCATATGACCAATGATCTCTTGGCAGTGTGGGTGTGGCTAAGCCGGCCTCCTTAAAATTATAATCTAGAATTTTTGTTTACAAAATTCTCCTTACCAGTTAAATTTTATCACATGTTCTCTTTCTCCTGGGCCACCCAAAAGTCACTTATCCCACACTCTTACTGTCTCATTAATCACTGTCAAAGTTTGCTATCTGGTTCCCTACTCCAAGTCAGATTTATCATGGAATCCCTGACATGTTAAGAAACCAAATTCTTTTTATCTCATCAAATTTCAATTCTCCACTATTTTCTGGGGACTGTCAAAAGTTTACAATTGCCACATTGCCATTCGTCGTCTTAGCGTCTGTTGGCAAAGTAAATGATAACAATCCTCTCGCGTATATCGAGACAATGCCAAAATTTTATAATTGCCACATTGCTTCTCTTCGCCTGTATTCAAGAAAAGAAATTAAATGATATCTTGGAAAGATAATTAACATTGAATCTTCCTGCCTGTATCGGCACGTGTTTTGGCTGATAATTTCATATTTGCCTTTCTTTCTATCTCCCTCGGCAATAACTTGACTTGGCTAGACCACACATGTGGCTTCTTCGCAATTTTTTTTTTTTTTGGTAAACAAATTAAAATCTTTGTTTTAATGTCGATCAGTCTATCTTTCATTATAGCTCTTTTTTTTTTCGCTTTAAGAATGTCTATTTTCTGTTTTAATTTCTATGGTTAATTAGTTAGCCAATTACCATAGCTAAATAGTGTCACAATATGCCATTAAACTAACAAACAATTCTTAACAGGATTCATTTCTATGTTGTAATTCAATCCTTTCTTTGGACACTGACCAAGCTGTACATTGTCTTTATTGTTTCAGAGTGGATGGTCAAATCAATCACATTCAAACACTTTTGATATGATGACCAACATTCTCGTGTGTGTGTGTGTGTATGCATGCATATATATATATATATATATATATATATATATATATATATATATATGGCAGGGAGGCACGGTGGAGTAATGGATAACAGCTTGGATTGAGGAATCAGAGAGCCATTACATTCACTTACGTGCTAATACCCTTGGGAAAGGTGTGAATCCTCCTCTTCTCCCTTCAACTATGGGTAAATAGCAGGTCAGACTGGATTCTATAGCCTTGGATGGCAACTGGTCTAGGAGAAGGACAACTCTGAATTCAAAACCTGCGGAGGGTCGTTTTGGGAACCTTGTGGCATTCGCTGCACCAGGTCCCTGTATTCGTCCCTCCAAAAAGTGTGGATGGCCCTGCACAAAGCCTTCACCACTATAATCAAATCTCATGTGTCGGTGTCGGGCTTTCAGTTTCTGGGAACTGATCTACCTGACCCTCATACGTCGAGTTCGACGGGAGAGTCCATCATATATATATATATATATATATATATATATATATAGGGTGGCAATAAAGTCACTATACTGTATAGTGACTTTATAACAATTATGACAACAGTCCAGAAATGTATTATCAAAATGCTTCTGTTTAATTCTGGTTGATAGCAAGAAAATGATATGGTAAACAATAGTAAATTAATTACCAATATTGTTCGAATTGCAAGCCACCTGCTTCAATGCTTTGCTTATTATAAGTAACTGTATAGTGACTTTGTCACCCTATATATATATATATATAAATACAAACCCTATTTTACTTCTATTTACATTCACTGTATCTGATCAAACTGATTCACTTAAGTGTTTAAATATGTTTAAAGAGTAGGAAAAATGTATTCATTGAGCAAAAATGCTTCTCTGAATGGAGAATTAGACAGCAAAGAATCTTTTTATTGACCAAAAAGAAAATCCCAAGTTGGGAAGGACATGGGATAATTGATTAAAGGCCGATATTGTCAAAGCTAATTGATATAAAAATGACAGGGATATTGGTATTGAATAATTCCACTTGAAGGTATCAATAAAGCAGGATTCAGTCATGAGAAATCTTATTTGGTTTGATGATTGCAGATATTTTTCTAATTCAGAGTTACATTGGGACTTGCTGATTATGTCAATAATTGCTTGATTACAAATCTTGTAACCTGTTTGCTGTTTTATCTTCTCTCTCTCTCTCTCTGTGTCTGTATAACTCCTTACTTCAATCTTTTTCTTCCTCCTCTCCTCAATTCTTTTGCTTTTTTTTCTGCATCTCCATCATTTTATTTGTCCAAATCTTTCCATTTGTTAGCATTTCTCTTTATACTTTCACACTCTCCATTCTTTATTCATTTAGGAAACAATATCTTTTCTCTTAATTTCATTATTTCTTTTGACTATAAATGTTACTTTTAGTGGCTATATGTTTGAGTTCGTATCCCTGTTTTAGTTTTTTAAACATTGAAATTAAAAACAACCTGCCTAGTTTGAGAAGTCCTACTAAAGAAAGATTATGCCGCAACCAGGAATCGGACCCATATCCACTTTAGCATCAGAGAAACTGTTTCTATAGCTGAAATTTGCCTTTACCAATTCAGTTAAAGATGCTGAGTTGATAGAGCATGGTTTGAATTACCTATTTAATGAATGTACATCTCGAGACTTCTCCTAGCTTCAGTTTTGTACTGAAAACATAAACAAGTTATTTTTTAATGGATTTTTTTATCTGACTTTATTACTTATTACTACTATAAACATAATAATACATTAATAATAAACAATAATAATAAACAATAATAATAAATATATTACTTATTACTACTATAAACATAAT
Organism: Acanthosepion esculentum; assembly: GCA_964036315.1. Taxonomy (NCBI): domain Eukaryota; kingdom Metazoa; phylum Mollusca; class Cephalopoda; order Sepiida; family Sepiidae; genus Acanthosepion; species Acanthosepion esculentum. The sequence goes on along the minus strand of OZ038493.1, from coordinate 48,406,908 downwards.
AATACATTAATAATAAACAATAATAATAAACAATAATAATAAATATATTACTTATTACTAATATTACTTATTACTATAAACATTAATTTTTATAATACTTATTGATG
>OZ038493.1:48076801-48401801 GCA_964036315.1 Acanthosepion esculentum | reverse complement strand
TCTTTAAAAGTAACACTATTAATTCAACGCTTATTCTTATAGATTTGTTGGAAAAAATAAACCCAAACATACAAAAAAAAAGAAAAGTAATCATGAATTGTGAAACTGAAAAAGTGGATTGGGTTAACTAAGGAGCATGACTAAAATAGATTTATTATTAAAACAATAAATCAGTGTAAATAAAATCCTACTAAGTATAAAAAGGAAAAATATTTTGTACTCACAACACATGCGACAAAGTTCTTCTGCCTGTACAAAATTTTTGCTCAAATATATATCTATGAAAATTTCTCGGACATTCAGGCCGGTAAATGTTATTTAATACTGTTTATTATAAAACAGAGCATTTGCTTAAATACATGTATCTATAAAAAGAACGTTAAACATAATATAAATGTCTTTAAATAAATTGTCGGGCTATGTCCAATTCTAAAAAATATATGACGTCATTTGTTTACATTTGATACGCTAGAGCAGATATGAATAGAAGAGATTCATGGAAGATTTAAGTTTAAAGATAGTAAAATCGACCTTGCTAACCAGACGCTGCTCTGTGGCCGAAAGGTTAAGGCACATCACTCGGAATGATGGTTCCGTATAGGATACAGGTTCGATTCCTGTCGGAGAGCGAAAATTTTCTATGAAAATTTCTCGGACATTCAGGCCGGTAAATGTTATTTAATACTGTTTATTATAAAACAGAGCATTTGCTTAAATACATGTATCTATAAAAAGAACGTTAAACATAATATAAATGTCTTTAAATAAATTGTCGGGCTATGTCCAATTCTAAAAAATATATATATATATATTAAAGATGCATTTAATTTTGAGAAGGAACTTCTTCAAACTAGCAGCTGTTTTATTGATGTTTTATACATGCATGCATACATACACACACACACACACACACACACACATATATATATATATATATTAATACATGTTTCATTAAATAATATAGATAAGTGTTGTCTATATATTTTATATATTATATATAAATAATAGCTGGTCACTCGTATTCGAGGATACCTGTCTACTAGGGTGGCTAGCCAATCCCTATTGCAGATGCTCGCTCAAGCCCACCTGTGGTTGATACTACAACTATGCTGAGCAGACCTTAGTTGCAGTTTCTGGGAGAGACCATGTTATCTATCATGATCAACAATTTGAATAAGTCCAGAACACTGAAGCCTTCAGCCACGATGACATGTGGCTTTATGCTAGTGCAGCTATCTATGGCCCACAAGAGTTCTGTCTACCCAATTTCACTCACAAGGTTTGGGTCAACCCATGGTATGGTTTTCATATATATATATATACATATATATATATATATATATATACATATATATATATACATATATATATATATACACATATATATATATATATATATATATATATATATATATATATAAAGTGTTGAAAACTAGAATTTGGTGGGTTTCTTTCTCACTTTTATATATAAGACTGATTCCAGTAATAAAAATATTAGTTGAAAGAAGTTTTATAAGAGTAGATATGTCTGCTTATCATCTGGTTCCTTATAAAGTCTTTTTCATTTTTATTTCACTCCCAGTATCCCCTTGCTTGGGGTAAATTGATAAAAAAAAAAACCTCACTAAGTTTTTCCATTTACTTACAACTGAGATATATATATATATATATATATATATATATATATATATATATATAAAGAATGTGTTTTTAATCTAATATTTTTATTACTTCAGATGTTATAGTAATGTTTGACTGAATATATATATATATATATATATATATATATATATAAACCTCTTAAAAATGCTGATGCTTACTTTCTCCTTGATATTTTCAACTTGTTTGATAAGGTTTTTAGCCTATTTATCATAATTTTTACCATTTAATGTCTGCATGTGATAAACTTTTTTTTTATATTCTAAAATAATCTTGTAAGATGTGTATCTTAAGTTTACAGTCATGTCCGCCCAAAGGTAAATATCTGACCATGACCTTTTTGGGTAGGGAAATTCATTTACAGGTTATTTTAAGCAATTTCTTTCTTTTCTTCTTTTAAGGGGTAAAGTTTATATTAACAGGAGTTGAGAAATACAGTAATTTAAATTCTTTTTTTTTTTTATATTTCAAATCTACAAAAAAAAAGAAAAAAGTAAATACATATTTGATATCTGCCTCGACTTGCTTACAGTTGTTACTGGTTTGTATGTCTTGCGGGTTCAGGTGGGAATGTTTGTTTTGTCTTTTCTTTTTCCTACTCTTATCTTCTAGATTGTGTATTTAACAAAATCATTATTTGCGGTGTTGGATGAACCATGTCTTTCCAGCTTCCAAATACGCCTTGGGCAATGTGTCAATAAACAAAGTTATTTAGAAGCAACTGCCAACCTGATTTGTTTTAAGATGATAAAATTTTTCTAATAAGAACTTGAGAATACTTTGGCTTGAATAACCTTAAGACTAATTATAGCTGATACTTGCCTTTGGGGTGGGCCATAAGTATTTCAACCTACACAAAAAGACTTGGCTTCATTTATATTATAACTTGTTAATAGCTTTTGTTTTACCTTTTCTTATTTAAAACTTTTCATTCTTTAAGCAAATCTATTTAACGCAAAGGCTGACTTTCACCTTTAGCACTTTGCATTATTAATATTATTTCCTTTTCTACTGAATTCTTTTTCAAGGTCTCTCATTTGCGGTATCCTTATTGTTAATTTCCCTCAAAATTGTTTTTCTGTTGCCATAGCAGGATATGAGAACACAACTATGAAATTCAATCACACTTTTGTTCAATGATCAGTGTCACCTTCAGTGGCAGAATAAATTTTTTGCATGGCAAATGAAGTCATATACAGTCATAAAGATTAAACAATGCAAATCTTTTTCATTCCAATCTTTTAACTTGTATACAACTGAAGCAAATAATTACACACTTATTTCTTCTGGGTTTTGAGAAGAGGCGAGCATGATGTCAGTGTGCATATGTTACACTAAAATTGTTAGTATGAGCACAAAGTGCTAAAGATTTTTCTTTATAAAGTATGCAAAAATTAGTTTGTAAATTCATGGTGGTCAAGATAGTTGGATATTTCACCCTTGCATCAGTGATGATTGAACTCGGATAAAAAAAAATAAATGATATATTTATTTTATTTTATTTATTATTTTTTTTTAGGCATGCAGGCCCTTCCCTATGGAAAATTGGTGTGATATAAACTTCAGCAGCATTATAACCTTTTGCTGATCTTAATAAATATCTTAAAGTGTCAAATATTTAATTATTCATAGGATATTATATCTATTAATATTTAAATACTATATCTGTCCCATAATCATTGGTACAGTTGTATACACATTTATTACACTAGATGTAATAACTTTTATGAGATAGAAATAGGATTACTCGTTTTCTCTCTCTCTCTCTCATTAAGAAAGTCTCTGCTCCATAATTTCTTTTTAGCCATTACACCCAAGTAAGGCAATAAAGTCATTAAGGCACAAGGGGATTCTGAGTGGGAGAGAATATAAGGAAAATATTATTAAGGAGAGAGAACAATAAAAGAACAGGAATTAAGATGACAGAAGATAATGATTAACATTGTATTTAAATTTTTGATACTCAAACTTGACTAGAAAGCTTGAAGTGAGTTCCACAAGTGAGAGAAGAACATGGAACTTATGGTTACATCAAGCCTTTTCAGTTGTAAAATGATGAGACCTAGCCACCACTCTAGTATTGCCCTTCAAATCGTGAAGTTGAGGTGCCAAATAGGAAAGCATATCAGAACAATTACCATGAAAGTATTTCTAGAAAAAGCTACATTATGGTGCTGGCAAAGTGTATGAAACTGAGATGCTAGGTCATGACCGATAACATTGCAGATTCTTCTTTGGATTTTATCAAGAATTTCTAAATGGATAGCAGGAGCTCCAGACCAGATTTTATATTTATTATATGAAATGTTTATACAAATATAACCACCATTATGGGACAGAGGTAGTATTTTTTTTTCTCTACTTGCTTTTGTCAGTTAAATTTCTTCAAAACTTGCACCATTCTAGTAATACTTATTTATCCAGTCAGGTTTATTATAGAGTGCTGGTCCAAGAAACCTGTATTGGGTTGATAACATAGTATCAGTAGAAATCTGTGTGTGTGTGTGTGTGGGGGGATCATTAATCTGACTGAGCCCATTTTTTTTTTTTTTTTTTTTTCTTAAACCCTCTGCCAGCCATTCTCACATACCATTGTTATAGGCTTTTTAAGATTTCTGGTGATAGGACAGTTCAAGATGAAATGAATTTGTGCATTTTCCTGTAAGTGTAAAGGAAACACAAATAGTTTCAGCTGAAATTTGAACTTGCCAATTCTATTTTTTGTAATGACTTTATTGCCTTACTTGGGTGGAATGAGTAAAAACAATTATGTGGCAGAGATTTTCTTAATATTTGAGAGAGAGAGAAGCATAATAAATGAGCAATTCTATCTCATAAAAGTTGTTACATTTAGTGTAAGAAATCAACATCAATTACTTCTCACAATTTGATTTGAATTTAAAGCTATAATTATTAATTAAAATAATGTACAATTTTTTTGTCTTTTTATTCTTTTTAAAAATCATCTCTGTTACTATTAAATGTTTGCTAATCTGTGTGTATGTTTTCATAACTCAAATCTTAAAACCCTGAAAAGAACATCCGATTTGCTGTAATGTCTTTCTTCTAGAGCTTCAACGTTATCCATTGGTATTGGTGATCAGTCAGTACACATTACTCTTGGTTCCTATGCAGACCCCGTAGATGTAGATGTTCTTTTTCCATTGGGACATTTTATTATCATCCCATCTTCTATATATAATACACATTTCACTGGTGCCCTAATTGCATGATTTTAAGTGTGCTACTTGGTTGGTATCTTGGTCCCACCCTTTTACTGTCAAAACAGTTAAATGTAACCACCTCTTCTACTCCAACATCTTCTTCTCTTGCACTTACTGACAGTGGAACTCCCTTCCTCTTACTTGCTTCCTTCAAAAATTTAAATGTAATGTCAATTGACATCTTCTGATGCCTTGATCTTGATCCCTGTCCTTCTCTTTATCCTTTCCTCGAACACCCCTCTTTACTCTTATTTTCACTCTCTGTAACCCCTTACATGCTACTGGCACTCCTGCTTTGCTTGGGGTGAAATGCTTAAAAAAAATTTCCTTTAGAATGTAAATGTGTATGTGTAATTGAATAAGAGATTCTAAAATCTTATGTTCGGTTAGATTTTAGGAAATGGGTCAGGCTAAGAACTTTTCAGTATTTTCTCATTTATACCTAGTGGGTAGTTTTTATTGATACAAGTTTCATTGAATATGACAAACAAGGATTGTTTTCAAATTTCCAGTTAATTTGGATAATATATATCGGAATAATCCAGACTGGAAGCAAACCGCCTGTGCACGGAAAGGAAAGGAAAAAATAAAATGGTGTGTGATTTATTCAACCTCTACAATGAGGCAATCCTGAGATAACTACAAATCTTAGAATTTTATTATTGGTGGACACAATCAACATAAGATATGTAGATGATGATGTTGATAGCTGACACAGAAAGGAAACTGTAGGAACTATTAGAGAAGGTAGTAATGGAAAGTGGGAAGAAAGGACTAAGCATCCATTGTAAGATAAAATATATTGTTAGCAACAGACATAGTCCAAGATGTGAAATACAAATTGAAGATGACAAAATCAAGGAAGTATGAAAATTTCAATATCTGGGAATGTTTTTAACAGAGAACATAAAATGTGAAACAGAAATCCAAAGGTGCATTGAAATCATGAAAGTTGCCTTTCAAAAGCTAAGCAATGTATTAAGAAACAAGAAAATTTTGTTAAAAACAAAGAAAGGAGTGCTGAACTGTTATTTAATATCAGTCTTCCTATATGGCAGTGAATGCTGGACAGATGAAGAAACTTGAAGGAACAGAAATTTGGTTCTACAGAAGGATGCTGAGAATACCATGGACTGAAGATATGAGTAATGAGGAAGTTTTAGGGAAAATAGGAACAAAAAGCATATTTATACTTTGAATCATAATTGAAATTTCTATGACACATAATGTAGAAAGTAGGTTTGGTGAATTTGACACTCACAGGACATATTAAAGGCAAGAGGGACAGAAGGGAACTTCAAGTAACCTACCTAACAAGCATGTGTAAATGGATGGCAGAACAGGGACTGGGAAGTATGGTGAACATATAAACCTTACTAAGAGATACAAAGAATAGGAAATTGTGGAGAGCCATGATCACCCATGTTTGGAAGGGACACAGCACATCGAAGTATTAGTTAATTTGCTTACATTCAAATTTAAAAAGAAAAATCATTGTTTGCTGTTTTTACAATTTTGCTAAGTTTTTTTATTGGTGAGGTGATTTGAAAGATGGATAGATCTTAATTAAGTATCACTCTGTGATTTTTGACATTAACATCTGCCAGGGAATTTCAGCAGGCTCAAAAAAAAAAAATATATTGAATAAAACTAACACCATATCTACCAAACATATGTATATAGATAGATAAACCCTTCAACTAGAACTTGGTTTAGGCTGGTCACCTAGTCAACTGTGGCTGCTGCTAAAAATTTCCAGACCCTCACAATGTCAATAGTTGACCAGGTGTGTGAGAAGACTTGTTAAGGAAAACTCAACTTTACCACAAGATCAGCTGCAGCATGGCTAGAGATGTATTTATTCACGCACATACACAATGCAGGTGTGATCTCCTGTTGCTTGTATTGTTATTATTACATATAGCAGTAGTCGTAACAACCATCACCACCGCAAACACATGAACTGTCACTATTCAGGTTTGTTGTTATCATCACTGTTGCTGTGTGTGGCCTATGGACTGTCTAAGCATCACAGGAAACACCTGTGCTTGTTGTATCTTAAGCTTTTGACCACTGGGCTTGGTCACTTCACATGTCGCTGCCACCGCCACCAACATTGGTGAGACAAAGATTTACAGACCTGAACGTGGAAGTATGCCTCGTCTCTCATCCTCAGCTAGAGTACATGCTGCAGAGGGAGAAGGTAGGATTCTACCCTTTGACTTTCTCCATTTTCATCTCTTCCTCACATTAGTTTTTTTTACCTGTCAAGGTGTGTTTCTTATTTTGAGATGTTCAGCTTTTTAAGGTAAGGTAGCAGTTATTTAATGTGTAAATTATTATTATTTTTTTTAATTATTTTTTTTATTAATAACCTAAAATCAACTCTGTGTTTATTTTCTAGTTTTTTATGAGTGTAAATGAAAACTTTTTTTCTTCTGAACTGACTTAACAACCAACTTTGTCATAAGAAGTAAACCCAATGTTAGAGGCTTTGACAGGTGCAATAAAATAGAAGTCAACGTGGCTGAGATTATTTTGTTAATAATTATTCATTTTGTACTTTATTTCTGAAAAACTAGGTTTAGACTTTAGGGCAATAAATGTATTTTCATTTAAACAAGTTCCTTCTCATCTTGTTACAGTTTATCATATTTTTAGCCAATTTATTCTTCAGTTGTTAAATTCCTGCATTTCAACAGCCAAAGAAAAAACCTGATAAATGTGTAACATAATAAACAAAGTAATTTAATCAATTAATATTAACATATGCCAAATTTAAAAACTTTTTGCCATATAGTTATTTCCCTTGCACTAGTAACACCAGGTGGCAGTGTCTGATAACAATGGCAGACTGTTCAAACCTATTTATGAAAGTAAAAAGACTATTCTTTCACAGTGTACAAAAATAATAATTGGAAAAATATATTAAAAGATTTATAGATAAAAACTGAATATTAATGACTTAAGAAAATATACTGTTAATATTGACAGCATGTGTAAATTGGTACAAATATCTGACTGGACATAAAGTGAAGGATCTGTTTTCTATTGTTATTAAGTAATAAACTGATCACTCCCGCCTAGAATTTCTAGATATTATAGTGGAAATATTTAAAGGCTGGAAGGCTAAATTAGAACGAACTTCCTTCTTAGATTGAATAAAGGTTTTGGTTCAAAATTCACAAAAGGTTACAGACAGATGCCTGAAGAAGGCTGGAGTGTAAAACACCTTAAATAGTGACTATAACAACCATGATGAAGATACTAGTCCAAGTAAATCTTTTTTTATCTGGTATGGTCTTTTTATTTGTATTTTTATAAAAAAAAAAAAGAAGGATATCTTAAAATTATGAATTTAATAACAGTATAGGGTGCGATGGGTAAATTGTCGCCATTTTATATTTTTAATTTCACATGTGTGTGTTGCTTGTTTTCGATTTTGTCAACTGTACAGTATAGTAGGGTCAGTTGGGCACCATCTGTGCAAAAAAAGAGCACCATAATGCAATTCACTCCACCAGAAATTTGGAAACCGCATACTGTACTGCTTAGCATTTACACCAGAAGCTCTAATACGAACATTTTAGAGTGCTTGGGTGTGAATCTTCGGACAATGCAGAGGATTCAGAAAGCGTTCTATATCCAGTCAGCATCATGTTGTTTGGAGTGATAACTAGTGATGGTGATGTTATGCCTCCACACATCTTCCCACAGGGCCTCAGGTTCATCATGGAGGCCTACATCAAGTGCCTTGAGGAGGTAGTGCTTCCCTGGATCAAGAGGGTGGCTGCTCGAAGACCCTAAGTCTGGCAACAGGACTCTGCACCATGCCACACAAGCAGGAGAACCCAGTCATGGCTGTCACAATTTCTGCAGCCTTATCAACCCTTACATTTGGATACCTAACTCTCCATTCTGCAACCTCTTTGATTATTATGTATGGGGCACAGACCAACAAAACTCCTTGTCGCACCAAAGATGAACTAAAGACAAGGATTATGGCAGCATTCACCAACTTAAACAAGATCATACAGAAGAATTGCAGGAGATTCTGAAGTTGCATGGAGGGCGTGGTTTAAGCCAATGGCGATTTTATTGGATAAATTTACTCTTTAGTATTTAAAAATACTTTTGTGTCATTTTGTTAAAAGATGTCAGTGTTATTTTCATTTTTTGCATAATTTATATGACAATTTATCCATCGCACCTGTACTTGATTGGCAGCTAGGCCTCTTCTTTTTATAATTAAAATGACGAGATATAACCGAATGTTCTATGCTAACAGTTTCTTCTCTTGCACTTCCCACTTGTGGAAGTCTCTACCCTGTTTCTTGCCTTCCAGAAAAAATTGAAATGCAATGGCAATCGTTATCTTCTGTCTTAATTCTTGTTCTTTTCTTGTTCTCTCTCCTTAAAAATGTTTTTCTTTTTTTCATAATTTCTGACACTCAGTAACCCCGGCACCTTTTTTTTATTTTTTATTAATCAATTTACTCCAAGAAAGATAATAAGACCACTTGTATGCAAGGGGCTACTGGGAGTAAAAGTGAATGAAAAGACTTTAGAAGGTACCAGAAACCCAGTCATAAACTGGAAACAAGTGATAAACTACTACTCCTGTTTAAAAGACCTGAGAGGAATATGAACTGGATGATAGGGGAACCTATCTACTTCTTAGTGGCTTTATTGCCTTGCTTGAGGTGACATGATTTAAAAAGAAAAAAAGACATCAGCTACTATAATTTTCCATTTTAGAAATTCAGAGAAAAATAAAACAAATAATGTATGTAATAATGAAGAATAATTGCCTTTATGGAGATAAAAATAGGGGGTCAAAGTTTGGTTAAAGATTGTGTTGGTATTTACTGTCCTATGGTTGGTTGGTTGATCTCTGCATTATTTAAAACCGAAATCTAAATATTTTGAACACAATTTTACAGCTCCAGCTAAATATATTTTGAACACAATTTTACATGCCTTCAGCTTCAGATAAAATGTAGTGCTAGTCATTTTGCTGTAAAATGTAGAGCTGGTCATTTTGATTTAAAAATATAGTGCTGCTCATTTTGTTATAAAATGTCGTACTGGTCGTTTTGCTATAAAATGTACTGCTGGTCATTTTGATTTAAAAATGTTGTGCTGGTCATTTTGCTATACAATGTAGTGCCGGTCATTTTGATTTAAAAATGTAGTGCCGGTCATTTTGATTTTAAAATGTAGTGCCGGTCATTTTGATTTAAAAATGTAGTGCCGGTCATTTTGATTTAAAAATGTAGTGCCGGTCATTTTGATTTAAAAATGTAGTGCCGGTCATTTTGATTTAAAAATGTAGTGCAGGTCATTTTGGTTTAAAATTGTAGTGCTGGTCATTTTGATTTAAAAATGTAGTGCTTCTCGTTTTGCTATACAATGTCGTGTTGGTCATTTTGATTTAAAAAATGTTGTGCTGGTCATTTTGATTTAAAAAATGTAGTGCTGGTCATTTTGCTATACAATGTAGTGCCGGTCATTTTGATTTAAAAATGTAGTGCTGGTCAATTTGATTTAAAAATTTAGTGCTGGTCATTTTAATTTAAAAATGTAGTGCTGGTCGTTTTGCTATACAATGTAGTGCTGGTCATTTTCATGTAAAAAATGTAGTGCTGGTCATTGTGATTTAAAAATATAGTGCTGGTCATTTTGATTTAAAAAATGTGGTAGTCGTTTTGCTATACAATATAGTGCCGGTCATTTTGATTTAAAATTGTAGTGCTTGTCATTTTGTTATAAAATGTGGTGTTGGTTGTTTTGCTATAAAATGTAGTGCAGGTCATTTTGTTATAAAATGTAGTGCAGGTCATTTTGCTATAAAATGTAGTGCTGGTCATTTTGATTTATAAATGTTGTGCTGGTCGTTTTGATTTAAAAATGTAGTGCTGGTCGTTTTGATTTAAAAATGTAGTGCTGGTCATTTTGTTATAAAATGTAGTGCTGGTCATTTTGTTATAAAATGTAGTGCTGGTCATTTTGTTATAAAATGTAGTACTAGTCATTTTGCTATACAATGTAGTGCCGGTCATTTTGATTTAAAAATGTAGTGCCGGTCATTTTGATTTAAAAATGTAGTGCCGGTCATTTTGATTTAAAAATGTAGTGCCGGTCATTTTGATTTAAAAATGTAGTGCCGGTCATTTTGATTTAAAAATGTAGTGCCGGTCATTTTGATTTAAAAATGTAGTGCCGGTCATTTTGATTTAAAAATGTAGTGCCGGTCATTTTGATTTAAAAATGTAGTGCCGGTCATTTTGATTTAAAAATTAGTGCCGGTCATTTTGATTTAAATATGTAGTGCTGGTCAATTTGCTGTAAAATGTGCTTGTCATTTTTATTTAAAAATGTAGTGTTGGTTGTTTTACTATAAAATGTAGTGATGGTCGTTTTGATTTAAAAATCTATTGTTGGTAAACTTAATATAAAATTATCTCTATTCTTTAATGTGAGAGAAATATTTGGGAGAATGTGATAAAATTTTGAATAAGTTTACTTTCAAACCTATCTGAGCTGTCTTGACATTAATTTAAATCAAAGAGAATTAACTCCCATAGACCTTACCTGATCCTAGTAATGACTATTTAAACAATATCTCTATTCTGACAATAACATTGGGAATAATTCTGGAACATTTTCTAGGTACACCATGCCTTATAGCCATATCATGACAAAACACTATGATCACCAAAGTTAAGCAACATCAAGTCTGGTTAGTACCTAGATGGGTGACCACTTGTAAATACCAGGTGCTGTAAGTTTGGATGTGTGAGTAAATGGATAATGGCCTGGAATTGGAAATGAGAGAGCCAAATTCCAATTCCAGTTTTCGTTATATTCACTTATGTGCAAATACCCTTGGGAAAGGTAGGAATCCATCTCTTCTCCCCCAGCTATGGGTTATTTAGTAAGACTTCTATCACTGTGTCATTATTATCACACACAAAAAATTCTTACAATCTAAAAATATTTTCTGGCTTTAAATAACCAACTAAAGGTCGATAAACTGTAAAAGTCGAATGAATCAATAGGCACACCAACTGACTTCCTGAATCAATAGACAAATCTTTCGGTTAAAAATTGTCAAGTTCAGTGCTTTATCAACAATTATTTTCTTATGACCAGAAATATTTAGTTTATTAGTACGGACTATAACTAGTTGATCAAATGGGTAGCTGAGTAATGGTAAAATCAGCAATAAAATAAATCCTACCTGAGATATCTATTACATCAGCAAGATCTGGTAGTGCCGGAACAGTTGTGATTAACTGGACTTGTGCAGTATTGAAAATTTTTTAATTTTAATGTTGGACTAAGATGCAATTGGAGGTAGGGGGGTATCAGTCAATTTTTGCTTTAATTATACAGTGTGCGGCAGAAGTACCTCCCACATAATAATGGCAAGACATTAGCTTGATGAAGGAACCATCACCACTAATGTCTTACCGTTATGTGGGAGGTACTTCTGCTGCACTCTGTATTTTCTTTTGTTATAATCTTTGGTTCATTTTCTTAAACAAATTTTTTTTATGTCTGGTGAAAACATTGTTGCTAAAATTCAAGTTGGATTAATAGTTTTTAGATGTTCAATTATCTGATTATTTAACTTGGGTCCCTATGTTTTCTTTTCTTGTTTTTTTTTTTATTTCTTGATTAATAAGATCATTATTAGAAAAATAAATTTGGAGTGTGACTTTGACATTTTAGTTTGGGCATCAGAAACTTCTAAGTCATTTTATATCTTTGTTACTATTAGGTTGGTGCAAAAATAATGTCGTTTTCTCACATGAAGTTGAACGTCAAAAAACGACATTATTTTTGCACCAACCTAATATTTTATAATAAAATGTTGGCAAATAAGATTTTAGTTCCGAGTTTAGTATTTTGTTCTTTTTTTTTTTTTTTTTTTTTTTTAAATCTGTATCACTCCATGCAAGGCAGTAAAGCCACTAAGACACAAGGGGTCACAAGGTGTGGAAGAATTAGGAACAGAAACATTAATAATGAGTGATTAGTGATGAGGGGAGAGAAAAGAGTAATCGGATGGATAGTAGATAGCAATTGACATTGCATTTAAATTTTTGTCGATAAAAGGTGGCTGGAAAGCATGGAGCCAGAAGGGAGGTCCACAAGTGAGAAGTGCGAGAAGAGAAACTTAGCATAGAACATAGGCTACACCTAACCAGATCAACTGTAAATTGATGATATCTTGATGCCAGTCTAGTACTGGGCTTAAATTCTGGAATCGTTCGTACTTGCAAGACCTTACAACATATGGAAAGGGTTAATTAAGGATTTGAAATTAAATTTTTTTAATGAGCATCACTAACTCCTTGGCATCAATCTCTCAAACATTATCCTTTTGCTCTGGTTACTTTTATTTGTAACTTCAAATAATTTATATCTCTGAAGTATCCTGTCAATAACTTTCTGATAATACACATCACCATCATGGCATTTGGAATTTAAAAATATAAATTTTGATATTAGTCCCAGACTGTTTATGAAGTTCATCCCTTTTGGATACCAATCTTCTGCTTTTTGCAAGTTCCCTTATTTTTACTTCTTGTGGGAGATGCTTGCTTGGTGGCTGAGACGGTAGCCTTTTTTTTTTTTTATTAACCTCAAGTGAGACCAAGTAAGATCAAATTTCTTCCTTGCTTGTAAGATTAGTGCAACACAATTTTTCTTCATTGCCACCATTTGGCTTTGTGCCAAACAAAGTTAAGTTAAATTTCTATAAATAGACCTTGATGGCTTGTTTCTTTTATAAATTATTTCAGTTGTGTAAGAAGAGGTTGGATGATAGTGGAATGAGAAATGGGAGACCAGAGTTCAAATTCTAGTTGAGTTTGTTATATTCACTTACATACAAATACCCTTGGGAAACATATGAAACCATCTCTTCTCCTCCCAGTCATGGGTTAAATAGTAGGACATCTATACAAAAAAAATTATATGCAATATATTATAAAAAAAAAAAAAAATTCTTACAATCCAAATTTTTTGGCTTTAGATAGGGTTGATAAGCCATAAAAAAAATCTGTCAAGCATAAGAATAGATGTTAATTCTGTCATATTTTATGCTGGTAAATGTCAATGTGTATGCTTCTAAAATTTGTAATGCCTCAGAATATAAACAGCTTTTTTTATATGAATTTCTAATGTTCCGTTGAAGAAATCCTTCTTTTCTAAGGAAGGATCTTGTGCCAGGAATGATCACAGACAGGGCTGGTGTATACTACCTGCTGACTGGGGTGGCCCAAGCCTGATTTGGAGTGCTGGGCAGTGCCTTGTGGCCCTCACTATTTTATCAACATTTGCTTTTTTCTACCTAAATTTATATATGTTACAAATTAAGCTAAGCACAACTGACTATTAAGGGATGACAATTTTTTTGTGGATTCTGATATGTGGCCCCCTTTTTTTTTTTTTTTTTTTTATCCAAATCTATAAATTTGTTTTGCTCTTGTAAAAACACTAATATAAAATTCACTATTTCTTATCCATAATGTAAGTGTTAAATTTATTCAACTTTTTAACAAGAAAAATCTCAAGTTATTGTTAAAAATTTCCACAAAACATTAATTTATTTAAGAAAGAATGATCTATTAAGACATGCCTCTAATTTGTATTTTAAGACCTTGTATTTATTTTGAATTTTTCTAGTTGAATCTTTCACCTTGTATATGGACCATTATTATACATAATTAGGTTACTTTAAATTTTGTATTTTATATGAATACTACCTATATGAGAATTGAGATGTAGTAGATTGTTGGGGAGCCTGAGGCCCTATCGGAGAAATCATTTTCATCTTCATTATGTCTTTATTCTCTGGAGTTTCTTTCTAAAATCAATGACTTACTCGGTGATGGAGAAACAATGGTCATATAATTAATCTGTACAATGGAAATGTAGGAGTTAATTTCATGTACAGAACACAAGCCACCCACACAAATCGTGAGCTTTAAAATCCACCCATTGATCACACCCTATTTATCCACCGATGTTTTATAGTATGACTGGCTTCTTTATCTCATTGATCATCTAGACCCTTTCAACATATGTTTATGTTCCTTTTGAATGTTGCCGATTTGATGGACACATTTTTATTACTTACCTAATTTAACCCATACAACTGTACCAAATTCAGTGGACCATAATAAAAATTTTTTTTTTTTAAATCATTTCACTTCAAGCAAAGCAATAAAGCTACTAAGATGCAAGGGGTAACTGAGTATGAAAGAATATAAGAAAAAGAAAACATTATTGAGAGAGAGAAAGCAAACAAGTAATAAATAAACAATTAAATTAAGAAGACAAAAGATAAGGACTAACATTGCATTTAAATATGAACAAACTGTATACATAGATAGATTCCAATTAGAACCTACATAGATATGAACAGATATAGATAGATTTTTTTAATCATTTCACTCCAAGCAAAGCAATAAAGCCACTAACATGCAAGGGGTTACTGAATGTGAAAGAATATAAGTCAAAAAACAAACATTAAGGAGTGAGAATAATAAAAGTACAGGGATTCATACAGAGATCATGATAATGTTGTGTTATTATTTAATGTTAGTATCAACTCACACATACACACTGTATTTGTTGAAATTCCAGAGTCGAAATTTTGGAGTTAGGAAACTAAATTTTTTACATCTATCAATATTCTATCAATAATATTTGTATTAATTCCTGATTTTTTTTTTTTTTTTTTGTTAGTGTATTTCTATCATAAAATTTTTTCTGATGCATCTATATTATATATAAATAAAATCAGTCAGTTAAGTGCCATATGTGATATACGCTTGGGGGATGATATATTTTGATTCATGACTGACTAGGCAGAAGATTTCCCCACATCAGGTTGCTGTTTCTTTCTGCAGTAGACTGGTTGCCAGCCAAAGTTTATAGGATCCAGTCTGTCCTGCTATTCAACCCATAGCTGGAGGAGAGAAGAGATGGATTCATACCCTTTTTCAAGAGTATTTGTGCATAAGTGAATGTAACGAACTCGACTGGAATTCAAACTTGGCTCTACGATTTCTCATTCCAAGCTTAGATCCATTGCACCACAACACACATCCATACCACAAAGCATAGCTATTTAATAAATCAATAAAAGCATAGCTATTTAATAAATCAATAAAAGTTCAATTGATTTACCTTCATTGGCTAACACATGAATTTTGTCCAAAAAAAAACTGGCCCTGAAGAGCATTTTGATGGAAAACTCTGGAGTTGGTCAATTTAAATTTAAGAGAAGTCGGTTGAGCTTTTGATTAATTAAATATCATGGGTCTAGTTAGATATTGAGCACTTTTTGGTAGAAGTTCCGCTGACATAAAAATACGTTAAATTCTCATAATTTCAAATATTTTTTAAGTTGTTTAATGATTATTAGAGTAACTATTTTATCAATAACACTTGCCTTAATTCTTTACCACCAACAACAATCCATTTTTTTTTTTTGATTTTCAATATCTGGTGGCTCAAAATTATAAACTTAAGACTCTTTATTTACATGGAGACTATTGTCACAAGGTCACCATTTATTTAAACTCTGGCCTTCTCATAGAATTTCAAACTGAACTGTTTATTTAATTTACAGGGTCCAAAACATAGTTTGTTACTATGGATGGAGACAATTTTCATGTAAATAATGATAATTCCTCATTTCAGAAATTCACTCTTTATCACCAGAAATATTTAATTTAGCAGTGAATGATTTAAATTGACACTAATAGTAAATTTGGTGAATAACAATAAGAAAAGTTGAAACCTTATGTCTCTGTTCAAATTCAGTCAGTGTTAAAAATCTACAAACGTGATTATTTTTTTTTCATACACTACCATTCACTGTATCACATTTTTCATATCAAAGAATACATAAATGAATAGTGAAAATAACTAATCATAAAAATTACATTCTTTGGTATTGTCATAAATAAGTAGGTGAAATCCAAGGGAGGTAACATTGAATACATTTACAACTTGAGAAGAAAAAATATTAAAATGGTAGTTTATAGTTTGTTTTTGTTTTTTTTTTCACTGTAGAGTATGGGGAAAATCCAGACTTCAAAATTATGAAAATAAGATTTTGTTAAAAAAATGAAAAAGTGATTACCAATCATTTCATGTTTATATCCTTATACACAGTAGACATTTTTTTCTGAAAATATTCATTTTCCTCCACAGACTCACACACACACACACACACACTTTTTTTTTAAATGGATGGATTTTTAAAAATTTCGTTTCATGAGTGCATTCCGAAAACTTTTTGGCCTGAGAAATAAATATGTATTTCTACAACAGGTGTCATCAGTTCCCAACTAAGTATTTATGCAGTTGACACTACCATTTACTCTTGTCTCTGTAGCAAATCTGATAGCTCTGACAAAACCAACCTGGCAGCAACTCTTGAAAAGAACCTCCAATCAGTGGTTAACTAGGGCAGGAAATGGCTCGCAAATTTTAACACCTCCAAAACAAAACTGCTTTCATTTAACCACCATTGCGAACCTTTCCTGCCTGCCATCATCATGGCTGACAGACTTCTGGACAGCAACACACTGCACCTTCTTCACCTTACGTTTTCTGCTGTATTGAAGTGGAGTAACTACATTGAATCAACAGTTTCATCTACTGCAAGGAAGTCTGTGTCACTGTGTTGTGTCAGAAGGTTTTTCCCATCAGAATCCATCTTGCACATTTACAAATCTACTGTTTTTCCATGCATTGGATACTGTTGCCATATCTGGTCTGGTGCTTCTACTGTACATCTTGAGATTCTGGACAAAATCCAAAGAAGGATTTGTAATGTAATCGATCTTAACCAGACATCTCGACTTGAGTCATTTTCTCACTGTCATGATGTAACTTCTCTCTGTATTTTTTACAAATATTTTCATGGTAACTGCTTGAAGAGCTTTTTTCCCCTGGTGCCTTGACTACATGAATTTAATCATGCTACTAGATTGGCATCTAGCTCCTAGCCTTTTACTGTTGAAATAGCTAAATGCAACTGCCACTTCTACTTCAACAGTTTCTTTTCTTGCACTTCTCACCTGTGGATCCCTCTTCTGTTTACTAGCTTCCCTGATAACTAAAGTCTTCAAAAATTGCGACATTGTGGCAGACATAGTGAACCAGAACTGGAATCGGATGGCAGAAATGGTGAACAAGACTTGCCTTATTCTCAATGAAAGAGAGTTTGTCTGGCATGTAGGACTTTGATTTGAGAGGAGTGTACGTCATTCTGTCAAGAGACCGTTCTTTGTTGTTCCACAAGAAATTGGCTCATTAGCAATTGTGTATAATATTAGCATGGTTGGATGGAATCAAAAAGGGACCTCTGAGTGTCTTAGTGATCCATTCTGAGGTGCCTGTATGTCTAGTATGTCTATCATCCGGGCGAGTGATTGGTGATTCCCCATTGTAAGTAGACCATAACGGAGATGAGGGACGTCCCTGTCAGGGTACATCGTACTGTACGTACAGTTGTTACAGGAGGAACAAATGACGAAGCAGATACAGAGCGGAGAACAACAACAAATGCCAAAGACACTGGTGCAGGGGGAAGAAATGCCCAATCTGAAATTGTGTTCCGAAACAGAGTTGCTAATTTCTTTTAACCACATTCTGTCTTCTTGAATCTTCATCTTTTGTCCTTTCCTCAATCCTCCTTATTCTCAGTTTTCTCTTTCACTTTCACTCCAGTAACACCCCTGCATACTAGTGGTATTCCTGCCTTGCTTGGGGTGAAATGATTAACAAAAAAGAATGTTCCCATACTTTAAAAATCTGCAGACTGTTTGCCATTTCCTTATTAGATTTCTGTATTTTCTTAGATTTACGGATTTTTATTAATTTTATTTCCCACAAATGGAATTTAGTTTATTTCATTTCAATAAAAATGCACTCAAGATAATTTCTCCTGATTCACTTGGATCATTGTTGACACCTTTTTTTTATTTTTCTGACCAAGAACCAAGTTTATCCGAGTGTCCTGGATGTCATTTTAATATTTATAATATATATATATATATCTGTGGCAGAAACAAGCAATTTTAGATAATGCAAATATCATTTACTTGTATTTTACAATGAAAGCAAATTTTATATAAAAAAAACTATTAATAAACTCCTTTGTAATGTTATCATGCCACCATAACAATAGGTTTTTCTGTTTGCCAAGTCATGAGATCAAGTTGCTAATAATTGTGATAAGTGAGTCTATTGTTAAGGACAGAGAAACAGTCACATTGTTCATTATTATATATATATATATATATATTGATAATTTCTAAGGAATTAATGAATTTCATTTTAAATCTGGCATTATTTCTCAGTACTTCAATTACCTTTTTTAAGCAATGCACATTTTGTTCATATCTACTCGAATACCTATAACTTGTGAAGCTCTTTGTGGCTGAGTGGTTTAAAGCATGTTAGTTTTCTCTACAAAGGCGGGCAGATATTCTTTATTAAGATTCTCAAATGCACAAGCTGGTAGACATAATTCATACTATTTAAAAAAATATACAAGACAGCTACTCAAACACATGTATCCATTAAAATATAATTTTTATAGTAATGAAAAATATCTGTCTATATTTCTGAGATGAGGTATTATGTACAGTATTTACATTAGTCTGACTATTGTCCTCATCTTTGTCGCCATTTTTGTCACAACGTTTCGGCCGTTGTACGCTCCGGCCTTCTTCAGGTAGCTGGAATTTCGAACCGAACCCTTTATTTCGATCACTGGTGTCCTCAAGGACACATGGCACAGTGGATAAAGTCGTTGGTTAGATCCAGTGACAGACCCAAAGAGTGTGAGTTCAATACCCGGTTCAGGCAGTGGAGAACTTTCAGAGGGAAAATTAGCAGGAGATAACTGATAACTGACATCCATCAAACATGGCTCGTGGAACTAGAACAGTCTACCCCAGTGATCAAAATAAAGGGTTCAGTTTGAAATTCCAACCACCTGAAGAAGGCCGGAGCGTACAACGGCCGAAACGTTGTGACAAAAATGGCGACAAAGATGAGGACAATAGTCCGACTAATGTAAATACTGTAAATGAAAAATATGTTGATACAAAATTTTCTGGATTTTTTATTTTTTTTTGCCAAGATCTCTTATAAAAATGTGTAGCACCATTATCAAAGTATTTTCTCTTTCCTGTAAATTCTTTTTTTTTTTTTCTACTGCAAAAGAACAATTCCAGTCTTAATTCCTTGAATTCTTCAAGGAATCTTTGATATTTACAAATCCTCTTTAGTCATAATGCGGATTACTTAAAAACAGGAAAAACGAATACATTGGGAAACCAAATGAGAGCAGCTGAGCTGTATGTCTAGATGCATTAGATGTCAGAAATTTAAAAATTTAGCATTGTTACACCTTCAGCTTTTCTCGTTACTGAATTCTATCAACAAAAATGTTACTTTACCCTGATAAAGTCCCTTTAGAGGACAAAACATATTTCATAGAATGTTTCCCATTTTGTCATTCAATTACTGACATATCTGATATACAGAAATTTACATACATTATTTACATTATTTGGACTATTGTCCTCATCTTTGTCACCATGTTTATCACAATGTTTTGGCCATTGTACGCTCTGGCCTTCTTCAGGTGGTTGGAATGTCGAACTGAACTCTTTATTTCGCTCACTGGGGTAGATTATTCTAGTTCCATGTGCCATGTCTAATGGATGTCAGTTATCTCCTGTTAATTCCCCTCTCCAAGTTCTCCACTGCCTTAACATTAACCAGGTATTGAACTCACACGCTTTGGATCCTGTCATTGAATCTAACTAACACCTTTATCTGCCATTAGATCCAGTGACAAGGCCCAAAGAGTCACCTGAAGAATAGTGGAACATACAACAACCATTGTCCAAATCAGTGTATAGTAAGCTCTCAGAGAGATTGATTGGTTGGTTAGTTTTACGGAACATCAATCCAGGTGGATCATTTAATACCAAAGAAGGTTTTCAGGTGAATAACCTTAACCGGGACACATGGCACAGTGGATAAAGGCATTGGTTAGATCCAGTGACAGGTCCCAAAGAGTGTGAGTTCAATACCTGGTTAAGGCAGTGGAGAACTTTGAGAAGGAAATTAACAGGAGATAACTGACATCCATTAGACATGGCATCTGGAACTAGAACAGTCTACCCCAGTGAGCAAAATAAAGGGTTCAGTTTGACATTCCAACCACCTGAAGAAGGCTGGAGCATACAACTGCCAAAATGTTGTGATAAACTTGGCGACAAAGATGAGGACAATAGTCTGAATAATGTAAATAGTATACATAATACCTCATCTCAGAAATATAGACAGATACAGAAATTTACGTATCATACAAGTGTAACCATGCCATAAAAAATGATGGCAATTGTTAGAAAGTTTTAATCGTGAGATGCAATGAAATAAAAACCTTGAATCAATATATTGAGATACAATAAAGCGAACTGTGGCAGATATGATGAGGCAGAACCTGGGATGAGCACAACTGGTTGCGACTTGCCTTTTTCCTCGCCAAAAAAGAGCCCGTATTTTCTTAGCATGTAGGGCTACTGCAGTTGAAATGAAGGAGAAAAAAGAAAGCACTTACCGCTCTGCCGTAATCCGTCCTCGGCCAGATAACGTAAAAGAATAAGGGGAGACTTGCATTGCCTTTTTATGAAATGAATATGCAATGCATTATGGGACAGAGACGCAATGAATTATGGGATCGCATGAAGACGCAAGGGATTATGGGTATATGGACAAATATAAAAGCACCTAGTTTTTCCCAGTTCAAGACAAGCTTGGAGTGACGTTCCCAGTTGGCGGCTGGAAAAGTCTGTTTGTGCGATTTTGAGACGGAACGACTAGAGGTTGGATTACCAGTTGGGAGAGCTCAAATTTACTCGCTGGTGGCCGTTTTCTTTTTATTTCACCACACGAACATAAAGCATTCACACCTAATATGAAGGCCAATGAATTGTTTAATTAATTTGTTGCCTTTATATTTTTTAGACATTCAATGGTATCTATGATTCATTGATTACTCCGGGTATTATACAAATCACTTTTTAGTATCTTTTCATGCTAAAAATTTTATGTGTTTTATATAAGTGAAATGGAAATATCTTTTGGAAGAAAAAGATTAGCAACAGAATGATAAAGATGGTGACCACAAAACCTTTTTCCAGACCAAGTTGAAGTAAGATGATTACAATTGACAAAGGTATATGAGTGCCTCACATGAAAGTCTTGAACAAATGAGAATACAATCTAAGAAAGATGGGAGTAAAGGAACTGATTAATTAAATGGTACATTTTGCTTGGGAAGTAATTTTGTCTAAATTAAAAAAAAATATTTTACAGAGTATTAAAATGACTAAGGGAAGTAATCCTTCATAAATGTTACTAACTTGATTTACCTCCCTTTGCACTACAGGCGAGACAGGAAATGCATTAATAAATATACATTGATAATTATTATATAGTTTGATTGATTCTTAGGAAAATCTTTGGTATCTACAAATTGTTGTAGACACCTGCCTGACAGAATGTATACTAAAGATAGTATTTCTTTGAATAACTTTTGAAATTTTTTTTAAAAACTTTCCTGTTTTAAATGCATCACATATTGACATGTCTTATTGGTTTCGATCCATGCTTAGAAGAAAAATTGATTTTTTTTTTTCTTGTCACTTTAAAATCAGATTAAAACCAGTAGTCAGTACATAGGGAAGAAGTTTATCTTGAAAAATATTTCAGTAAAATATTTCCTTTTTTGTCATCTTTTAGTCTGTGAACAAGGAAATACCTAAGTACATCTGTAATTTATGAACTAAAAATTTTCTTTTGATACTCAAATTAAGCAACACTCAACCTAATCAGAAATTCAATAGGTGAGTGCAAAGGAACAGCAGTTACATATATATATACATACTAAATTACTGTAAGTAATGGCTTAACTGTTATGTTTGCTTCATGGTTGAAAATGAAGTAGTCGTTCTTCCAACCATTTGTCTAATTTGGTCCTTGTAGTTAAACTTATCTGATAGCCGCACATTAGATGGACTAACAAAAGTAAATGTATGTAACTTATACCAGAACATTGAGATGTGGACAAACATAATGATAATAGTAATATTAGCCCTTTCCTTATATGGAAAGATTCAGCATTTATTAACTGAGTAGACAGTGTTACTTCCGGTTGAAATTTATAAAATCTTTCTCTTAAAACAATTTTTCAGGAAAATATGTTTCCATTTTGTCATTCAATTACTGACATAACTTTGATATATAGAAATTTACATATCATATAAGTGTAACCATACCATAAAAAAATGATTCAATTAGAAAGTCAAAGATGTCCACTAACATCTTGCTTTCCAGTATTGATGGGGGTTTCCTTCCTAACCTTTTGTTTGAAGTAGTGTGGTACAAGTTACATGTGCTATCCATTTTAGTTGTTGCTGCTTAAAAGTCCTTAAGTGATTTGGTACTGTACTTTTTGTGCAGGACTACTATTCCATCTAGTAAACATTATAGTACAAATACTCTGGTCCATGCTGAGATGTGTGTGACATCATGGAAACATACAATGAATTCATGGCTGTTAACTGTCATTGATTGCTTTTTCTGCCTAGTGTGACTAACATGAGATATTTGTCACCATAATTGGCAATCTTGGGTCACTATGTTCAATGATTTCATGTCATGGTTTGCTCATTTGTGCACATTATCACATCATCATTTAGATTGGTAATCCCTACTCTCTCTTCTGTTACCACCCCTTGAAACAAATTTTTAATCCAAACATTATGTTTTAGTGTATACCTGTATTTGAGTAGATTGTCCCCTTTTCTAAAACAGTCTTTATTTTGTCTACAGGTTTTCACAATTGAGTAAACTTAATAAAGAAAATGTGCTCTCCTATTTAAAAAATGTGATGTTCTACTCAAGTCCATCAACTCTTTAGAAATTGTGTTGTTTAAGTTTTGGATATGAAACTGAGCAGGTATGACTTTTGAGAAAAAAATTTCAATGATTTAAGTCAAATGGAACCTCACTTGATTGTGAGGCTCTCTGTAGCTGTAGTTCCTCCTATGAAAAGGGATACAGGTTTGAATCCTGATAGAGGGCACATTTTCTTAAGTTTTCTTGAATACACAGACCGGTAGATGAAATAAATACTGTTTAAAATAATGGGACATTCTACTCAAATACAGATATCCTCTAAAAAATAACGTTCACATACATATATAAATATTAGATAGTGTATCTGTAAAAGGACAATATGAATGAAGAGAAAAAAAAATTTATCTTAGCCTTGATAAAGTCCCACAGAGTAAGTAATACATTGGCTAAGATGTTTTCCTTTTTTCTTATATATATATATATATATATATATATATATATATATATATATATAACCATTTTTTAATTAAAGTTGCTGTTAAAACTTTAAATGATAAACAATAAAAAAAACATCCTCCTCTTTAATATATTTTACTTTAAAACATAAACAAAAATCAGTTTTTAATGTGGAAACAAATTATGTTATTGCCACAGGCAACAACTTTGAAATAGACTGTAATATGAAGTGTTAAATAGGGAGTATTGAAAGAGTGAAAAATGGTCAGAAATTTGACTGATTGCAAGAGGCTGTAAATTTTCATGTACTTTCAGGATGTCACACATTGGACTGCAGTACTTGGGCTTTTAGTTGTATCACAAACAGTTGTGTAGAATCTCTGATCTTTTTGTTTCTTTATTTAAACATTCAAGCAAAAACAAAAAACATACAGTTTTAACATAGAAAGAAAATATTTTCTTCAAAACGACTACTTGTTTTTCATTCTTGGTCAATGTTGAAAAGTTTTTTTGGACTTCACCTTCCCACCTGATATCAAAAAAGAAAGATATAGTATGTTTGGAAGGAGGAGATCTTCTGCAAATTCCTACTTTCAAGAATTAGTTTGAATGTAATGTCTTAAAATAAAAATTGCCATTTGTTATAAATTTTTAATTTCCAATGAACTCACTTCATCATTTTATGACTGTTTATACAGGGTGCAATGGGTAAATACAAAAATATGACACAATATGGTTCAGCCTAATCTATCTCTCTCTCTACAGCATGCGATGGGTAAATTGTCACCATTTTATATTTTTGATTTTACACATGCTCGTTGTTTGTTTTTGATTTTGTTGACTACACATTATAGTAGGTTTACTTCGGCAAAAAAGAAAGTGAGGAATAGAGCATCATGTAATTTACTCTGTCAGAAACTTGACAATGGTATGCTGTACTGCTTGGCATTTACACTGGAAGCACCAATACAAACATTTCAGAGTGTGTGGCTGCCAATCTGAGGACAGTGCAGAGGATTTGGAAAGAGGTGGATGAGTCTAATGGTGATTATGAAAGTGTTTTGGAGTGATCACTAGTGATGGCGATGTTATACCTCCATTCATCTTCCTACGGGAACTCAGGCTCAACACGGAGGCCTATATCAAGTGCCTTGAGGAGGTAGTGTTGCCCTGGGTCAAGATGGTGGCCGCTGGAAGACCTTATGTCTGGCAACAGGACTTTGCCACACAAGCAGGAGAACCAAGGTGGTCTAAATCTTTGAGACTGCATCACTCCTTACATCTGGCCACCTAACTCTCCAGACTAGAACCCTCTTGATTAATATGTGTGGGGTGCAGTTGAGTAAGAGACCAACAAAACTCCTTGTAATAACAAAGATGAAGGTAAGGATTATGACAGAATTCACCAACTTAAACAAAGAGACTACCCAGAAGAGTTGCAGGAGATTCCCATATATGTCCAGGTAAGATGAGAACAAATAGAGTACAATTCCAACATTCATAACATTTAATTTAAAAGAGGGCTCAATACAAAGTAGAGCAATATTATTTTTTTTTAGGGTATTACACTGAAAACATGTCAAAATCAATACACAACTGCAGTCATGTTTCAATGTATATCAATGCATCTCATCAGGTGATTGTAAATTACTGGCTATTTATTTAGATTTCTAAATAAATTGTTTACTTGCCAGTAATTTACAATTGCCTGATGATCATTATGTCCCCATTCACATAAATACAGTAGTAAATACTGTATGTTGATCTGCAGTTGGAGATTCAGTGTGGAAGTCATTTGATTCACTTTTAGCAGTTGACTACTACTTCTATGCTCCACTGGCAAATCTTATATGTGCTGTTCATGTCCTAAGTATTATTGTTCATTACCAACCTTCGTGTAATTATTCTATTCAGTAACCTTCCCTAGGTTACAACTGATACCAAGTTGAGAACTGATGACATCATGAAGGTAATTTATGATAATTAAGAACAATGAAAGTTCATGGATAGAACCCTGATTGACACCTGTGTTAGTACAAAACAATCTAGAAGAGTAACCATTTAGGACAACTTTCTTTTTTGTGATTTGATAAGATAGATTGAATCAGTTCAAAAATTTGTCCAGAAATATACTAACCTTTCAACTTGTAGAGAAGACTGGTTTGCCAAACCCTGTCACTTTTGAGATGTCCAAAGCATCAGCCAAGGTTTCACCATTCTTATCTAAAGCTTGATAGACTCTTTCAGCAATAATTGTTAATACATCAGAAGTTGACCTAGAGAAGTGAAAGCCATATTGCTTGTTTGAAAAAAGGCCCTGCAATGTGAGATGCTTAACCAATATGTAGTCAATTAGGACCTGTAGTACTTTACCAAAAATAGGTAGAAGGCTAAATTTGTGTGAAAACAAAGAAATCTAAGTGCAGCTGCCAGTTTCATGCTTAGGCAATCATTGCTCTGGCATTATTTTATTTATTTTATTTTTTACAGTCTGAAATTCTGGGATGATGAATTATGATTAATTTACTGTTCTAATTTTTGTTGTTATCGTATTTCGGAAATTGTGCTCTTTGGCCTTCTTCAGCTGATAATCAAGTAACCTTCAGATAATTTCAAGGCACGGGGAAGAAACTTTACGGTGGTGTGAAAGTGACTGAAGCTGTAACACCAGATCAGGACAAATAATATTGCTGATTCGTATTTGGATTTTATCAAGAATCTCTAAATATAATGCAGGAGTATTGGACAATATGTGGCAGTTATATATACAGACAAAAACCTCTCATCAATGGACTAATAGGGAGAGGAGTGGTCTGTTAAAGCTGTGATTGTCCGTAGATGGGAAGGAGTTATTTTTGAGTTATAAAACCACTGTAGTAATTACTAGTTATGATCATAATGTAAATACTATAGCATAAATATATACTTAATATAGATATATTAATCAAAATAACAAAAATAATAGATTTCTCACAGCTACTTTCTCATACACATGCTAATGTATCGTACTTTATATACTGTACACCTAACTTTGTTTACAATTGAAAGGTCCATCACCAAACAGTAACTTTGAGAATAAGACATGTTCCGCTAAGCCCACAGATTTTGTCTGTTGCATCCGAAGACCATTGATTGTGAGATCCAAAGATGAGAGGTTTGTCTGTGTGTGTGTGTGTGTGTGTGTGTGTGTGTGTGTATATATATATATATATATATATATATATATATTCAATAAATTAAAAAAAATGTTCAAGTAACTTATCTGATTCGCTAACTCAAGAGATTTGGATCAAAAAACTCATCAGGGCCAGATGCTTGAGAATTCAAACATATCAGACATCTGGGCTTAATGAGCATTTTGATGTAAAAATATTGAATCAGTTAACCATGTAAGTCACTTTAAACTTTTCTTGATTTATTGAATATAATATCCCTAGTTATCTATTAAGTACGTTTTGGCAGAAAAAAAAACCACGTAAAATTCATATAATTTCTCACTTGTATTATATATATATATATATATATATATATATATATATATATATATATATATATATATATATATATGAGGTATGTCTGAAAAGTAATGGGGTTGGTGTCACAAACAATTTATTTTGATTCCAAACAAAAAACTACATGGTTTCTGCTTCAAAGTAATACTCCTTGAGTCTATTGTACATTTTAATCTTTCTCTGCCACACTTCTATGCACTGCTGGAATGACTCTTTTTTGGAATCCTCTCAGCTCCTTGTTACAGCCATTTTGATGGCTCCACGCTTTTGAAATGGGTTCCCTTGATGATCCCCTTGATCTTGGGGAAAAAGAAAAGTCACATGGAGCAAGATCAAGTGTGTAGGGAGGTTGTTCCAGTACGGCGATGTCCTTCTCAGCCAGGAACTGATGTATGCTCAGGTCGTTATGAGCAAGTGCATTGTCGTGATGAAGCAACCACGATTTTTCTTGCCACAAAAGCATATGAAAAAGAATGCAATGTTTACAGAAAGTGCAGATTACAGTTCTATACTCCTAAGATATCATGTTCAATGATAACACAATCTCCTTATCCCTCTTTCACCCATAGCCCACACAGCACACCCAGTCCCGTTACTTTTCAGACAGACCTTATATATATATATATATATATATATATATATATATATATATATGAAATTATGTATTATTTTAATACCTATACTTGCATGGTGTGAAAAAAACCTGGATAATATAATTTGCAAATAAAAAAAATATTTGAACAAACCAATATCAGGGAAAAAATTCAGTAAAATAGAAAAGACTAAAAACATCTTTGTTGGTCGAAAACAATCAATCAGCACCGCAATGACTAGTCAAAAGAAAAAACACCAACAGAGTAAATAAAGTAAAACGTAAAAGTGCTCAATACACTCTGTAGAGCAAAACCTAAAAAACCTAGTGAGCCAGCGTCACCAAGGTTTCACCTAACGGATCTTCAGGGCAAAAAACAATTTTTACTCTGAATATCTGTTAGGTGAAACCTTGGTAGGTAGGCGCTGGCTCATTAGGTTATATATATATATATATATATATATATATATATATATATATATATATATATATATTCATTCTTTATTCAACACCATCACTTGATAAGACACCAGAAGTGTTGAAACAAAATGGCTATTTTTGTAATAATTTTATAACATATTTATGCTATAATTTTCAAATTATATTTGCTCTACTCTGTATTGAGCACTATTTTAAGAATACTATTTTTGGTTATTGTAATTTATTCTGTATACACCAATCCTATACCTGGAGATATACATATATATGTGTGTGTGTGCATATCAAATAGTGTTATTTCCAGCTATTTTCACCTGGAAGCACAGCTGGTGGTGCAGAGCTGCAAGTTTGATTAGCTGTGATGAAAAGCAAAACTATAATTAAGACAAAAGCGATATTATTAAGAAATTAATAATGGTTGACAATGATCCATCTAATGAAAATGAAAGATGATATTACTACTACTACTACTGACCCTATATAATCCTATTAGTTTACATTAAAAGAATAACATCAAATATAGCCCCAGATCAATTGAATGGAAGGGAATTAAGTTTTCTTTTGTCAATTCTAAAGCCTTTGTAATTCAATCAGTTAGAGCAGCTGTTGCAGAAAAACTGATGAGAACATAACGGCTAAAATGTGATTAAACAAAAATAGCAAAAAGGAAAAATTAAACAAAATTAACTTCTAAAAGAAAACGTGATAACAGAATTTTGGTTGTCTTTACACCTATGTTTACCATATCCCCACTCTTTTTTTCACCCTCTTCTATGCCCTTAGGCAATGGTTCTCAAACTTTTTTTTCTCTGGGCAGAATTTTTGGAATAAAAAATTTGCTTATGCCTCACCAAATTTGATGCGATAAAAAGTAGATTTAAAAATAAAATACATAGAGAAGTTTAAAGGGAGATAACCATGGATTCAAAATCAGAAGATTATTATTGATAACTCTCTCCTTGTGGACCATAGTTACTATATTCCTAATACTTGATATAATGCAAAAATATCACAGTGTAAAATCGATCAATAATTATTTATAACTATTTATACTGCGACTCCAGGATTCAATTACATGTAATCCATAATAATATCTTAAATTTAGAATCGTATTTATTTTTGACATATGAATTTTTTGAAACTGTTTCTAAATCTTTGATTGCCTTTCAATCATTCCGCCTCACCTACGAGGCGTGTCACACCATTTGGGAACCACTACTCTAAAGGGAGAAACCTGTATCTACTGCTGTAGGCTTACTATTGCTGTTCAGTCATCTATAGAAATTCAACCCTACTGGTAGCAAACACTAAGAGGAAATTTCTTTTTGAATGTGGCACAAGTTCTATCCTTTGTAGAGTTTAACAAGTTTTGTCATTTTACTATCTCTCCCACTCATCTTCCATCCATTTATACAAGTTTGTTAGATACGTTACCTTCTGTTTTGCTTGCCTTCAATATATTCTGTGAAGAAACTAAAACATTATTAAATGTCTAATATGAGAGAGAGATCTTCACACACTGACCAACTTCAATTCTCTGAAGTGATAAGATGGTACATTTCGGATGCCAATAAACATTAAAATGCCAACAATATTGTCATGGTAGAAAGATTTTCAAGGAACATGTACTGAATCAATGTTCTTTTCTTAGAAGTAGGGGTTTTCTTGGTTGGGGAGAGAATTTTTCAGCACCACTCTTTTGTAGTAAAAATGATATAGACTGTTCTTTTTATCCCAATATTATTTATATGGAACAGTCAGGGCCTTTTTCTCATATCACTGGCATTCTGAATGTTTATTTTGTTGAAGCCTGTACTAAAAGACCATATGCAATATTAAATCATATATTAGTCAGTCAGTTAAGTGCCACACATGATACATGCTTGAGCAATCATAGGTTGCCATTTCTTTCTACAGTAGACTGGTTGCCAACTAAGGCTAAAGAACCCAGTCTTTCCTGCTATTCAACCCATAGCCGGGAGAAAAAGAGATGGATTCATACCTTTTTCCAAGGGTATTTGTGCATAAGTGAATATAACGAACCCAGCTGGAATTCAAACTCAGCTCTCTGATTATCTCATTCATGAGGTGATATCCATTACACCACAATGCATATCCTATATAGCAATCATATATAGCAATGCAAAATAATACCCCATTCTATGGGTGTCGGGGACTTCAGCCTGGATCTGGTAGGAATGCAATTAATGAAATGACATTAGTCACTCACTTATTTCTGGTGTTGGTAATCAATAATAAAATGAATTTTCCAAGAAAGTTGAGCCTGTTTTGCTTACATTGAAAACAATTGATAGAACTGGCCACTTTGTTCAAGGTAACAAACTTTGTGTTTTTATTTCTCTGTTGTGTCTACTATACTCTGACATCTTTTTGTTTGTCTATGACTACCTACATCCCTGATTGATTATGTCAATCAATGTGTTTCTTCCCCCCCACCTCATCCACACCATTGATTACAGGTGAAAATTAATTAGCAAAGCAAGAATAATGGCATCTTGCAACACCTTCCTTGCCTTTTATGAAAAAAAAAAAACGAAAAAAAATAATTTTTTTTTTTTCTGGTGAATGAGTATTTCTTTTTCTTTGCTGACACAGGGTGAAAAATTAGGAGATTGAGACCTGTTTTTGTGAATCAAGTTGATATATTGTATGTGGTGTTTGTCACAAATTTGTGCAACATTATGTAAATATATAAATAACATAGTGTATGTGTGTAATGATATAACATTTTAGATATAGACACATATATCAGAGTTGTTACTCCAAAAGTTCATGGAATTTGAACAGTGAGCACAAACAGAATGTAGCATGGACTTCTACCACAACGTTTTTGAGAGTCATATTCTTTGTCTACAAACAGCAGCTAAAGGATGGCTCCGAAGGAAACAGAGGAAACTAGTTGTCAGGGTAAGTATTTTTGATTCTAGATAGTCATATTCTCTGAACATTTGGGTTGTACTATATGTAAAATGTGTTGCTCTTGCACACGTATGTGTGTGTATATATATATATATAGAGAGAGAGAGAGAATAGTATATTAAGATAGCAAGAATTCATGCAAAAGAGTTTTGTTAAATTCTACTGACAAGGTCTGTGTTTAATTGTTCTTCTAAATGAGTTTATCCACAATTTTGAACCAAAGTTCATGTATTGACCTATTTTGATAAAATAATTTTGACTGTCACAGTCATTATCAAGAACTGGGTGTTGTCAGTGTGGTAAACACGATTTTGTTGGCTAGACCCTGGCATTTTTGGAGGTACTGGAATACAAATCAGTTCAAAGGGATATCATATGTAATGGCCAAATAGAGATTGACTGCACTGGAGGAGCATGTATCAAATATTTATACATGATATTATTTTGTATGCATATTAAATATTCACACGCACTTCAAGATACCATCTCATGTGGTAAAATGTATTTTATTTCATATGGGTTGTTTCTTATATATATATATATATATATATATATATATATATATATATATATATATATATGGCTATTGAAAAATAGCACTGATAATATTATTTATTGTATATTATTATGCCTTTAGATCAAATAGATGTGAAAAATCAGTCTTTTTTTGAGGGGGGGGTGATTCTTTTTTTTTTTTTTTTTTTTTTTTTTTCATGTGTTATATTACTGATGAATTGTAGTAGTTTTTTGGTTAGTTGTTTGCCACAATTCTGGTTGTAGAGTTTGCAGAAAGCTTTTTGTGGAAAATAGTCATTTAGTATGCCTAAATTCCTATTTAAACCAAGAATGTTTGAATTTGTTTTAAAAATGGATTTTAACTCCGACTTTCAGTGTTCTTGTTTAATTTACATTTAAAGTACAATATATACATATTTAGAAAACTAGCATGACAAATTGGAAAAAGTTTTGTGGCAAGTTTCATCCATTAGGATTTCATCGGACTATCATACTATTTTTCTAAATACTGTTTGTTGATATATAAAATTTTATATAATATATATATATATATATATATATATATATATATGTGTGTGTGTGTGTGTATTTGGACAGCAATTCCTCTTTTAAACACAGGTTTCATTGAAGATGACTGACAAGGCACTGTGATTAAGCTTTTTATTATATATTTCTTGCTTTCACACAAGTGATTTCTTTTTGGGAAATAGAATATGGAAGAACTGTCCATATGATCTGTGGATCTGTTTGCTTTCAGCTAATCGATTAGCCATTATCAAGGATGTTTTTTGTTTGTCTCAATATATAGATTTTTGTTTTTTTATAGCAATAGGAAGGTTTTAATTTAAAAACACAGCATGTTATGGCAAAGTTCATAATTGATATTAACGAGAGTTGATTTCTTCTTTTATAATGCTTTCATTATTTGTAAGCGTTTTCTGCATTTAGATGATTGTACTATTATGTCGGTGTCTTCTACAAGTATGTTGCAGATAGTTTGGTTATCTCTATGTGTATTTAAATGGCTCCTAATGTAGCTATGATCTGAGAGATGCAAAGTAAGTCTTTTTGATAGGCATGTAATTATTATTTGTGAATTTTTTTTCCTGTACTCAGCAACGTTAAACAGATGTTGTTTAATAACAGTTTCCTGAATCACCTCATAGATAATCAAATTAGATTATTTCTCGCCATATTCAGACAAACAAAAAAACATCCTTGATAATGGCTATTAACCAAAAAATGCTTAGATTGACATTTTATTTGGACAGTCCTTACACACTCTGTGCCCCAAAAAGTCACTTGTATGGATGCAAGAAAAATATAAAAATCTTAATCGCAATGCCATGTCAGTTATTTTCAGTGAAACCTGATATATATATGTATATATTAAAATAATACGAAAGAACAGTAAGATTTACAGTCTGCTGTTCTTATTAATTATTTTTATTTTTAAAAAACAGTGCTCTATACAAAACAGTAAAACAGAAGAGTTAAATAAATATTATAAATATTATAATTATTTTCTATTTTAAAAATATGGTTCCATCGCTACACAGGAATTACCATGTTTTAAAACAGAAACTAAAATTTTAAATTTAATTATAAAATTGAATTTAAAATCCATAGCTCTGTTCCATTAAAATCCATAGCTTTGAGTTTGAATTCCAATTGAATCCATTACATTCACTTACATGCTAATACTCTTTGAAAAGGTATTAATCCTCTTCTTCTCCCTCCAGCTATGGGTAAATAGCAGGACAGATTGGGTTCTACAGCCTTGGATGGCAACTGGTCTAGGAGAAGGATAACTCTGAATTCAAAACCTGCGGAGGGTTGTTTGGGGAACTTGTGGCATATAGTGCACCAGATCTTCAAAAAGTGTGGTTGGTTCTGCACAAAGCCATCACCACTATAATCAAATCATATGCTCTGGTGTCTGGGCTGCCGGTTCCTAGGAACTGAGCTGCATGTCCCTCCTACATCCAATACGATGGGAGAGTCCACCATATATATTCACATGTGCATAAGGTAATATAAATGGGTGCATATAGGCAGCAACTGTTTGTTTAAACATTCTATTAAATAGACAAGGTGTACCTATTTTAAAGTATTTTTTCTAATTGTTGGATTAAGTATGTTATAACTGAAATTATGAAGGAATTCTCTACAGTTCATATCTCTTTAAGTATTTCATCAGTCTCAAAAATTCATTTGTAAGTGCATCAATTAATTTTTATTTTTTTGTGTATATTTGATGTCACATGAATGTGATATTTTTTTTTAATTTAGACATTTTTCAGTGGCAATATATGGGTTTTGAGAAATTTAAATACATTTTAAATTGCTTAAAAGTCTTGTGGGTATTCACATCATAGCAGCAGAAATTAGCTTTGTGTTCAAAGAGATAAAAGCATACTTGATGAGAAATAAAACATACTGAAATGACAGGAAAGCATGGTAAATTGTATATTAATTTCATACAATTGTTTTTTTTGTGTGTGTATTGGTGTGCGTATTTTTTAGGTTACAATTGTTTCATGGTACATGTAATAAAAGGAAGAAGTCACTCTGTATTACTACAAGCCATATCACAGAGAGAAGCCGGAGATACATTTTTTTTTTTCGCTAGAGTTTTGTACAATGGTTTCATTAAATTTTTACTGGTGTTTAGTTCCAGGAATATTTAGGTTTCTTCCAAAATTTACCAATTTATCTATGTGATTTAATGGACTAACCTGTCACCCCCATAAGTGACTACACTATAAGTAGTAACTTCCTATAAGTTTCTGTAAGTCAATGGACTACAGAGACTAGCTAGAATCTGTTCTAGCTGTGCTGGTCAAACTCTTTGTCTCTGGGCAGATAGGATCCTGAGAAGAGGCTATGTTGAAGGGCAGAGTCTTGTCTCAGGAAATAGCTACCCAACCCCGTTTTATATGGGGTCTACGGGGAATTTTTGGACGAGCCTATAGGCTCGGATTACCCCACATTAAACTTGGCCTTGTGCCACATCCTACCTCCTTTTTAGGCTGGTAAATATCAACTAGCTGGGATCTGTTGAGTATGACTCAAACTTACGTGAGAACTACCGACCTTCCAATAGTAGCACTCACTACTGGGATGACTTGCAAGGACCTTGTGCATAACTGTTACCTTTATTCTTATTGTACTGGTTTTTACAATAAACATTTACTTATTTTATCTACTTTGTTTTTTCAAGTATATATTCCTATTAGCACGGAATATAACACTGTTTATTTATTCAGTAAAGAATATTCACTATTTGTTGTTTGGTTAAAAAAATGAAATTTAGATAGAGGGATTCTTTGTATAAATATTTTCTAAAGGCATTCACATGTTAACTTTGAAGCATGACTAAACACACTAATGAATTTGACTATAGTGATTTTCCAAGCATAGCTTAGATGTGGCACAAGGCCGAAAGTATGGGGCACACAGTGAGGATCAAACTCACTACTCAGGTGTAATTGTTCTAGTGATACAAGCTTGCTAACCATTACACTGCCTTGGGGTGCCCAAATGAATTTGACTAAGTACTATTGTATTCAAAAATTTCAAAAAGCAAAACTTGAATTAAAAATAAGCAAAATTTGATCCATTATCTTTCGATATTTGGAATATAAAATCAAAATTAATTTTAAGTGAAACTCAAATGTTTCTTTGCTGAATTGTCACTTTTTAAGAATTTAGTAACTTTGACTGACACAAGGTCATAAGTATAAGGCACTGGTGAGTGAAAAATCACTCCAGTAGTAAGAGTCTGCAAGACAAGTTTCTTAATCACTATTCTATGATGAGACACACTCAGTGCATACTTTTCCACATTCTAAATACAATACATACTTTTCGACGTTTCGAACTCTGGACATACTTTTCGACATTTCGAACTCTGGACATACTTTTTTGACGTTTTGAACTCTGGACATTTCGACGTTTTGAACTCTGGACATACTTTTCGACGTTTTGAACTCTGGACATACTTTTCGAACTCTGGACATACTTTTCGAACTCTGGACATACTTTTCGAACTCTGGACATACTTTTCGACGTTTCGAACTCTGGACATACTTTTTGATATTTTAAACTAAATCAGGTGTTTATATCATTAATGTTTAAATAAATATACATTTTTTTTTTAATCTTAGTTCATTTTCTGGGTAAATTATTTCAAATAAGTTCAAAGAAAGTTTTTTTGGCTTTATGTCTGATGTATCTATCCTACCCTTGTAGGCCACACCCACCATTGCAGTAATTTGCTTTTGTCCTCTGCACTTCAGTAATTGATTATTTAGTCAGAAGATTTAATGTTTGGCAATTTTATTCATTATATATATCATTTCCATGCATAAAATATACAGCGTGACCCTCATAGACAAAAGTTTCAAGACAGCTGCTTGGGGGCATTGAGTTGTTTAACTTGTTCACATTAAATTATTGATTGAAGATATAATATCTGTTCAGCTGTTTTCAGCCATTTTTTTCTTTCTACATGGGATTAATATATTGAAATGTTAACAAAATAAAATTTGACTACAAATTTTCTGAGCATGAAAGAGTTTTTGTCAATTGATCAGGTTGTTTTTATTTTTTCTCAAAATGTCTGCATATTCCAGTGCACTTGTTTGTTCATCATAATTCTATTCAGTAATTTAATCTCCTCTGTTAAAGAGCATGAAATTGATATGAAGTATTACATTTTAAGCTCGTATCCCTTTAACCTCTGGTACTTATTTTATAGGGATGGTGTCTTTACCATTTTAGCCATAGAAGCTGCCATGGTCTGGTAGCATTTTCATTTTGTAGTTATTCTGTCACTAGGTCTCCTTCTAATTTTTCTACTCTATATTGTCTATCTTTCTATATTCTGTGACCTTTCGGGATGTGAACAATCATGACTCTTCACAACTTCCTATCCTTTGTAGCTCTTTGTTGTTTCACCATTCCTCCCAGTCTCTATTCTGTCATCACACACTTGTTAAGTAGCTTACTCACTGCTTTCTTCTATTCCTCTTGCCTCCAATATGTTCTGTGAGTGTCAAATTCTCCAAACTCTCTTTCCTCATTTTGTCTATTACTTTCTCATGAATTCTTAATTGTCATTGCTTTTTATCACATTATTAATGAACCAGAGAAAAAAAAATGGGAAAATTTCATGGTTTTTCTATTTGAATTTTCTTATGAATCTTAATTAAGTTAATGATTAAATAAGCTCATGGAGAGTTCTATGACAATAAAATATCTGTAGACATTCCCCTATCGTGTCATTAAATATTTGAGCTTAACAACTGTAACAAAATATTGCAATAACAATTATAAATATGAATGCCGGTCATTATTTTAAGTAAGGGGATACAAATGAAAAAAAAAAATTGAAATCGGCAAATTTTTCCATTTCTCTTAAGCAGATGTTAAACCCATGTATCTTCACTTCCTTTTTCATGACTTACAGCCATATCACATTGAAACACTGGTTCTCATACAATCACCAAAGTTAAGCAACATCAAGTCTGGTCAATACTTAGATGGGTAACTGCTTGGGAATATCAGTAGCTGTAAGCTTGGATGTATGAGTGGTGTAATTGATAATGGCTCAGAATTGGAAATCAGAGGACCAAGTTCTAATTCCACTCAGGTCTCATATATATATATTTATGCGCAAATACCCTTGGAAAAGGTACAAATCCACCTCTTTCCTCCCCAGCTATATGTTAATCTGTAGGATTTGTATCAGTAAATTATTATCTCCAAAAAATTTTTAGAATCTAAAAATGTTTTGGCTTTAAATAATGTGCAAAATGTTAAGTCATAGAAAGCAAATCAGTTCATTTTCTTACTGAAATCAAGTTACATCTTTGTATGTATTTCCACTCAGTCAAAATAGAATATTCCATTATTTATGAGATATTGGCAGGAGACGTTTCTATCCTCCCTTTCTTTCATTTTCTCACTGAAAACCCCAACTAGCATCTCTGATGTCTTTTCCATCTTTCCATGCGATCAAAATGAAATAGTCTGTTATTTATGAGGTATTGGCAGGGCCAGGGCAGGTGTTTATTACCCTTGAACCCCCTGACCAGGGTGAAGGCAAGTCTGATTTGGTCCTGGGCAATACTTTGTGACCCTCACTAGCTTATCAACATTTGCTTTTTTTCTACTTACATTTATATAAGTTACAAATTAAACTAAGCACAACCGACTATTAAAGGATGGCACATTTTTGCAGTTTTTGTTGACATTCTGAGGTTTTTTTTTCTTTCTTTCTTTTTTGGTCCAAATCCATGAATTTGTTTTGCTAATGCTAAGTCTCGAAAAAAACAATATAAAATTCACTATTTTCCATCCATAATGTTGAATATGTTAAAATTATTCAACTTCTTAACAAGAAAAATATCAAACTGATGTTAAAGACTGCTGCAAAACATTGATTTAAGATAGAATGATCTATTATGACATGTCTCTAATTTGTATTTAGTTGCATCATATTTATATTTCAATTTTTCTAGTTGAATTGTTCACCCATGTCGCATATGATCCATTATTGTACATAATTAGGTTAGAATAAAGTTTATATTTTATATGAATACTACCTTATGAAAATTGAGATGTAGTAGAGTGGGTAGCCTTGTATCATAGATTTCTATGAGACCCTTGCATCGGCCCTGGACAGGACGTAAGGGTCATGCTAAATAAGAGAGAGACAAGTAGAATTATAAGATTCTGTTTTTGAGCATTAAATCAAACTATATGAAATTGGAATAAAGAAGTAAATTCCTATGTAAACACATTGGAAGTATTTCTAACATGGACATTATCATCACCATTTTGAAGGCTTATTACCACATCACATGAAACGCAGGTTCCCATACAATCACCAAAGTTAAGCAATGTTGAGCATGGTCAGTACATAGGTGGCTAACTGCTTGGGAATACCTGGTGCTGTAAGCTTTGATTTGCAGGTGATGTAATGAATAATGGCTCAGAATTGTTAATTGGACAGCAAAATTCCAATGGCAGATATTTTTTTTTCATATCTGAATTTGTATTAATCATTAATTTTTTTTTGTCTTCATCACAATGTTTTGGATGCTGCAAACTCCAAACCAACTGCAGGAAAAATCTCCCTCATCAGTCATGTATCAAAAGATACATGATCGCCTAGGCGTGTATCACGCATGGCACATAACTGACTGAAACTCCAATCCTCCTCCTGTGTCTATCATATTTGGTAACTTTTCAGAACATTGTATTTGAGCCACTGTGATTTTTCTTATACTTCTATCTATGGAATTTGAGAACTCAATCTTCCTTTCCACTGAGCTGACCCGGAGATTGAACTCCTGACAAATGAACTTGACCATCAGTTTTATGCCATGTTCTATTATAAGAGTGCATGGGAAACAGGATTCTTATCCAAAACTTTCAGTTGTATCCTTCTTTGAACTTCTCACTGCCAGTCTGCTTCCATTTGATTCAGAGATTGAACTTTTGTCTTCCAAGGAACAATATATTTATCAGTGCTTTTGTCCATTAGGCCATCTATCTTGTATGCTGTGTATTCATTGTCAATATCACAACAGATAGTCGTGTCTAGTTGGATATGAATCCTGTTTTGCTTTGTCAACTTTTCTTTTAGGCACAACATTGACCCCCTCAAAAACAGGTTTCTTTTCTTTCATTGTCAACATCGCAGTATGTCTAGTTGGGTATGAATCCTGTTCTGCTTTGTCGCCTTTTCTTTTGTATACAACATTGTCCACCTCAAAAATAGGTTTTCTTTTCTCTGTAAATCACCCATCACAAGCTTTGCTTAATTGTTTTCATTTTTTTCCCCATTGGGGTGATTGTATTTTTTGTGTTTTTACTTCAGGAATTTTTATTTAACAAATTTACAAGTTGTTTGATCTATCAAGGCTTTTCCAGTACCCTCTTTGCTGTACATTTCGAGAACTGAAGTGTATTGGTTACAGGTGTTACTGACTGGAAGTTAAATTTGACCTCCAACTGCTTCAGTGGAATTCACTCATTGGAATTCAGAATTATCCTTCTAGATTGGTTACCATACAAGGCAAAAGAACTCGGTTTTTCTTGCTATTTAAATCATAGTTTGAGAAAGAAGAGATGGGTTCATACCTTAGCATAAAGTGAACATAAACTCTTTTGGACAAAATTTGAACATGGCTTATCAATTCTGTTTTCTGTTCTGTTAAATAATAGTTTAGCAGATTATTATTTTTTTTAGAAGTGTATTTCTGCTCTTTCTCAATTTGACCTTTGAGGTCTGATACAAATCAAAATAAAGGAAGTCGATTTTGATTGGCTGAACTAGCATGGGAATGATAGAGAAAGGTTTTCTGAGAGTTGTTTAAACCTTCATACAATGTAGATGTGTTGACTTTGTCTGGATCTGCTCCCCAATGGAGAGCAAGAGTGACCCCGCTGGATAGGTAGAAATGTACATGTCAATTCTAACTATAATTAAGTAAAAATTCCCTTTGTTGAAGTTCTTTTATCTTTGAACTGAAACAACTCGCAATCACTGACTGTGAAAGAAGAAGGCAATGTTATTATTGAATGGAGCCTGTCGGGCCCAAGACCACCCAAGTCAAAGGCCCTCAAGACTGCCTACATGTTCTTTGTAAAAACAAATACTTACTCATGCATTGGTCATATTTTATAGCTTACTGAAAAAGAAATTGCAAATCATGACAAAATTTTGAGTTCTTGGTATCATTTAAAGTTTTTCAAAAATGCTTTCATTAAAAGACTGCTCACAGAAATTTGTCAGTTTCTTGAAAATTAGTTGGTCAATTCTAAAGAAAAAATTTGTTATTTTACATTTGATCCTAATTTCTTTAAGTAAATTTTATTTTTCCTTTTACCCTTTTATTCATTTGTTTCATTGCAACAGTTTTATTTCCCTACTGAATTGTTGATGTTTTATGTGATTTCTTGTAATAATTACAAGACAAGCATTAGTTATGTTTCCGTTGTATAAAACTTTGAGAAATCATTAATGTTCCAAATTTTGTATGCAAAAGCGAATTCCATTTTTGGTTTGGTTGATCATTAGGTGTATAATCCATAAGAAAATAGAAAACATTTCTTTTGCAAAAATAGTGTTTCTCTTCTTGGTTATACACTAATAAAGACCGAAGAATGGATCTTCTAAGACATTGTGTTAACAACCTCAAAACACAAGGAAGAAATTCAATTATCTGAACAAAATTTGAAATATCAATTCTTTCACAATATTGACTTGCAAGAATTTGTCGACTTTTTATTTTTTTACCATTTCACCTTAAGCAAGGCAATAAAAGCCAGTAGGGCACAAGGAGTTATTGAGTGTGAAAAAAAACAAAGGACAATAAAAGAGAATGATTCAAGGAGACAGAATATAACAACTTACATTACATTTGGATTAGTTGTCAGGAAAGCAAGAAGCCAGAAGAGATTTTCTTTTTTACAATGAGGTTCACCTTGTACAAGGCCTGAGGGTCATTCAATTTTGATGTTAATGTAATAATGATATTGTCTGATACTGTAAATGTTAGATTTATAATGCAGAGGGAAGGAACTTGTTCAGAGCTGCAAGGGATAGAGGGAGGTGGAGAGCCATGATCGCCTATGTCCTGAAAGCACATAAAAAGAAAGAAGAAATGTTAGATTTAGCTGCTAGATTGATTTGTTTAATCATTTCACCCTAAGCAAGGCAACAAAGCCACTAAGATGCAAAAGGTTACTGAGAATGAAAGAAACGGAGAAGGCAATAAAAAAAAATAGAATTCAAGGAGATAGTGTCAATTGAGATTGCATTTAAATTTTTGAAGATCATAGTTGACAGATTGATTTGTTTTCTATATTTTATCAACCCTTTGCAGGTTATTTAAAACCAGAAAATATTTCTATATTGTAAGAATTTTTTTCTTTTGAGATAATAATGATTTAATAATAGAAGTCTTACTAATTAACCCACAGCTAGGGGAAGAAGAGGTGGATTCATACCTTTCCTAAGGGTATTTGCACATAACTGAATATCATAAACCCAACAGGAATTGAAACTTGGCCCTCCGATTAACAATTCCAAGCCATTATCCATTACACCACCTGCACATCCAATATCTGGTACTCCCAAGCAGTCACCCATCTAGGTACTGACCAGTTTTGATGCTGCTTAACTTCAGTGATTGTAGAGGAAATAGTATTCCAATGTAATATGGCCATAAGCCATAGTTGACAGGAAAGCAGGAAACTGGAAGACAGTTCTGCAGGTGATAAGTTAAGGAGAAACAAGTAGCATAGAACTTTCAGTGAGCAAATATTGTGTTTAAATAGGATTTCTTCCTTTAATATTTATGCCTTTTTACATTTAAATGTAATGTTACTGTGCTTCTTATAAATTAATGAGAATACTTGTAAAATCCAGTGTAAACTTATTGCAAATATTCATATTCACCTATGAAGTTGATTGAAATATGATCATTTTTCTTAACATAATTTTTTAAAAATATATCATGTTTGAACCCAGTATTCGGACTATTGTCTTCAGCTTTGTTGCCGTATTTATCACAACGTTTTGGCTGTTGTACATTAAAGAAGGCCTGAGTCTACAACAGCTGAGACATTGTGATAAATATGGAAACAAAGATGAGGACAATAGTCTGAATAATGTAAATAGTGTACATAATACCTCATCTCAGAATTATAGACAAATATAGCACTATCATTGTATTTCTTCTTTTTATTTCTTTTTTTTTTTCATTTCACCTCAAGCAAGGCAATAAAGCTGTTAAGATGCAAGGGGGTTACCGAGTGTTAGAGAATGTAAGAAAATAAAACATTAAATAGAGAGAACGACAAAAGAATAGGAATTAAGAAGACAGAAAATAAGGATGGATATTGCATTTAAATTTTTGGAGATCCAAGTTAACTGGGGAGCAAGAAGCCAGGAGAGATTTCCACAATCGAGAAGTCTCATAGAAGAAACTGTTAGCATAGAATGTACAGTTACATCTAGCTGATTCAACTATAAAATGAGATATTGTCACCAATTTAGTACTGAACTTAGATTCATAAAGTTTAGGTACCATAGAAGAAAGTTCATCAGAATAATTATCATGAAAGTATTTCTAGAAAAGGCAAAGGGAAACTATATTACAGTAATGGGAAAGTGACTGAAGCTAAGGTGCCAGCTCAGGACCAATAACATTGTAGATTTGTCTTTGGATTCTATTAAGAATCTATAAATATATAGCAGGAGCACCCAACCAGATGTGGTAGTAATATACAAATGGTAAACTCATTAATATGTAAGATAAATTCTGATGAGAAAAATTGTCTAGCACAACACAGTGAACCAACTTTCCTTGCAGCAGGCCTAGCAGTTGATTCAAAATAATCTGTCTACTTTGTGTCAGCATCAGGGGAAAACATTAGTCCAAGAAGGAATGATGAGTCAGTCTCTTGGAGATTAGTATTAGCCATGTTGATGGAAAGCAAATCGGGTTCTGTCAGATGATTAAGAGAGCATTTTTGTTTTAGTGGCATTAAAATTAACAATCCATTTCTTGCCCTACTTAACAACAGATTGTAGGTCATTTTTTGTTCAGTTACCAATTTGACCTTTTTGAACCAAGTAGACTTCATATTAAGACAGGAGTAAATAGTTGTGTCATTAGCATAGATACTGAGTTGAGAACTGATAGCGTCATGAAGGTTGTTGATGAAAATTAGGAACAATGTGGGCCCAAGAGTAAAGACAGGAGGAACACTTGCATTAATATAAAAACTTCTAAAAGAGTGGCCATTCAAGACAACTTTAATCTTGGGATTTGATAAGAAAGACTGAATCAGTTAAAAAATTTGTCCCAAAATACCACAACCTTACAACTTATACAGAAAATGAAACTGTTTGAATCTGAGCTGATGGTATACCAGCCGCTGTGCAAAAGTGCATATACCTGGTATATGGTCCAGGGATTCATGGACAGAAGAGATGGACAGTATGGGAGATCTGTACTCATCAGGGTAGGGTCAGCATTCAAAATGTTAAAAATGGAAAAATTACAACCAGTTGCAGAATAAATATTATTTTTACCTAAAATTTATTTACTTTTCTGTGACCTTATTGTGAATATTATTCTCTCCTTTAAATTTTAAAAAATAATTTCAATTTTCCTTAATCATGTTTTTTTTTAATTTCAGAAATTGAAAGAAGAATTAAAGTCAACAATGCTGAATATAATTTACAATTTGATTATGCCGTGAGTTTGTTTTATTTTATTATTTTACCCCAATTTTGCTACACTTTTTTTTTTATTTTACTTCAGTTTCTCTGTATTTATTTTGTTTGTTCTGTCTTCTTTGCATTTTTTTGTTTGTTCCATTTTTCTGCATTTTTTTGTTTGTTTCTTTGTTCCATCTTTGT
Organism: Acanthosepion esculentum; assembly: GCA_964036315.1. Classification (NCBI taxonomy): domain Eukaryota; kingdom Metazoa; phylum Mollusca; class Cephalopoda; order Sepiida; family Sepiidae; genus Acanthosepion; species Acanthosepion esculentum. The sequence continues at coordinate 48,357,038 of OZ038493.1, read as the reverse complement.
GTTTTTTCACTTTCAAATTCTTTCTGTTTTGTGTTTGCTTTTTTGCTTAAACTACTCTGCATTTTTGTCAAATCAACTTCTTCACTTTGTTTTTTGTCCCCCCCCCCCATTTCTGTGTTTTGGTGTGCAGGGGTCACAGTTCAACTTCTCTGCATTTTTTTACATCTTTGCATATTTTTTTTTTTTTTTTTTTTTGCTTCAACTTCTCTGCATTTTTCTTCAACTTTTATGCTTATTGTTTTCAAATCAACTTTCATTTTTTTTTTTTTTTTACTTCAATTTCTTTCACTGCATTTTTTTTACTTCAATTTTTTTTTTTTTTTTTTTCTTAATGGGCATGAAGATCAGTTGATGAATAAGTTCATAGCCGAAATTTTTAGTGAATAAATTTAGATCTAGGAGAAACAGTAAGATTGGCAAGGAATGAGATTATGTTGGAAATAATTTCTTTCTTTTTTAGCTGTATGTTTTTGGTATATTTATGTCTGTGTTATATGATACACATAGATATACATACAGTGATATCAATATTACTGTTTGAAATTTTCTTCATTTTAGAAATTGCTTATTTCTGTGACATCAGCAGATAAGTTAAACAGTTTGTAAAAAAATTTGTTAAAAACCTTATTTAACAAATTACAAAAAGTACAGTGAAATTTCAAAATGCTCTGATTTTAAAACTATTACAGACCTAGATCTAATATTTGGGATTCATCAATAATTCTATATAAGGACACATGTGAACTTTCCAAGATCTTTGAGAGGTTCACCTGAGCCATTGGATGATTTGAGATAGAATGATCTATAATGTGTGTGTGTGTAATATATTGGCATCGTCAATAGAAATTCTGTCCTTGAAAAGGTAAGGTGACAACAAGATTTCTAACAACTCAGGAACTTTTCAGAGAACCCTCATAAAGTAATGGCAGCTCATTATTATTATTGTATTTACAACCATAAAGATTTTTTTTTAGTGGGTATGTGTGATGGTGGGAGTAGATATGTTTATTTACAAACAATGAAATTAATGGCTACTGGCCTGTATTATCAAGAGTCTTATTAAAGAAAATGTTCCTCCTAGCATGGATTGAACCTGCATTCTCTGTTTTTTTTTTATTTTTACTTCTGAGAAACCATCTTTTAGCTCATTACATGTCCACAATAAATAAACAGGTTCACAGTAAATTTCTGCTGGGGATTTGTTCTTGGCATGAAGGAAAATCTCATTGTATATTGCATCTTTGTTTGTGCACTGTTTTGTTGTGATAACACATAAACATATGTACTATATTCACTGTTCTGGCTATTGCAAGAAGTATTGCACACTCCCTCTGTTGCATTGTGTTTACAGCTTTTACATTGTTTTAATTTCACTTGATTTATATCTATATATAATCTTCAATTTTGAATGTGCCTTGCATGCCCCCCACCCATATATATATATATATATATATATATATATATATAAAAGTGAACATTGAAGTCAGCACTTAGAGGCAACAGGCTGTTTGATGCTAGACGCAATCGTCAGGATTGACGATTGTGTCTAGCATGAAACATCCTGTCGCTTCTAAGTGTTGACTTCAATGTTCACTTTTATATTTACACACTCTCTATCTCAGATATTGAGCACTTTATCCCATAAATATAACACACCTTAGGAGTATATTTTTTATATATATATATATATTTGATAGAGCTCTCTAAAGAAAAGGGGAAATTTAATAAAAACAGTGGTTGCTGCTATGAATGCATTACTCTTCAAGTACGAATTGAGTTCTCTTAGCCATTGGCATATTTTGTATAGAAAAATAATAAAATTTCCCTTTCTCTCTGAGATATATATATATATATATATATATATATATATATATATATATATATATATAGTTATTCACAAACAGACTGTTTTGTTGTATTACAGCTCTTCTGTGTGGCTAGATGTCCGATTGCTTCAAGCCAGGATCAAAACCCAACTGATTTGACATCGGTCAGAGATGCTACCCCTAAACTATCATTGCACAGCAGAGAGAAAGGGAAATTTTAACATTTTCTATATGAAATATGCCAGTGGCCCAAAAAGCAATAAATATATATATATATATATATATATATATATATATATATATAATGACTTCCGTCACTCTCGAGAGACTATGGATCTGTGCTTGAAAAGTTATGCCCTTTTCATGGTCACGGCTTGGGCAGTTTTTTTTTTGTATTTTTTATGAGAGATTGGCAGTTACCTATGCAGCACGTGTTCCCTCTCCATGCTATTGATGTTGTTCAAGTGAAAGGTAGGAGCCAATACAGCTTAGAATCGACATCATCACAGGAGTTGCTATAACGAAGTTGACATTCGACTGTCTTAGGGACTCCAGGTCTAGTTTTGAATTCAGAGTTTTTCCTTCTCCTAGACCAGTTGCCATCCAAGGCTATAGAACTTGGTCTGTCCTGCTATTTACCCATAGCTGAGAGGGGAAGAGATGGATTCATACCTTTCCCAAGGGTATTAGCATATAAGTGAATGTAATGAATTTGAACTTGGCTCTCCAATTCCTCAATCCAAGCCTCAATCCAATACTCCACTGTGCCTCCACACACACACACACACACACACACACACACACACACACATATATATATATATATATATATCCACATAATTTTTTTTTTTTTTTTTTTTTTTTTTAATAGATGGCTGTGTATTATTAACACTTCTGAGATTTGTTGTTGTTTTCATATTCTTGAAAATGAATGCATCAGCATGGCAGGCAGTATTTGAAAATAATTTAATTTTTTTTGTTTATTAAATTATTCACATTTTTAAATTATATAATTTATAATTTCTCCTCCATGTATAAATGGCAATTTCTGTCACTGTTTCTCTGAAATTACTTTTGAAAAATGTGAAAAGAGAAATAGAACTCAGAAGCATTAATAGCAGGCAGCCGCCCATTTTGAAAAATCTCTAAGTGTGAAACTGTTGTTTTTTAAGCATATTAAAAAGCTTTTTCAAAAGTATTTAAAATAGAGCATTTTTATAGAAGTAAGAAAAGCAATATATATATTGTCATCCACCAACAGACTGTTTCACTATATCACAGCTCATCAGTGTGACTAGATATCTGGTTGCCTCTAGCTAGGATTGAAAACCAGCTGAACTGGCATCAGTCGGATAATCTACCCCTAAGCCATTGGTACATGGCAAGGATGAAGGTGAATTTAAGCGTATTTATTCTTAGATAAACATGCCAGTGACCGAGAGAACTCAGTTCATTTTATTGAAGAGTATTGCATTAGTAGCAGCAATAGTCTCTGTTTACAAACTCACACTTTATATATATATATATATATATATACACACACACACATGTGAATGTCAGTGTATCACTGTGTTACACTTTTTCAACTTTATTCCTAGAGGCTATAGCCCAACATATCATACCATTTTGTAATCAGGTCAACTCCATGAGCAAATTAAAAATATTCTAGGCTGGATATGAACCCACACTCCTGAAATTTTGGATTCCCAATCTTTCATTATTGCGACTGTTTTTTGGATTCCACCATCTTGGCTTCTACTGATAAAAACAATTAAAGGGACACAACTCTCTAACTTTCATGTTCAAAGGAAAATATTACTGTTCTCAAATTACAGTATTTCAAAATAAAATTGTTTGTGTTTTCAACTTTACTTCTAGAGGCCGTAGCCCAACCTATCATACCATTTTGGAATTAGGCTGAGTCTGTGATCAAATTAAAAATATTCCAGGCCAGATCCAGACCCACAATTCTGAAATTTTGGATTCCCAAGTTTTCATTACTGCACTTGTTTTCAGTGTTTTTTTTAATGGGATTTTGCAACAAATTTTTTTTTTTATGATAACAATTTTTATAACTTGGAAATAAATTTGGAAATAATCAAAATTAATTGTGAAATCCAGGAAAAGTCACCCATGAAATAAAAATAATTGTTTGTTTAGAAAGTAAGGACTTATAAACATCAAATTAAGTGGTATCAGAAGAAGAATTATTGTTAAACTTTTAAAAGGTAAGCTTAAATATTAATGCAATCACTTTTGAGTTCTTTTGTAGTTTATTGTTGCCTATCACATCTTAAATGACTAGCTTATATGACACCTGATAGTGTGGCTTTTAAGCTAGTATATATATATATATAGTTTTAAGGTGTGGTATATTTATGGGATAACGTGCTCAGTATCAGAGATAGAGCATATGTAAATATAAAAGTGAACATTGAAGTCAATACTCAGAGGTGACAGGCTGTTTCATACTAGACACAATTGTTAGGCCACCTGATGATTGCATCTAGCATGAAACAGCCTGTCGCCTGTGAGTGTTAACTTCAGTGTTCACTTATATATATATATATATATATATATATATAAAACAACTGAAAAGTTGCAAATTAAAAGAAAAAAATTGGGTGTTTTTTTTGTGAAAGTATTTATATGTTTTTATATATTTGATATTTCAGACCACCTTGGTCCTTCCTCAGAAATTAATTGAATAACTGTATTTGGGAGTTTGTTTACAAGTAACGTTCGTCGCGGGATGCGGACGTCACGTGATGTGGAATGCAACTGTTTGAATTTTTTAACGTAAATCTAACGATTCTATTTTAGATGTTGTTTAAAAAGGTTTTTTAACTATATCTAAAAAAATTTTTTAACTATTGAAATATTTATACAGATTTAAAATACCCAAGTCTTTGTTTAACCCTAGTTTATATGTGTCTAATTTTAAAATCCAGTATTTCTCTTTCTTTCTTTGTGTGTATGTTATACTAAAACCCGAGTCTATCAATAAACATTTACAGTTGTCTAATGAGTGTCCTGATTGATTAAAGTGTTCAGCTATAAGGGGAATAAGGATTGTTTTGACGTATGGATAGTTTGTGGTTGTTGAAACGAAATCTAAAATTAGTTCTAGATTTGCCAATATATCCACTATTAGGACATATTGTGCAGAATAGGTAGTAAATTATATTATGGCTATCACAGTTGAGGCGAGGAATTTCTGAGGAAGGACCGAGGTGGTTGAAATATCAAATATATAAAAACATATAAATAAATACTTTCACAAAAAATACCCAATTTTTTCTTTTAATTGGCAACTTTTCAGTTGTTTTATCCATATTATATACATATCAAGAAAGTATACGTGGCTTCTCATTATGCTATATATATATATATATATATATATATATATATATATATATATCAGTCAGAATAATGTTAAGTAATTGAATGACAAAGTAGAAAATTCTGTATAATGCGTTTCATCCACTAGGACTTCATCAGACAATCTAGTCCTTTTGAAGCAGTGGTGCTCAACATTTTTTTGCCCAATGTACCCTTTTCACCACGTCAGAATATCACCAACCTCCTTTCCAAGATTGTCCAACTCAAAATATGCATTTATTATTGGAAATCTTCATTCTTTTCCATATTAGTACCCTCTGGTTGAGAGCCCCTGTTCTAGAGGATGAAATGCATCATTCAAAATTTGTAATTCAGTTGCCTAACACACACACACACACACACACACACACACACACACACACACACACTACAGTTCAAAAGTTTGAAGCCACCCCCCAGAATTAGCATGGAATGAACTTGACAGAAGAGTGGGGAAAAAAAAAATGAAAACGAGCTCCTAGAGTCACTGAAAAAAGAATGGAATCAATTATCAAACTTATATTTTAAGTAACTTTTGCAACGAATGCCAAAAACTTATGCTGTGGTAATCAAGGCTAATAGGAAGATTTTTTGATGAGATCAAAATTTAATCAAAAAATCTTTTTTTTTCTTTTTGTCATAATAAAATTTCTAATAAAAAAAAAATCATGTATCACTTTTTTTCAACATGTATAATAATTTTCTTTTATTTAAATTACAAACCAACCACTTTTGGGGACAATTTAAAAAATTACTGTAGGTGGCCTCAAACTTTTGAACTGTAATATATATTATATACACAAATGGATTTTTATTTTCATGGATACAGATACTTGAGAAGACTTATATTAATCGTTTTTCTTTGTCACCTAGTGAACCTGATGTCTATCAATCTAGATATAGAAAGTCTTCTTGAATTCAGTGTACCCCTCAGCATGGATTGAACCTTTGTTCTCTTATTCTTGTTTCCTAGCCTAAGGGAATACAGGTTCAATATATGTATGTTTAGTTAAAACCAACAAAATTTTTAAAAGATTTTTTAATTTATTTTCTATTCATTTTGGATGATTTTTTTTCATCTTGTGAAGGTGATGGGAGACAAAACTTCTGACCTTGTCGTGGTGGTGGGGGTCATGTCCTATTCCTTGCCTTGTGGTGTTGGTGGGCTGGAAGTATGTATTCTAGGGGATGGAAGACTGCTATTTTTAATTTTGTGAACGTTTTTTTTTTCTGGAAGCCTGAAGTAATAGATGTTATGAATGTGATGTAAAAGAAATATTAAGAGAAAAACAAACCCTTTTTTCTTTTCTCTTTCAGACGAATTATATCAGCACCTCCAAGTACAATGTTCTCACATTCCTGCCTAAAAACTTGTTTGAACAATTGCAGCGATTGGCCAATGCATACTTTATTGTTTTACTTATTTTACAGGTATGGAAAATATTATTTCTATCAGCAAATATATTTTTTATAATATCATGATTATATAAGTTGTAGTGATTATTTTTTTTAAAAGTCTGACTTAATATTAGCCTATGATTTTTTCCAGGAATTTTTGACAGCATAAAAATACATACATTTCTCATAGGTTATATTATCATTAAAGTTCAAATAAATAATCCATTTTGCATAAAGCTGAGAATTTTTAAAGGATCAGTATAGAAATTCTTTTCTTTGATAAAATTCTCACTGGAATTTTTAAGATAATTCCTAGATAACTGTGTGTAGAAATTCTCCAGCTTTTTTTAAATTTTAAATACTAAAGTCGACCCAGTACAAGCCTCGAGAGCCACTCAAAGTTGAAGGACACTATTAAAATGGTTATGATAAATGAGGTGTGTGATATAAATGAAAGCAGAGAAGGTAGGATGTGAAGATTAATTTGGATAGATAATGATTTACCTTTGACTAAGACTTTAGGGAAGTATCCTCATGGGATTCTGTTCTACAAAGTAGGTTTGTTTAAAAACAAATCTTTCTGAGTGGAACTTTGTTTTTTTTTTAATATGGGGGAAATGGGGGTGATTTGACTCTATGGAAGCAGCATGATATGTCCTAGTTTTGAAAGTCTGAACTAATAGAACTAAAGAATGGAGCTCATCTGAACATCTATAGAAATAGAGTAGCAATAAGTTTGCAAAGTTGCATTTGTGGGAAAAGAGGCTGCAGAGTGGAGAATGTCTTCCCCATGAAACTGCATAAACAGTTTTGAACTTTATCAAAGCTGAAAAGTGATGATTGAGTCACATTTCTTTTGTCTAATCTGATTCTTTTAAAAATAAAGCGTGTCAGGAGGAGCCATTTTACTTCTGGAGTAATAGAATGAACAGACTATTTTTTCCTTGTATATTTAACAATAGATCATAGGGATATATTTCACATGAAATCTGGAGTGAACATGAAATCCAAATAGACCTTCAAAAATCTTCTGTTGACTTGAACCTTGTTCATCTTTTATCCTTTTCTCATCTCCCCCTCTGTGCCGAGTCTTTTCTCTCACTTTCACTCTCTGTAACCCCCCTGCATGCTAGTGGCACTCCCACCTTGCTTGGGGTGAAATGCTTAAAAAAAAAAAAAAATCATAGAGCCTCATTGAGAATGCAACCATCCATTTTGACTGGAAAAAAACCTAGCATCTTATTGGTGATGATGAAATGATCTGAGTTTGGTTTTGACACACTGTATATTAGCATGTAGAGAAAGACTAATTATTTATACCTACTTTCTCCTGTGTATCCCATATTAATTTTCAGGCCCTGTACTTTTCAAGTTTTCTTTTTATGTGCCATATCTCTTCACAGTGTAGACGATCATGACTCTCCACAGCTTCTTATCCTTTATAACTAAGTATATAATGTTTGTCCACTTTCAGTCCATGTTCTGCAAGTTTGTTGGGTAGGCTCTCTTTGCCTTCAATAAGCCCTGTGAGTGTCATATTGTTGCCTAAACCTATATGAAAACTGAGAATTAGCAGATGGCTTCTAAAATCAACAGTAGTATTATGTTTTTTTTTTGGTTTTTTTTTTGCTTGATGCAGCATCCAGAAACGTCATGTAATCCCAGTTCTTCCACAATAGTCACAAACGGACAATGATAAGAAAAAGGGGTCATATGAAAAGCTAACAGAAGAGTAGAAGTCTGGTATATAATGTCAAAAATATCAAAGTTAATAAAATAATTTTTTCTAGAAATACCCATATGGGTTTTCTTACTCGAATCTTCTGATAAATCTTAATACTTAAGTTAATGATTGAATAATCTCATGGTGAGTTCTACAACAATAAAATTCACCTATTGTTAAAGATTTGAGCTTAACAACTTTGACAATATATTGGAATAACAATCATAAATATGAATGCTGGCCATTATTTTAAGAAATAAGAGGGTACAAATGAAAAGATTTGAAGTTGACAACTTTTCCATTTCACTGAAATTGACATTAAACACTTCTATCTTCCCTTCCTTCATTTGTTCACTCACTGAAACCAAGTAGCATCTCTGATATCTTTCTATGTGATCAAAACAGGAGTGTCCATTATTTATGGCTGTAACAGTCATATGTACATGCTAAGTAATGAACTAAGGGAAAGACAAACAGAATTATAAGATGCTTTCATTTTTTCATAATTACCTCAAAATTAAACTATTAATTTGAAAAATCTTTGTCCAAAGTTAACAGCAGATTTTTTTTCTCTCAGAAACATCTTTTGGTAATGCCAATAAAACTGGAAACAATAGCAGTTTTCCAAATTATGAATTTTGTATTGATTCAAACAATTGTTATGGCTTTATGGTGTTCCTGCAGTTTTATCTTAAGAGGGGAATCTGTTTCTCCTTTATATTTCTTACCACAAGTTCATAGGATAGCATACACACAGTCCTTAATCATGCTGTCCTCTATGTGAGGTCTTACCCTGAAGATATTTCTGCAAAGTGTTGACCTACTTTTGAAGGTCATCCTGATATTATATGGACCACCTATCTTTTGTATTTTTTCCAATAATCCCTTTACATAGTATGGGCAGACAAAGGCTGTCTTCTGAGTGTTGTTATCCTTTTGCACCCTTCTATCCCAGTTTGCCGGAACTGCTGTCATGTACCCAAGGTAGTTATGTTATAGGCTACTGCTTATACTGACCATTTCTTGTTCATGTCTCTGGGTCACCACTTATGACTTTTGCTTAATGTTGTAAGCAGTGGACGATTCCTTTCTTTACACTGTAGGGTGGTGGGAGTTGAGTTAAATCTCTGCTGAATGTTGGTTTGCAGTATATGGATATCTTGAACCCAGGCTCTGTTTGAGATATTAGTACATCCATGAATGCTAGTTTGTTGTTTTCTTTCTCAAATTGCGAACTGTATTGATAATCTTATTAAGTTCACATGGTCCAGTAGTAGCTGGATCTCTTCGTGGTGTGGACCCTGTGATATCCAAATATTGCATCAGAAACACATTTTCATTTAATTTGGGTTCACAACAAAGTTGTAAATTTCTTCTTTTATTTACAGAATTAGTCTGTCTCTAAGGGCTTCACAAGATCACTTGCTGACTAGGTGAGGTTAGTGATCGTAGTCGATATTATCTCATTATGAATTGATTTTATCAACACTGGCTTATTATCAAGCCCCTGATTGTTAAGGTGGTAAAAGGTAGTGGTCAGTGGAGGCTGTAGTCTTTTGTGTATTGATTAACATAAAACCTAGACCGTGTGGGCCAATAGCCTGTTTGACCAGTCAGAGTTGATTTCATCACCAGCATGTACACTCATCTCCTTCTGGGTGGTGGGGCTGGTGAAGTCTGGCTGTCTTGAACAAAGGATATTTATTCAGCTGCTTCTTACTTTGTTACTGAATCTTTTTTTCTCCATTAAATGTTATCTGAATTGCAGTTCAATATGATTGTCTTTTGCAAAAGACACAATCTTTTCATGTGTTCAAGATACAAATGCCTAACTGTTTAAGCTATTTTCATCCATGCAAAATCTCTGCAATTTTGGCTACAAATGGAGCTGCACCTATTTCTACAAGAACCCTTAAAGTTATATAAAAATGCAGGAATTATATCCTCTAGACCTTATCTAATCTCCTCAAAAATAATGATTAAATAAAATCAGTAAAAGAGAAATCAGACTAAACTAATATGTGCACAAATAAATTAAAACCTTCTTCAAGTCTTAGATATGGACTGTCATCAATTTATTGGCTGGTATTTCTTTCATCTTAATTTCTGTTGCTTCTTATTGTAACTCCCAGATTGTCATTTTATATGTTGGTTGATTTGTTTTTTACAGCTTAACAACCCATTGCAGTTTATTTAAAGGCAGAAAATATTTTTATATTGTAAGGATTTTTTTTTTGTTAGATAATAATAATTTATTAATACAAGTCTTATTAATTAACCCATAGCTGGGTGGGGAGAAGAGGTGGGTGGATTTATACTTTTCCCAAGGTATTTGGGTGTAAGTGAATATAATGAACCTGACTGGATTTGGAACTCTGCTCTCTGATTAACAATTCCGAGCCATTATCCATTAAACTACCCACACATCTAAGCTTACAGCACCTTTGTATTCCCAACTGGTCACTCATCTAGGTACTGGCCAGACTTGATGTTGCTTAACTTTGGTGACCATACAGGTACCAGTGTTTCAACATGATGTGGTGGTAAGCTTGTCATTTTATTGTCACCACAATCTAAACCTTTTAGTGTATAAAAATAAAGATGGTGATATAGTTGTAAAGCAGGGGTTCCCAACCTTTTTTGTACCACCTCCCAGCTGTATAGTAAATATTCAAAGACATACAGTGATGGGTAAGTTATGTTTTCCTGGGTACTTTTCCTGTCTTGATAAATTTGATATGGTCAATGTGATAAAAAAAGTAAAAAAACAATTTTATATTAAATAAAAATTATCCTGAGGTTACTTTTCTACAAATACTTTCACGGTAACTGCTCCAATGAGCTACTGTCACTGGTTCCTAAACTGCATGAATTTAAGCGTGCTACTAGGTTGGTATCTCGATCCCACCATTTCACTGTCTGTCGAAATGGTTAAATGTAGCTGTCTCTTCTACTCCAATAGTTTCATGTCTCACACTTCCTGTTTGTGGAACTCCCTTCCTCTTACTTGCTTCAATGATAGCTATAATCTTCAAATATTCAAATGCAATTTCAATTGACCTCTTCAGATGCCTTGATTTAATTCCCTGTCCTTCTCTTCATCCTTTCCTTTATCACGCCTCTTTACTCTTGCTCCCACTCTCTGTAACCCCTTGCGTGCTAGTGGCACTCCCGCATTGCTTGGGGTGAAATGCTTAAAAAAAAAAAATTCTTAATTTTACTGGTAAAGTTGTTCTTGGCCTTTCCTCATTTGATTTACAGTGTAACCCGGATATAAGAGACCCGGATATAAGAGAAACCCGGATGTAAGATAGATTTTATCTGGTCCCAAATTAGAGCCTGTGTTAATAAAACAAAATAGACCAAACCCGGACATAAGAGAAACCCGGATATAAGAGACTTCATATCCGGTCCCGACAACTCTCTTATATCCGGGTTACACTGTATGCCTTATCTAAGAATGTGACCCACTTCTTTCCATTTAGCATCCTGTTTTTTTCCTTTAGCTATCTCCTTTGATTATAGCTATTTTTGGCAGCAATTGTTGAAACATCTTTTCAATACTAAAAATCTTATATCACTCACCAAACTTTTTAATCGCCTCTCATTTTCTGTTTCACTTGATCAATGCCCACCCAACAGTTGAAATCACTTACTGGTGGGCAATGTCACCCAGGTTGGGAAAGTCTCTTTTAGAGTTAGATTTAGATGATTTCTAAGGGTTAGCCTTTGTCCACTAAACAAAAAGTTAGGTTCCCAAGGATAAGAAATAAAAGTTAAAATTTTGCTAGAAGATTATTCTTGATTTCTGATCTGTTTTGTTTATTCGTGGTCATAAAACAGTGATAGAAATTAAAATTAAAGAAAACCTTGTCAAAAATCTGATAATTGACTTTCTTGAACCATTAATACTCTGGAAGTGACTTTGATCACCAAGCAACAATGATGTGTTTTAAGCAACCCCCATTGCAGAACCATCTTTTATGTGCTATGTCTATTCCAAATGTAAGCAATCATAGCGCTCTTAATTTCCTAAACTTTATAGCTCTTAACTTTTCACTATCTCTCCCACTCCATCCTGCCATCCATTTACACAAGCTCATTAGGTAGGTTACTTGCTGTTTTCTTTATTCCTTCTTCCAGCAATATGTCCTCTGTGTGTCAAATTCTCCAAACCCTCTTTCCTTATGTGTTTTCAAAATTTCAATAATCTCTTTCTGATTCTAAGTACAAGTATCTTTTTTGTTGTTGGGCATGGGGCTAGATAGTTTACTAACATTGGCAAAGACCTATAAATTACCTGTGGATCAACAGACACCTAAAGAAAACTAGGAGGTACAATGATTGAAACATTGTGATAATAACAAGAAAGATAAGGATATTAGTCCAAATGTAAATAAGACAGTTATTTAATCTTGTTTACACCTTGATTACCTTAACTGTACCTGTGTTTTTAAAATTAGGTTATGATGAAATGCTGCAGAAAATCTTGAGGAACAATCTAATTCTCGCACTCAAAAAATAATTGTTTTAAGATCATAAAACTAAAAGAAACCATTTGTATTTTTATAATCTTAAAAAATCTAAAAATAAAATCACCTTCTTAGTAGATAATTAAATGTTTTAAGTTATTGTTAAATAACTGTTCCTTTTGGGTTGCTATATTCTAAACCCAATTAAAAAAATAATTTTTCATCTTATTAAAAAATATCTTTGTTTTTTTTATGGTCCTAAAAATGCTGTCAAAATTTTTTTAGGGAGAAAAAAATATGTAGTCAGAGAAAAAGAAATGGTTATTTGCAACCAGGTTTAAAGCATTAACTTCTAACTTTCGATTTTTTTACGTTATTTTTGTTTTATTAATTTTGTGCTCAAAATTTTCTCAATTTTTGTTAGATTCAATTATTTTTAATCTTTTTATTTCAGGATAAATTTTGAAGAATTGTTTTTAATTATTCTAGACAATATCAGATCTACACCTTAATGTAGTAAATTCAAGATCTAAGTTTGAAATAAATTTGAGATGAATTGGCTTAACAGAAACAAGGGAAAAATATATTTTAGAAGTTTCAGCAGTTCTGTTAAAAAAAATCTTTAGAATTTTGAGTGTATCAAAAGTATTTTCATTTTTTTGCATCAATTTAATCTATTTTTTTGAAAGTCATACAGTATCATACAATGATTGCAGCCCTTAACTTTTTACATACTGATGGTCTTTTTGTTTTCATCCTGTGCAAGGCTCAGAAGCCACTCAAGGTAGATTGTTACTGTAAAATGGTAATGATGCATAATATGTGTGATATAAATGAAAGAGGAAATGGGAGGAAGTGAAAATTATGAAGATAAGGAGGATAGATATTGATTGTCTCTTGACTTGGAGAGGTCCTATGTGTGATACTGTTCCACGAAGTGGCAGTTTATAGAGATTGGGAATCTGTCTGAGTGGGACTGTCTTACATTTGCAACATGGAGGAATTGAGGGTGATTCAACTTCATGGAAGTAACAAGTAAAGGTCTAAACTGGTGAAACTGGAACTCATCTAAGCATTTACTATGAAAATAACAATAGACTGCAAGGTAGAGAATAATTCTTCTCTCACAATCTAAACAGACTGTAGGTTTTGAGGAGCATCGAACCACCTGTTAATTGCTGTTGTTCCCATGTAAACTCTGACCTGAAGTGGTAGCACCTGTTAGGGTCCCAGCTATGGGCAAATAGAGAACCCCTCAACAAAAACAAAACACTATGAAATTATAAAAATACATATTTATAGAAAAATGACCAGTAATACATTTTATCTATAGTTGAAGGCATACAATTGTGGTCAAAGTATTTAGATTTCGGCATTAAATAACCCATAGAGGTGTTGATATGTTGCTGAACCAAATCAACCAACAGGAAAGAACTCTTTTATGATATTAATCCAGATAATATCCTACAAGCTCTTAAAGAAATCAAATTGTATTCCAAAATATAACTTCAACAAAACTACAACATAAAGCATGGAACCTGATTGAGGGTTCACCTGTTCATCATAACTGAAGAAAATTCAGGGTCTGAAAGGTGATGATGATGAAACGGTACTAGTTTACAAACTAGTTCCCACTACCCATTAATCAATTGCAGCTCAGTCAGAGAAGAGATCAGCTGCAAATCTCCAACCATCTTGATTTTGGAAAAGTGAATCTGTAAACAATGGTACAGTGTAACCCGGATATAAGAGAAACCCGGATATAAGAGATATTTTCTCTGGTTCCAAATTATAGCCTGTGTTAATGTATATAAAATAGACCAAACCCGGATATAAGAGACTTCTTCTCCGGTCCCGACAACTCTCTTATATCCGGGATACACTGTATCATTTTCATGGATATTTACTAAAGATCTGAGAATATTCCTAGGCAGATTGTCAATAAATAGCACAGAGAGAGGGGGTAAAGGGAAAGAGAAGGAAGGAAGGATGTAGGACTGAGGAGATAATCCTGAGGAGGATGCCTGAATTAATCTCACAAGCTTCATCAAACCAGCCATTCTCAATTGCCTCCATGGGCTTATCTTAGAGAAAGGACTTTATGACTGTAAATTCTTCCAGAGACGCAACTACTTGCACCATATAATGCAGAAGACAAGGAAAATAGCAAATACAACAATTACCCAATACACTGGTTATAAAGTGATAAAAATATCCACAGTTCCTGGCAGATATATTCTAAACATAGGATTTATTGTCATTGAATATTGTGGATAAATATTTCTATCTAAATAGAATCAATAATTGATGAAAGTTTAAATTTTAATGGATAAAGCCAATATATTTTGTATAAAAACTTTTATATTGCAGTCAAATAATTCTGAAAATAAAAACAATTTAACTGCATGACTTTTAAAAAATCCTTTTTTCAACAGCATAATTGAATTTTCACAATTTGTTGAATTGAAATAACTGTATTTTGATTGGTAGTGGATACCACATGTGACCTCACTGAACCCAGCCACGACCCTGATCCCATTGGTGACGGTTATGGGGGTCAGTGCCCTTAAAGAGGCCATTGAGGATATTGTAAGTGATGGATATAAATAAAAACAGATAAAGCCACAAGTGGTAGAGCTTCCCCCACCCCCTTGATCTCTGTTTCCTTATTATTAGATAATGACCTAAGTCTCTTTGTTTCAGCTGTTTTATCTTGAGGTGCTATTATAGCAGCAATGGGCTTTTTAAAGAATATACTGGCAGTGTTAAGTCAAAGTTTGTAAAAAAAAAAAAGAAAAATCTATTAGAAATTGATAATGAAACTACAAAAATGAGAAAAATGCTAATTTTTTAAACTGACTCCATGCATTTGTGATAATTTTCTTCCTTCTAAGTGACTATTTTAAAATCACGTTTTTAATCGACAATTTTAAGCAAAAGTAACAATGGTCATATTTCTCTTTATATTCATACAATTTTCTCCATTTTCATACTTTTCATTTTTCCTTCCAAGAAAGTAAAAAGAAAAAAAATTAATAAATTATTTGATGCAGATTTCCTTGAATTTTAATATCTTCATGAAAATTAAATTTTTTTTTTTTTTATTGCTTTGAAAAGAATGCTGTCAGATATTCTTTAAAAATAAGCTTTTATATTTGCCAGTCCAAACAAATTTGTTATAATTATACTTTTATATAATGACTAAAGATTTTAAAATCAACAGTTCAATCCTTGATGTTTGGGTGAAACTTGAATGTGTTTGTTGGCATTTTAATCGAATGCAACATCTTTATAAAGCATTTTCTTAACTATCAAATTGTAGCAAGAAGTCAATCAATCAATCTATATATAATTCTCAAAATGTGTGTATGTATGTATGTGATTGGATGTTGTTTATGCATTTCCACAGTTTTCATCCGATATTGATGAAATTTTTTTTTTGATAGGTAATTCTTCAGAGCTGGTTTTGAGTCCAAATTGTTGGCAACAATGGCTCTCCACTACTTCCTGTCCATTATAACTCTCAGCAACGTTTTACTATTTACTATCTGTTCTTGGATATATATCTTTCATAAAAACTTTAATAAAAATAAGTAGTTTAAATTATTACAATAATATTATTTATTATTATACAGTTCCCTTTTCAGGGCCACCCTCCCTTCATATTGTTAACCCACCATTTGGGGATCTGCCTCAGTTGCACCCAAATGTTGTTACTAATATTTTTGGGTGGGTTGATTTTAAATTTAAACTGTTCCAATTGAATGGCAAAAATTCCCAGTGATGAAAGACCCAGTCAAAGATGGTTTATACTGCTAGTATAGATTATTTTTATTTTTATTTTTTTTTTTTTAAAATAAGTCAATTCAGAACATCCCTAGATATGGAAAGTGGAGCGAGAATGGTCTACCCCGTAGATTAAATAAAGGGTTCAATTTGAACTTCCCTGAAGGTCACACAGATATATTTTATTCAGGAAATAAAAGGATAGTTTTGTTTGCACTTAAATAGATTGTCAGAATGTTTCTTTATCTTTGTCACAACAATGTATACTGCTATAGCATTTTTTTTTTTTTTAGTTTCTATTAAAGACTCAATTCCTACAAGGGAACACTGAAAAGTTCTTGGCCTGATAGGGATGTCTTTGCTTGGTCGGATTTTGGGAAGTAGCTCAGGCTGAGAACTATTCAGCAGCTTCTCATATATCATCTGAACAAGTTTTGTTTGTTTATAACACTTGCTTCCAAGTTCCACCAACTTCTTGGGAGATTGAACTGTAAATCTTATCTGAAACCAACTTTGCTTATATTTTTAACTAAAACATATTCTGAGATTGATTTTTCATTTCTGAATTTTCTTCTTGTTTGGACTGGAAAATTTTTTTTATTTTTCTTATTTGGGATTTTGCAAACATTACAATTTTTATGCAAGCTATTCTTGGTTTCTTAGAAACAAATGGCATGAACTAAGCTAGCAGATTTAACGTGTGTTAAAACTGATGGCACTACTTAAAGACTGGCCCACTTGTAAAAAAAAAAAAAAATAGGCAAAAGTTTTTCAGGGAATAATTTTTGTAGATTAGCATTCATTAGGCCTTCCTCAAAGTGTTGCATGTGTCAGAATCAAAAAATATCTTTATCATTTTAGTAGATCCAGTTCATAATATTGATACCATGTAAAACTGATTCCTGAATTTTTAAGAGTTATCTAAACTTAGTTTATTATTTACAAATGTGAAGTTTGAAACTGTGCTAATGTTATTTGTATCTGTGTCTAAAAACATATTTTTTTTTTTTTTTTACAAAAAAAATTCTTTTAGATAAAGAATAAACATATATTCATTAAAAAATTTAAACAAGCAATAGCAAGAAATTATATCCTAAAATTGTTTTCCCTATTTTCTTAACAAGAGGACCAGTGTATTTAAGTTGTGCAAAACAGGTAAAACAAAATAGGTTTGTGATATAGCATTAAAATAAGATTTGAAGTTTTCAGTGTTTAATTTTCATTTCCCTCCAAAATAAAAAAAAAATGACTAATAACAGTCATTATTTGCTATAACGCTCTCAGTCTGTTTGTTTTTCAGTTGTGAAATAAAAAAGAATTAAATGTTATAGTAAAAAAAATTATTTGCTAAGAAAACATTATTATTGTTAAAACAGATACTTAAAGGAAAAGAGGAAGGAAGAAAGGAATAATTACCATGAACAGTGGTTGGAAAAAGAAAAGAGAAAAAATAGAACAAGTTTCTGTTCATCTCTCTTCAAAGCTCAATTAAGGAATTAAAACAAATGTACAGCATGAATAAACATGGAGAAATATTTTAAATGAGAGTAATATATATATATATATATATATATATATATATATATATATATATATATATAGTTGTGCTGACGGATTCAACCATTTTCTTTTGATTTCTTGATATAGTTGTGTACGTTGGCTTGGGAGAGTAGTAATTCTGTTAGGAAAGGTGATATTGGGAAAAAATCTGGGCGTAGATTAATATTTGGATAATATTCAATGGCAGCACTCTTGAGGATTTTCCTTTTGAGTGAGTTATTTTCTTTTTTTATGAGTGTAGCATTTATAAAATCAAAATTGTGGTTGAATTTATTTCTATGTATGACTAGTGCATTAGTTGTTTTTTGTGAGGTCTCTTTTGTGCTCACAGACGCATTTTTTTTTTTTAATTTTGCTTGTTACTCTAATATATTGGGAGGAACAGTTTTGCCAATTTTATAAATGCCTGCTTCAGAAATATTATTGCTATTAGTGTTTTAGGATCTGATTATATCCATAATGGTTTTGGAAGTGTTTGTGATTATTTTAAGATTATTTAGATAGGTTGCTCTGGATAGTGGACGTGACAGAGTTGGGCGGTAGTATTATGCATCTGTTTTTATGTAATTTATTATTACAGATTATGTTATTTGTGAAATGTTCGCTCCATTGAAACGATTTAAGAACAAATTGGTTTAAGCCAAATATTTGTCCAGAAACCAATTGATCTTGTGGAGAAAGCCAGCACGCCAAACCTTGTCAAACACGATACCTAAAGCCACAGTCTGAGCCTTGCTGTTCTTAACTAAAGCCTGATAGACAAATTTATTAATAACCGTTAACACATTGGCAGTGGACATAGAGAAACAAGTCATACTGTTCATCTGAAAGAAGGTCGTATGAAGTGAGGTGCTTAACTAATTCAGCATTGATTCGAGCCTTTAGTACTATGCCAAAAAGAATTAAAAGACAAATAGGGGGATAATTTAAGGGTTCAGAAGATTCACCAGACAGAAACGGCAGAGGAGGATTTCCAACAAGCTGGAAAGCAAGAAGCAGCAAGGCATTTATTAGTTTGGAGAGGAAAGGAGCCAGTTCAGGGGCACGTTTCTTTAGGACAGTTGCAGTGATACTGTCAAATCCACTAGTCTTGTGGGAATCTCGGTTGAAGATGATAGCAGAAACAATGGACAGCGTTATGTGCGTATCACTCGGTAGAAATTCCACTCTAGGTGGTAAATCAAGTAAAGATGCTGAGGAAGAGTTTAGAGTGATGTTGGAAGAGAATTTCCGAGCAAAGCATTCTGCTTTATCTGCAGATATCAATGCTTCAAATTGATTGAAGAGAGGAGGAGTTGAAGATTTACTCTTGTTCAGCACAGTAATCTCTAAAACTAAACTTGTGAGAGGCTATACAGTCTCTCATTCTATCTATATTTTGCCTCATTGAGGATACGCTTACACTCATTACAAGTGGATGCAAAGAGTCATCTGTTATGATCGGAACTGTTATGTTGGTATAGCTAGAAGTGATTCCTGTGGGATACCTCTTTTTATTTTTCTAACTATCGTTCCTGATAATTATACCGTTTCTTTTACCACTTTCTTCCCTGAAGTATGTCTGTTTTAATAGCAATAAGAAAGATTTTGTTCTGCACAAGGAAAATTGGCTAACATGAACCTTTGTGTCTGCAATAATACATCATGTCAAAAGAACAGTCTTTTTCCCATGACACCACTTTTCTTTAACTACCTTCAACCTTTGACAATGTTTATTGTTTTAAAAAGTGATGATTAGAATTGGAATAAAACCTAAACACATGATGAAATTGAATCTATACATTTTTTGTTCTTGAGAATTTACAACAAAAATATTAAATTCTATTTATTTATTAGATTGTTTATTTACAAGAAGAATTTTATATTTACAACGTTCTAAAAACTAATGCAATTAAAACTAATGCAATGCAATATTTATCGTTTACCAATGTATAAAGAAGTAAATGTAAAAACAACTTTTTATTCATAAATTTATAAACATTTACTAAATTATTAAAATATGTGAACCAACTATAAGGAAATCCTTATTTACCATTTTATAAAGTTTGAACCAATTGGCAATTAGCCAATGTCTTGCCAACCATTCCTATAAATATGATAGTGTAAATAAACAATCTAATAAATAGTGTTTATTACTTTTGCTGTCAATACTAAAGAACAAAGAAAATATATAAATTTATTTATATATGTTTTGGTTTTATTACAATTCCAATCATTGCTTTTCAAAGTGATAAACATTGCTGAAGAGTGAAGGTAGTTAAAATAAAAATGGTCTCATTGGAAAAACCTATCCTTTTGATACTCTGTCTTGTTGTGGGCACATTTATCCACATTTGCCAGAAAATCTAACTAATAAAATTATTATTACTATTTTTGCAGAACCTACAAATTAAGTTACCTCAGGAGAAAAATAGGAATGAGAAGACATTGGTAATCAAATTAGAAATCAGAATTCCAACTTAACACTTATCATGTGACACCATCATAATCGTTCTATCCAAGATGGTATAGAAGATTGTGATGTGATATAGAATATTCTCATAGTATATAATGTAAATTTAGGTTTTTCCTTAAACTATAATTAAGTTAATCAAACCATAACTGCTTAAAATTTAGATGAATAACTTAAGTTTTCTTGCAACAGTAACACTAATTAAACCATTTTGATTAATCCATCTGATTTTTTCAACAATATCTTGCCGGTTCAATAAGTACATATATACATGTGGACTTTGACAAAATGTTTTTAAATTTCCTCTCCATTTAAGTTAGTACTTGTCTTCAATTAATTAAAAAAATATAGAATGATTTTTAATAGAAAAGTGTTGCAGTTGTTTATAATTCTTTTATAAATTTACTTTCACACAAGATACAAAAAAGGCTGAAGAGCGAATCTACCTAAAGGCTATAGAAATCTTAGAAGTGAAAACAAGACTGAAAAACTTGTGGCATTTTTACCAAATTGTAGTTTTGTTTTTTTTTATTCATGCCAATTGTCTCTTTGATTTTGTCTGCTAATTTTCTTCTTTCTTATGTGTTTCTTCCTTTCTTTATGGTTACCAGTTTATACCCTATATCTCCTCCCTGACCCCTCTGACAACATTCATCCCTCTGGTGGCAGTGTTTGCAATTACAGCAATAAAGGACTTGGTTGATGATGTTGTGAGTTATCTTTTTTTTTTTAATTTTATTTTTTGGGCAAATTTTATGAATTTTGAGTTGGAAGAAAAGGAATTGCTAGGACTTAAAATTTGCCCATCCAAACATGGGTCCAAAATATTTATCTTCATTTTCAAGCTAGATAACATTTGTGCAAGCGTTGTTTACTTTTGAAATTAAATGTGAATATAAAGAACCCAAAGAGAAGCCATAGTGTAATGTTTAAATATCATAATATAAATGTTGAATTTTTCTACTTGTATATTTTTCATAACAGTTCTATGTAATTTGTTTTTAATTATTATATTTTTCCTTGTTTTAAGTTGAAAATTACATAAAGAAAAAAAAGAGAAAGTTGCTTTATTTTATAAAGATTATGTGGTTCTATTGATGAATGCTGAGAATTACATGAACAGAACATGTGAGAAATGAGGAAGTTATAAGGAGAATAGGGACTACAAAGAAACTGTTGCTAACAATAAACAGACAGTTGAAAGATTTGGGGCATGTAACAGGAAAAATGTTTGGTGAGTGATGTCCCTGCAAATGGAGAGAGGAACAAGTGTGGCAAAGATGAACAGGGGTAATAAAAGAGCAACAAAAGACAGGAAGTTGTGGGGGGCTTTGAATAAATACGCCCTGGAAGAATATGGCACATAGAAATAGCATTAGAAATGAAATTGGTAAAAAGTTTGAATTTTGTTTTAATTTATAAAAAGAAAAAAAAGCAGAGTTTTCCATTGCGTTATTTTGACAAATGTCTCATCATTGGAATTCCAGACGAGAGAATTCAGTTTCATCATATGTTCTTATAGACTAATTGGTCATGGTTAAATGTAATTGACAGAAATGCCCAACAAAAAGAACTGACAAAGTTTGCAATTAACAATAACAAGAGAAAGAAAAAGAGCAGGGCAAAAATAATACAAACCAAACAATATATATATATATACATATACATACATATATATATATATATATATATATATATATATATATATATATATATATTTGTGTATTTAGGCAGCAATCCTTCTTTCAAGCACATTTAACAAACTATTTCTAATTCTAACAGTTGAAATATAATCCTTGATAATGGCTAAATGTGTGGCCGAAAGCGCTCGGAAAAGAACATTCGGACAATTTTTATATAATTTATCCTCTGAAAAGAAAAACTTTATTAGATCGCACGAGAAATTATATAAAAAACTAAATAAAAGCACCTTGTCAGTCGTTTTTAATATATATATATATATATATATATATATATATATATATGCAAGACAAAAGTAAGCAAAGTAACAGTAATGAGGCAAAAGCAAAAAGGTTCACAAACTAAAAACAGTGTTAATACACAAAAGGAGATACAGCCAAGCAATCACACTGTTCTGACTTCAAGACAGGAAAGAACAAAAATATAATGGATGAGACTGATAAGTGGCCTATCTTATTGCCTAGGAATAAATTCCAGCATGCATTTCTATGGTTTGTCTATAAATTTGGGGAGGGAGGGATGTTTTTGTTTTTTCATTCCAGTAATTGAGTACTTACCTGAGCATTAAGATTTCCTCTTTAGCTCTGCTGAGTTCTGTTTGAAGCCGATTACATTCAGACATTACAACTTGATATTTTAAGCCTAAATGGGTCGTTTCCATCATCAGTTCCGTGTTTCGTTTTTGAACCCGAGCAAGCTGTTCCAATGCACGATCCCTTTCAAATGTATCCACTGCCTGAATCGATGCAAAGAAACAAAAACAAATAAAATCATAAAAAGGACTTAAGTGAACAAGAAAAACAATGGAAAACAAATTGTTTCTTAATGTTTGCAATTCATACAGCATTCCCTTGGATGAAGCAAAAACTTATGGTGCTAAACCAGTTATACTTTTCTGTCCAGGGTATGAAGATAAACGGCATCTGCGTCCTGGGTAAGACGATAAACTACCAGGAGATAACTGATAACTGACATCCATCAAACATGGCTCGTGGAACTAGAACAGTCTACCCCAGTGATCGAAATAAAGGGTTCGGTTCGAAATTCCAACCACCTGAAGAAGGCCTGAGTGTACAACGGCCGAAACGTTGTGACAAATATGGCGACAAAGATGAGGACAATAGTCCGACTAATGTAAATACTGTACGATAAACTACGTTCAACAGCAAGGCCTCTGATCAGGAGGTTTTGAGGATCGTGGAACCACAATTGCTAGCATTTCCAGGTCCACCCTGACCTGGGTTGGTAGCACCCATTAGGGTCCCAGCTATGGGAAAATAGTTGACACCCAAACTTGTGTAAAAATAGGTTTTAATACCAGAAATACTTTGTAATAAAAAAAATATTACTAGCAATAATTTTTGAAGGAAAAATTATTATCAGCAATACTTTTAAAAAAATACCAGCAATACAAACAGTTATACATTCTTTGAAAAAAATATTACCAGCTATAGATTTCTTCAAGGAAAAATATTCCCAGAAATAGATTTTTGAAGAAAAACATATTACCAGCAATAAAAATTTTGTTGGCAATAAATAACCCTTTGAGGTTGATATGCTGTAAAACGAACCAAACCAGTTTTACTTTTGTTCAAATATTTTTGTGCAATGTGAGAGAAAGAAAGAAAAAAAGAGGAAGATGGCAATGAGTAGTAATGTACATTTTCTGATATAATAACCCTAACAACCTTATAATAAGATAGGTTGAGATGAACACACTAATTGCCCTCCTCTCAACACCTCTAACAGTAATGAGGCAAAAAAAGCTCACACACTAAGAATGGTGTTAACACACAAAAGGAGATACAGACAAGTGATCACACTGTTCTGACTTCAACACAAGAAAGAACAGAAATATGGTGGATGAGACCGAGAAGTGGCCTATCTTATTGGCTATGAAGAAATCCCAGCATGCATCTGTTTGTGTTGTTGGTAAATTTGGGGAGGGGTTTGTTTTTGCAGTCATTCCAACTTAAATTGGAAACATTTTTTTTTTATTCTACTATTATGCCATGTGTAGGTTGTGAAATGGATACTGGCTTGGAATATGAAATTGGAGAGCTGAGTTCAAATTCCAGTCAAGTTAATTTACATTCACTTACGTGCAAATACCTTTAGGGAAAAGTACGAATCTGCCTCTCCTCCCAGCTATGGGTTAAATAGTGATGTTGAAAAATCATTGTTATTCTAAAAAAAAAAAAGATTGTTCTAACAATCTGATAATGTTTTGGCTATAAATAACCCACAAAGGGTTGATAAGACGTGAAAAATCAGTCAATAGATCAATACACCTCATATCAGCATTTCCTAAATGTTCCAAGCTGAAATCAGAATTTCTCTCATGAACCCATATGTGTAGAAGACCATCAAATGTGTGAGAAAGAAATAAATACCTCAACCCTGACGCTATAACTGACCCCAAAGTCTTCATCCGAAGAAGATTTTATTGGATGCGTGACTGCTGAGATATTTCAACATTGTGACTTATGAATATACATTTGTATGTGTTGTCAAGTTGTGGGCATGATTTTCCGGCTCTTCACCCAATCTGAACTAATATATTCTCTAGATGATCAACTGTCAGTTTAGCTCAACTTCTTTGGAAGATTATGTCTGTATTAGCTTGACTGAAGAGTGAAGTTGCTGGCAGCGGCTCAGAGCTTTTTTCCCTTTTAACTTTAGCTTGTCAGTATCTTTATTTACTTTTGTCTTAATTGATTTCCTTAACTGAACAACTCACAAATCTTTCCACACAATTGGTTTCCAAATATGGACTTTTGCTTTAGTTCTATTCTCTTTAAAGCTGACAGACAGTTTGACAAGAATTACCAGGTTGTTGATAGGGTATCTAAATTTATAGGCTGGATTCTAATTCTGGTATTTATATCCACCTGAACATTTACCTAACTGACCTACTATCTAAAAATAAATAGTTTGGATATCATGGCTCAGATAGTAAAGATGTTGGTTTTGATTTTGATAGACTTACATAAAAAAAATTATTAATATCAATTGTAAGTAGGTTATTTTAATTGAACAAAGGTTGACTGAGTGTGTTGAGATAAAAAGCAACAATAATATGATACTAGTAAAAAAAATTATAGTGAAGAGCGTTGGGATAAAAAAAACAATTTTTTGTTTACTCAAATGATACGATAGAAAAACAAAAATGTGGATTCAAGTTCTTAAATTTGTAAATAGTTTAATGGTAAGGAATATTATGTTGCTTACTTTACTTTATCGATTTTCTTTCTAATTTTATTATTGTGTGTAAAGAAATAGACTATGTTCATGTACAATTATTTAAATATAGCGAATAAAACCAATCCAGTTAAAGTTAACCTGTAACAATTTTTAACAATCGGGCTAAACGATAAATGTAGTAGTAGGGTTGAGTTTGATTCCCCCCCAAAAACAAATAAAATACAACCGGCAATATTTAAACGATGCAACACTTAGGGAAGGGATTAAACTTAGGAATATTAAAGATTACCTCCTCGGTTATCCATTGAAGCTGCTATCCACCAAAAAAAAAAAGATAGTCCCCACTGCGGGCCATTTAAAAATAGTTCGCGCAGCTGATTGGTTGTACAAACAGCCAATCGGATGTGCGGAATACGTGGTCTTTCTTCGTAGAACTCTTTAAAAAGGCCAGAGTAACTGTTAGCATTTTAAAAGTGAGGGGGAATCATGGTTAGATCTCCCCTGATTGGGTCGATTTGGTGATGGGGAGTATGATGTTGAAAGACCCGAAACTCCCTGATGAACCAAGTCAAAACATCACTGATGACTCCCTCGGGTGCCTACTTAAAAGCGTATTTTTGAATTATGAAGACATAATCTGTACTCACATGCCAAACAGAGAGACAAAAATGAGAGTGTATAAAGCACTTGCAATGCTCACAAAATATGCTTGCTTGCATCTGTCAGTACAGTTCAGTTATGTGCCATGCATGATACACGCTTAGGCAATCACATATCTTTCAATACATGACTGATGAGGCAGATTTTTTCTCACAGTAAGTTGACATTTCTTTCTGCGGTAGACCAGTTGCCATCCAAGGCTATAGAACCCGGTCTGTCCTGCTATTTACCCATAGCAGTGGGGAGAAGAAGAGGATTCATACGTTTCCCAAGGTTTTTAGCACGTAAGTGAATGAAATGGATTTGACTGGAATTTGAACTCTGCTCTCCGATTCCTCAATCCAAGCCACTATCCATTACTCAGTCATACCTCCTTTTGCTTGCGTCTATAATGCACACTAATTGTTTTTTCCTCATAAGCATCTTAATATTTTTGTTGTTTTTATTACAATGTTTCAGCCAGTGGAAACATTTCAGGTGTCTCTTGAATTTAGTAATTCTTCAAAGAATTTTAAATGCAATCCTTAACTTCGTTTCCCTAATCATTTCTGTATGTGATAGATGCCTGTAGAAAACTACATTGTGGCAGCTGAAAGATAGTGTTAAAAACAACAAACATTAGGATATCTATTTGCAAGGATCATTTTATATAACAAAAGATCTTCAAATACAAACAGCAAATTGTAGGTGAAAGTTTGTCAAAAAAAAAATCACTAAAATATAAAAAAAACGTCCTTGTCATTTATGATTCATTAGAATTAAAAGGTATATACTGCAAATTTGACATACCATCAGACCTCAAAATAATCCCCATCGGCATCCAGAACCTTTTGCCAACATGCCTCCATCTGCATAATGTATTGGCAGTCTTGGATGCAAAGAAGTTTGTTAGTGTCTGTCACAAGTCTGCTTCATTTGTAAAAGATTTCCCATGAAGATGGTTGTCCAGAGAACGGAAGAGGTAGTAATCTGCAGAGTAAGGTGGATGACACAGTGTCTCTCAGACAAGTTGTTGTATGGTATCCCTGGCCACATGATGCCTGGCATTGTCATGGAGGAACAGTACACCCTTGTGATTAACCAGTGCTGGCTCCTTTTGCTTCAGTGCCTGTTGCACCTGTTCTAACTGCTGTGAGTACAGGTCTGCAGGGATGGTTTAGCCCATTGCTAGCATCTCATAGTGTATCACTTAGCAACAGTCTATTAGATACAAAGTATAATCTTGTAGAGGTAGTCTTGTCATGTGAGGTACAATGTCCAGTGGTGACAACCAATGTTGGGCATACTTGGAAGTGTCATACAGGGCCCACTTTTCACCACTGCTGAGCACTTGATCAGATATCAGTATATTGCAGTGCTGAGAAAGCAACAAGAAACAGGCTGTCACTCATTGTTGCATGTGGGCTTCTGACAGTGTGTGGGGTACCCACTTGCTCAACTTGCAGTATAAGTGAAGTTTGACTGTTTCATCAGAAACCTGGAAGCATTCAGCAAACTCACTACAAATTTATCTGTTGTCCTCCTCTATGACTGCATTCAGGGCCTCATTATTCAGGATCTTTGGCTGACCACTCTGGACTTCATCACAACGGGACAGATCTACCGATCTGAACTTCTGGAACCAATGCCTGATGGTGTGTTCACTCACAGTATTATCCCCAAAGGCTTGATGTATTCAGCAACTTGATTCAGCTTTAGACATACCCCACCTCAAAGTCATAAAACAGGCAACCCTGAATGAGCTGCTTTGACACCACAATGTTTTCTTGCCAGTTCATTGGTCAAGAGCAATTTCTCCACCCCTACCACTTTCCTGGCACATGATGCATTCATTTGCATAGCAGTAACAACTTCTGCCCATACAACATACAAAATGACAAGGATGTTTTTTGGTTACCTTATAATTGTTGTATTAGACAGTTGTTTTTATAAATGCGCACATGCTGCATTTTGTGTCATATTTAAAACTTATTAAAACTGAAAATTTGGTACCATCTTGAAGAATTCTTCTGAAAGTTCTTGACAGAATCTTGAAGCTCCTTTGGAAGAATCCTGACTTGGGAATTATCCTCTATTTAGACTAATGTCCTCATCTTTGTTGTTGATATCATGTTTCAACCATTGTTCCTGCCAGCCTTCTTCAGGTGTCAGTGTGAAGATTACGCAGATTGACAGACAACTGAAGAAGGCTAGATGGCACAATGTCTGAAGCGTGATAACAACAACAAAGATGAGGACATTAGTCCAAATGTAAATGATAACTCCTCATTCCAGAGATCCAGGAAGAAAAGTAACTAAATCTCAATTGTAAATTAAAAACAGCTTCTTTGATATGGGAATAAGTAAATATATCTTGCAACAAATAACAGAAGTTTTATTTTTGTTAGAATATGTTTACAGGTGAAGCTGTCTTAACAGAATATTTTATGTTCTGTAGCTTAGTCAATAGATATAACATTTGTGTGAGAAAATTTGAAAAACCTTTTGTGAGCAAGATGGTATTATTGTTACATGTTATAGCAATCTCCTGTGATACACTAAGGTGTCTAGTGGAAGGAAGTGTTTTTTTTTACTCCCTCTCCCAAGTTTAATAGGACCACTTGCACTTTTTGATCCTTTAAATGATTTTCTGACTCTACTTTTTATTACATCTTAAGAATTCTAACCCCCTCCCCCCACTGCCAACTAAGCATACTCATTGTATTAAATACTGAATATAAATAAGAGTTCAAGTCTCATCAAAAACTGTTTCTTTGTTCCAGAATACTGCAATTTACAAAGAGAAATTCTATATCTCTCGGTAAATTTATGGGATTTATTTTTGTACTAAGATGTGATCAGGTGAGAAATAAAATGACATTTTTTAAGTACCCATAGTTAACATGTTTTATAGAAAGAAAGAACAATGGTATTTGGAGTCTGACAGAAAAGTGGCAGGAACATTATCTTGCTGCGAGTGACTTTGGTAAAGATACTCCAATTACTATAATATAATTATTTACAATGTTAATTTTTACATTTATTTTTTGTCCAATGTAATGCTTTTCTTATTGTTTTCTCTAGCAACGTCATCGGAGTGACAATCAAGTGAATAATCGTATTTCTTATGTGTTACGAAATGGCAAAATGGTTGAGGAGAAGTGGCACAAAGTTGTTGTTGGGGACATCATTCGTATGGAGAACAACCAGTTTGTTGCAGTAAGTGACATTCACTTCCGGATTGAATTTTTATGGTGGGGTTAAGCTGAGGGCATAATAATTCTTTTGGACTAGCATTCTCATTTTTATAACTGAGAAAGTTTTTATTCTTTGTCTTACTTTTTCCTTGTCAGTTTTTAAAAGCAGTAGTTTTATTTGTTTTGTTTTTTTTTCATCTCTAAAATCAAATATATTTTTACAGGATGCATTTTCTTTTGTTATTATTTTCTCTCATACTAACACATTTTTTTTTCTCCTCATCAACATATTCAGGCACTTTAGTTACTTGATAATCTTTTTCTAGTCTCAGCTACAAACATATTGCAATCTTTTTCTTTGCTTTTTCCTTCACTACGTTGTTTAAAATTATCACTTAGTCACTGTATAGAATAAAATAAGAAGTTATGTCCATTTATTAGTAGAGGGTGATACTGCTACAGATTAGTAACACCAGATACACATATTAAACTTATTGGTATTTTGGGGAATTTGCTAATTTAAAAATGAGGAAAGAGGGTTTGGGAAATTTGATACTCTCAGTACAGATTGAGGGATAGAAGAAAACATAATTAATAAGCTTAAGTAAATGGATGTTGGAACAGAGAAGTAATGAAGAGACAAAATTTATTAAGAGCTACAAAGGACAGGAAATTGTGGCGAGCCATGATCACCTACATCCTGAGAGGGACACAACACAAAAAGAAGAAGAATTTAAAACTATATGTAGCCATTCTACCATAGAGCAAGGATATAGAAATATCTTATAAGGATAAGTACTAATTTTTGGAGAATTAAAACAAAAAATCTATATATCGCAAATAGTTTTGATAATGACAATTATTGTTTACTACATATTCAAAATGAAATTTAGTTGTTTTTAAAAGATTGACATCTTTTAATATTCCTTATCAATTATCAAAGTTAGCTGCTCTTTTAGGTATTCCATTGAATCAGTCTTGAGATGGCCTGAGATTTGTCTAAAAACAATTTTAGTCTACACAAGAAAATGACATCTTGGTCCTCTCAAAATACACTACTTTGGAATTCTTAAATTTCTCAGCATCCCTTGCATTTTTAAAAGAAAGTGAAAAGTCCTCTTTAGGGAATTTCCATCAGCTGATTCATTGCATTCTCTTCGATCTTATCCACAGTCTGAAATTTAACTTTGAGAAAAACTAGACGTCACAATCTGGACTGTACATGAGATGTCAAGACTTTGCTGATGATGTTATGCTGACAACCTCTGCCTAAAGAATGGGCAGTTGAAATATTCAAAATACTGGATATTTTCCAAACTATGGAATCTTCAAATCTAATTCCTACACTCACAATGTTCTATATCTTATATTTTTATCACTTTTGTTTTTTTTAAGTGGGTGAAACTTTAATTAATCATTTTTCTTTTGGATTATAGTGCATGAATACCTCAAGAAGATTGAAACTATTAATAGAGAATTGAGTTAATGAGATTTTCAATAATCACTACTCTTTAAATCCAATGCCTTTTTCAGCAGGGAACACGAATGTCTCGGCAGTTTATAACAAAAACTGGGATTATTTAGAGAAATTAACAATTGGTATTAATAAGAGATTTTCTTGGAAGATATACAGGGTGCAATGAATAAATCATCTAAATAACGTAGTAATGAAAATAACACTGATATCTCATTTTAACAGATATATTTACCAAAATTACACAAAAATATCTTGAAATACTAAAAAGTAAATTTATTCCATGAAATTGCAAAATCACCATTGGCTTCAAGCACGGCCTCCAGATGAATTTGGAATCTCCTGCAGCTCTTCTGGACAGTCTCCTTGTTTAAGTTGGTGAATCCTGCCATAATCTTTGCCTTTAGTTCATCTTTGGTGTTACAAAGGGTTTTGTTGGTCTCTTGCTTAGCTGCACCCTACACATAATAATCAAGAAGGCTGCAATCTGGGCTGTTAGGTGACCAGATGTAAGGGGTGATGTGGGTGCAGAAATTGTCTGACAGCCATGACTGGGTCCTCCTGCTTGTGTGGCATGGTGCAGAGTCATGTTGCCAGACATAGGGTCTTCCAGCAGCCACCCTCTTGAAATAGGGCAGAACTACCTCCTCAAGGCATTTGATGTAGGCCTCTGTGTTGAATCTGAGACCCTCACCAACAAATTCAGGAGTTCTTTTCTTATTAGAACAGAGTGAGTTTTCTGTGCTGCTGTACCTTTGTAATCACCATTAGACTCATCCAACTCCTTCTGAATCCTCTTCACTGTCCTCAGATTGACACCCAAACACTCTGAAATGTTCATATTGGAGCTTCTGGTGCAAATGCCAAGCAGTACAGCATACTGTTTCCAAATTTCTGGTGGGGTGAATTGCATCATAATGCTCTTTTTCTCACAGATGATGTCCAAATGACACTACTATACTGTGCAGTCAACAAAATAAAAAATAAACAACATGCATGTATGAAATTAAAAATACAACATGGGGACAAAGGCAAGGATTGTGGCAGCATTCACCAACTTAAACAAGGAGACCATCCAGAATAGTTCCAGGAGATTCTGAAGTTGTCTGGAGGCTGTATCAAGATATTTTTGTGTAATTTTGGTAAATAAAATGAGATGTTAGTGTTATTTTCTTTTTCTTTTTTGCATAATTTAGACAATTTATCCATCGCACCCTATACACACACACACACACACACACACACGAATTATTTTTCACTCTGCAGCCCTTCCCTATGGATGAAATGTCATAAGCATCTCACTAATCTATCGCTATTTCCTTGGCAGATATTCTGATGTGCTAAATTCCCTAGTTCCAACAGTTCAGACCTATCCTGCTAAGACTTGCCATCCTATGTATACTGGGACACATCATCTCCCACTCCCTTTGTGTTCCATTAGTAAAAAGGAAGTTCCATTCAGACAGCTTCTTCCCAAGAGCTGCTACGTTGTGGAACAGAGTCCCCAATCTCTACAATCGTAACCATTTCAAATCCCAGTTCAATCATTATCATTCTCAATATCTTTATAATCTGCACTTACTTCCTCCTCCGGTCTATACAAAAACTTCAATCTTAACCGTTTGCCTTGAGTGCCTCTTAGGCCTTGTATTGGTGAACAATTAGTGTTAAAAGATACTCTCATTAGGTCTAAAATCCAACTATTTTATAAACAAAGTTTAAATTAAAAGCTACATTTTTGTTGTTTCAGGCTGATCTCTACCTGC
Organism: Acanthosepion esculentum; assembly: GCA_964036315.1. Lineage (NCBI taxonomy): Eukaryota > Metazoa > Mollusca > Cephalopoda > Sepiida > Sepiidae > Acanthosepion > Acanthosepion esculentum. The sequence goes on along the minus strand of OZ038493.1, from coordinate 48,324,459 downwards.
TCTCGACAAGTGAACCTAACAGTCTGTGTTACATTGAAACTGCTGAATTAGATGGGTACGTATTTTAGATTATTGGAAAGTTGTTGTTTTTCTCACCTCCTAGTAAAAGATTTTTTAAGCTATTCTGTATTTTAATTTTATCTTCTGTTCTTTAAAAGATGAAAAACTGAATAAAAAAATGCTTATTAGTGTGGATGATTGTGCCTATATTTAAATGTTTATTCCACCATCATCTGGGCATTATTTAGATTTATAAAGAATGAATAAAACTGAAAGAAAAAAAAAACCTGTTCATTGTTGTTCAATATTTAACAAACATGACTTTAAGAAACTTATAGAAAATGGTCTTAATCTGGTTCTTGTTTTGCTTTGTGTGGTTGAAGAAAAATTGCACCACTGCTCATTTCTTATTTGCTATTTTAGTAAACTCAAAAGTAACTTGAAAAAGAAAAGCAGTTTTTAAACTTCTTAAGTTGCCTTTTTCTATCATAAAAAACAAACTCTCAAAACTAATGTCATATTCTATGTCATCCTTGCTTGTTAGTTTTCAAAAATGTTTTTCAAGTTTACATTTTGCCTAATTTTTCCCTCCACTTTCAGGGAGACCAATTTAAAAGTAAGGCAAGCTGTTACTGAAACTGCTGAGATGGGTGATGACTTGGAGCAACTGTCCAAGTTTAATGGTAATAAGTTTATTTTCATGTTATTTTTACACTGTAACATTTTAGAACTACTCATGTTATGCTGCTGCTATTCTTAATATCATAATAATCACAGTACAAAAATAATCTTTGAAGCATTATACAGTCTCATATAATTGCCCTTATTAATAGCAAAAAGCTCTGTAGATACATCAGTATGTCTTACATATTGCATAATTTGCGTGTGTGTGTAAATTGAGTGACTCTGTTGCGGAATCAACCCACAACAAAGAAAAAGGTGTTTAAATATAAAAATGTAAGATATTTTTATTTTTGTATTTTTTACAACTAAATTTTTCTTAATGTGTATGAGTTTTAAAGTTCTTACAGTCCTTGTTTGTGAAAATGAAAAGAAATATGATTTCTTTATGTGTATGTCTGAGAAAGAGGTAAGGGAAAAAGTAAAAAGGAAAGTGTAAATGTCATGTAATTTGGTGAGGAAGATGGGTCATGAACTGTTGCAGTCTGTCTCTCCTTACTGGCTTGTCCATCTAGAAACTTTGCTTAAATAACCTTCAAATGGATTGCAAACCGTGTTTTTTTTTGTTTTTATTGTTGGTAGAAATGCAACACATTGGTTGAAAAATGTTATGTATCTATTTTCAAAGCATTGATTTATTAACAGGATGACTGCATGAATCCTCAGACTCAGAAACCATTTTTTTATCATTTGGTGTTTGACTCTTTTGATATTTATTTCCGTCTTCACTCCACAACTCTTCTAAGAAAAGAAAATATTTTATATAGCTAGAAATGGAAGTCATTTTTTAGTACAAGACCACAAACATTAGGTACTATGTGAGGATTGAACTCACCATTTGGCAGTAATATTCTGCAAGAATAAAATTAAATGAGAATGTTCCTAAAGATAATAATGTACGTTTTGTAAGTGCGTTACCGTTCTGAAAACACACACACACACTTGTCACAATAATGAACTCTCCCAAAGTTTAACTCTACAGAAATTAGTGTTTCCACAATGTATAATTTGCCTTTTATTAAAAACTGAACAAAATAATTTGTTGGATGGATTTTTGTCATTTCATAAAATGTTTTTATTTGAATGGAGAGAAAAGTTAATGTGGAAGAAAAAAGAAAACTGCTCAATAGTGGATTCTTTTTAAAGATTATCAAATACTTCCTGGTCTGGTGCTTCTGCTATATGTTTAGAGATTCTTGATAAAATCCAAAGAAGAATCTGCAATGTTATTGATCTTGTCATCTCGGCTCTTTCACTGCTCTAATATAGCTTTTCTGTGCCTTTTCTATAAATACTTTCATGGTAATTGTTCTGTTAAACTTTCCTTAAAAATTGTCCCCCGCCTCCACATAAAAAGTTTTACATATGGGGACTAGTTAGGACTTTATAGAGACTTTGAGGTATTATGGTGGAATTAGTAAGAATGTGTTGTTTTAGTGTAAGGAATACTGTGGTAGGTTTGGGTCAGTAATTGTGGCTAGCTAGGTTTACTTATAAGAAGCACCAGCTTTCTCCATCTGCCCCTTCTGGCCTTGTGCCACATTTTTGTATTAAAACAAAATAAATATTACTTTACTCTGTGGTACATAGACTTTAGGTATTTAAGTGCAGTACTAGATTGGCAACAAGGTCCCATCATTTTACAGCTGAATTAGCTAAATGTAACCGTAAGTTCTTTGCTAACAGTTTATTTTCTTGCACTTCTTGTCTGTGGAACTCTCTGCTGGCTTTCCAGCCAGTTTTGATCTTCAAAAATTTTAATGCAATGTCAATTGTTATCTACTGTCTTCTTGATTACTCTTCTTTTATTGTTCTCCCGCTTTGATAATGTTTTCTTTTTCTTATTTTTTCACACTCTGTAGTTTCTTGCGTTTTAGTGGCTTTATTGCCTTGCTTGGGGTGAAATGATTAAAATCAATGATGAGTGCAGGTCATTATTTAAAGAAGTAAGAGAGTAAAAAGGAAAAGATTTGAAACTGACAAGTTCTTCCATTTCACTGAAGCAAAATTTAAATGCATGAGAGTCTTATTGCCTCCTGTAGTGAACTACCACAGAAGGCAAAGAGGTATAGGTTTGCATGATTTTTTGCAACAGTCAAGGACAAAGATCACTTACCTTAAAGTTGCAGATGGTGGGTGGCACTCTATGTGAAGAGAAAATAATGAAAAAAAAAATTTAAAGTGTCTTGTTTGTAAAACAGGTCCATTGTGTCGATTGGCTGGTTCTTTGGCCAATCAGTAGTAGCTTAATGTCAAGTGCGGATTGGCTGGTTCTTTGGCCAATACAGTTGCAGCCTGATACAATAAAAATCCCACAAGATGAAAGGAGTAAGCATTCGTCTGGGTGAGAGTTGTACTGTTCATACGTTGTCCAGAGTGTTGAAGTGTAGTGAGGATTTGTGACAGTGAAGTTTTTGTTTTTCCTATACCTCCACTATCTTGCCTTTCTTTTTCTCACTGAAACCAAATAGCATCACTGTTATGTCTTTTCTATATTTCCTCGCAATCCAAACAGAATAGTTAATTAATTATGAGGTATTGACAGGGTGTAATGTAAATGCTAAGGAAAGAAGGAAGAAGCAGAATTATATTAGGATAGATTTTACAAGACTTCAGATATAACAATCATCTTCTGTCTTAAATTCTGTTCTTTTATTGTTCTCACTCTTTAATAATGTTTTGCTTTTCCTTAAATTCTTTCATGCTCAGTAACCTCTTGCATCTTAGTGACTTTGTTGCCTTGCTTAGGGTAAAATGAGTAAAAAAAAAAAAATCCTTTTTATTCTACAGCTGAACTTGTCTGTGAACCTCCGAACAATCGGTTGAATAAATTTGAGGGTACCATGAAGTGGAAGGACCAAAATTTTTCTCTTGACAATAATAAACTGCTGCTGAGAGGCTGTGTTTTACGCAATACTAAATGGTGCTATGGACTTGTCATCTTTGCTGGCCGTGACACTAAACTCATGATGAACAGTGGGCGGGCGGTTTTCAAGCGCACACATATTGACCGTCTCATGAATATGCTCATCTTAGGGGTAAGTCTGAATTTCTTGAAAACTTCTCATGGTGCATTTTTTGAAAAACTTTTCTGTTAGGCAATTAATTGAATATTTAAAAGATTTATTTATTTATGTAATTCTCATAAAGTGTTCAAAATTTTATATCTAAAAAGAAAATTTTGGTTGAACTATTATATAAAAGTATTTTATGGTTCTAATGACTGAATAAAAATTCATGAAATATGTTATATATTAAGTATTTGGACAAAATGATAGTTTAATTCTATGAAAAATATTAAATCGGTATTTTTTCTTTTTTTTAAAATTATACATGCCTTCAGGGTGTTAAGGTTTAGGCTCTTCAGAACTTATTTTCCTTAATGTATGTGAATTGCTATAACATTAGAGGAAAGATAGTGGAGTATTTTCCCATTCTTTTTTGGGTTTTTTCACAGTTGTAAATTCAGTGTTTTCTTTTTCTAAGACTGGTTGCCACCCAATGCTTGAAACTAGGCAGTCTATTTACACATAGATCAAAGCTTAATGGCTTCTGACTTAAATCCATGTACCATATCAGTTTTTTCTCAGTTATGTTCTTGTATTTGGGTAGTTTGTCGGTTGGGGGGGAAAATGAGCCGGGTGTGAGATATTCTGATGATCCTAACACAGAATCTCTCCATTGCACTATAAGAGAAAAGTATGGAATATTCTGATGCCGGTTTTCTTTTTCTTTCTCTTTAATCTTAAACCACCATGTTGTTTCATGACTTGGTATATATAATTCAGTTTTTAAAGAAAAGCCTTGAGAAAATACACTGAACATGGGATTAGAGATTGGGGATTTTGTTTCATCTACTAAGTGTTTCTTCTGTCTAGACAAAGTCCACAAGTATTGTTGAAAGCTCTCTCTCACGAACATAACAGTAGTCACATTTATTGGATACATTCTTATACATGAGAAAAAATAAGTAAAAAAAAAAATGAAAACATTCCTTCTGTATAGTTTTTAATTAAACTTGTATCAAAACCAGTTTTATATTGATTTTAGTCCAATAACAAAATATTTAATCGAAGCAAGTCTAAAATTTTTAAATATGAAAAAATAAATTTTGTTTTTTCACAAATTTGATGTTTGTTTTATTTTTTTTTAATTAAAATTTAAAAGGTCTTTAAATTATTGCATTAGGTTTTTTTAAAATTTTAATTAAAACATTTGTAAGGATTCTTTTTTTGTAGTGTTGCTCTCTGGTACAGCTACCAGTGATTTATTTTGTTGTTGAATCATTACAAAATATTATTATCGAGTCATTACAAAATATCCCTAATTCCAACAGCGTGATTCTTCAAGAACTGATCTCTCATGCAAACATTTCAGTTTTGAAAACTTTTCTTTTTTTCAGATTGTCGTGTTCCTTCTTTGCATGTGTCTTATTTGTACGGTTGCCTGTGGTGTTTGGGAAAATGTGACTGGTTACAGATTCCAGGGTTTCTTTCCTTGGGAATATTTCATTCCTGGAAGTTTTGTTGGAAATAAACAGGGGTCCAAGGCTGCTGGTGCAACTATCAAAGCTCTGCTGGTATTTCTCTCATACATCATCATTCTAAACACAGTTGTACCAATTTCTTTGTATGTCAGGTAAGAATTGTCTGCTTTTGCAGATTTCATCATTCTGAAATCAATCCATGGTTTTTAAGAGAACAGTATTGACAGAATAACTTGGAGCCAAACCATTCATTTTATTTATTCAAGTGGTAATTATTCTATTGATGTGGGACAATGATTTAGATCCTTGTTCTGTTATACTGGGTCTTTTGCAAGATTATTGGCAATGTTAACCCAAAACAGAATGACATTTTCTAATTATAATTCTACTAGGCATGGTTAATAGTAAAATTGCTGAACATCTTATGACTTGAATTAGTTTTACTATTATATTTTTTTAGATGACACATAATTACTATTGATCTTATTCCCACGCTCTGGGTCATTTCACTATTACTATTATTTCATTACTAGCTTTACTCTGTCTTTCTCCCTCTCTCTTTCCCTCTCTCCCTCTCTCTTTCCCTCTCTCTCTCCCTCCCTCTTTCCCTCCCTCCCTCTCTCTCCCTCTCTCTTTCCCTCTCTCTCCTCTTTGTCTCTCTCTCTCACTCATTCTCTCTCACTCTTTCTCACTCACTCTTTCTCACTCACTCTTTCTCACTCACTCTTTCTCACTCACTCTTTCTCACTCACTCTTTCTCACTCACTCTTTCTCACTCACTCTTTCTCACTCACTCTTTCTCACTCACTCTTTCTCACTCACACTCTTCTCTCTCACACTCTTCTCTCTCACACTCTTCTCTCTCACACTCTTCTCTCTCACACTCTTCTTTCTCTCTTCTCTCTCTATTCTCTTTCTTCTCTCTCTCTATTCTCTTTCTTCTCTCTCTCTCTTCTCTTTCTTCTCTCTCTCTCTTCTCTTTCTTCTCTCTCTCTCTTCTCTTTCTTCTCTCTCTCTATTCTCTTTCTTCTCTCTATCTGATTGTCCTGGGCATGAAGCTAAAGTGCAATCATGTTTTTGTTTTTTTTCACAATGTTCTGGTTAGGACATTAAACTACCACCATGTGTAATATAGGAAGCAAGATAGACTAGAAATTAATTATTTATCTGAGAAAAACTTCACCTACATGCTGTCAACTTATACAATAAGCCAAGAACCTATCTGTTTATACCTAGGATGGTGCCTTCAGGAAAAATAATATAGTTTTTAATTTCAAACACTCTATTGAAAACAAAAGGTTAGCTACTACCAACAAAAATCGTAATCCATAAACTACCTGTCCATACAAAAATACCTATGAAATTGCAATATATAAAGCACACATTTACGAAAACCGATTCCCCAAAACTACAAACCCCTCTCAATGGTTACATCTGTTTGCTATGGATGACAACCCATGATACCTGCGGATGGAGTCCTGGTGACTGAGTGACTCCTGACCTGGTATAAAATGTTTAGGAGTTTCCACAACATGCCACTTCAGTCCCAACTTGGGATAGACAGATGGATGAAATATCTCAATTCAATCAAGTTGATTAGTCACATAGTTGATTAGTCACATAGTAGCAAAAGCTAGTTGGGATGAAAGACAATGGTTATGACATGGTTGTGAATCCTTACACCATACTATACTTGGGTAGATATGGTGAGGGAATGTGGGTGCTTGTAGTCACTTTCAGCACAACTAAACTGTCTGTGTAGCCCTGGTGGATCAGGGCAAATGGGATTAGTCCCTGCTGATAGTGTCCCTTAAGAAGGAACTCCAAGATGGGTGGGGAGCACAGATGGTGAATACAAAAACAAAATTATATGACTAAGTCTTATAAACAATCCAAGAGACAATATGAAAACTCAGAAATGGAAAGTGACACTGAAATATAAAAAAAAAAGAAAACAATTTCCAAGTTTCATAATTATCGAATCATTAGATGGTGAAATAACAAATGTGTTACCTTTTGTGTTACAAAAGGTTATATCAGCCATGATAGAAGAAAAATCAATAAAATAATAAAGAAAAATAACAATTAAAAACCAAAAAAAAGACATGGAAAACATATTAAAAATCAATCAAATAAAGGACATGAAAGTAAAGGCTTACCCCCCACCAATTTCTTAACTCCTTTAAGGGAGTAATAAAATGCCTCGAACTGTCACTCTGCTTACTGGAAAAAATTAAAAATGATAACATCTAAAAAAAAAAACAAAAAAAAAACAAGGCATAACAGATGTCAAAAGAATGCAAATAAAAAGAAATGTTACATCAATAAACGCAAACACATAAGCACGGTCTGTCTATATTTCTGAGATGAGGTATTATGTACATTATTTACATTATTCGGGCTATTGTCCTCATCTTTCTAGCCATATTTATTACAACGTTTCGGCCGTTGTACGCTCCGGCCTCCTTCAGGTGGTTGGAATGTTGAACTGAACCCTTTATTTCGCTCACTGGGGTAGACTGTTCTAGTTCCACGTGCCATGTTTAAGCTAGAAAACAGGTCGAGATTAACTCACTTCCAACATTATACACAAATACAAATCACCAAAATCACATACAAGAGAAAAACAATAAAAAAAACAGGAACTTAGAACTCTAATAAATGAATTAAAAAAATAATAGACTTACTAAAATTTAATATACCACACATAAACCAAACACCCATAGTCAAAACAAATCCTATCCTACCAACCTCAAGCAAAAAGAATCTATAAGCACAAAACAAATAACTCTGAATGCCCCAATCCAAAATACAAAAATCCTTCAAGAAATAGAACTCTCCAAACATTCACAAGAGTAACAAAAGATTCATAAAAGAAATAACACAACCTGGTACATCACTGAAGAACCAAGAGAAACTGATACAGAAGAACAAAACTCTATTTTACCTCTAAATAAAATAGAAATAAAAGAAAATATATAAGAATAGAAACTCTTTACCAAACCTTTTTACCTACATTGTTTTGCATCCAATTTTATAAAATCTATTATTTCGCCACCCACCCAACCAAAAAATGCAAAGGAATTTTTTTCCCTATATAATCCCCAGCTCTCAAAAGAAAATAACTCAAATTATTCACCTGAAAACCTTCTTTAGCATTAAATGATCCACCTGGATTGATGTTCCATAAAACTAACCAACCAACCAACCAATCTCTCTGAGAGCTTACTATACACTGATTTGGACAAGTATCTTCCTCTTCACAATGGTTGTTGTATGTTCCACTATACTTCAGGTGACTGCTATACTTGGTAAAGCCTTCCAGGAATTTTGAACTGAATCCTTTGTTCAGTTCATGAGAGTAGATTGTTCAAATTCCACTTTTTTCTGTCTATAGTCAAATCATCTGTTATTTGATCACTGAAGTTATGTGGCATCAAGCCCAGTCGGTTCTTAGATGTAAAGCTGCTTGAGAATACCGTGTACTGTAAGCAACCATCTGCAATGAAAAATGTTTTGACTTTAAATAACCTACAAAGGGTTGATAAACCATAAAAAAATTCAATTTCAATTTCTGCTTTTTTTCATGGATTGGAAAAAAGGTTAATTTTAAAATTCCTACTTCTTTGGCCTTGGATGGCAACCGGGCTAAGACTCTGAATTTCAAACTGTGAGGAAGGCAATAGAAAATCACTCCACTATTTTTCCAAGAATTTGTAACAATTCACAAGTAATAAAGTAGAGAGTCATGATTGCCTATGTTCTAATGGAACACAGCATTGAAAAAGCAATGGAAGCTGTGGAGCCTATATTCTGATGGGATATAACATTTCATATATATAATGTTGTATAGCCTATTTGTGCTGGGGGTAGAGTCTTGTGGCAATGGTCTTGATTCACTCATGCATTCTTCTCTCTGTCATCTTCCAGATGGGTAGCAAAATGTTTTTGGAGTCCAGAGATGAAATGACATCAACAAAAGCAATTTGAATCTTACTAATTTATTCAACACATCAACGTGTACCTTTCTAAATAGCCAGTGTGGTCGCTCTCTCACTCCAATGTGGTACTGCTTCCCAGACACAAAGAAAAACATCTACATTTTTCCACATGTATATCTCTATTCTCTGAAATCCCTGTATGTCTATCATTCCCATGCTAACTTAACCAATCAAAATCGACTTCTTTTGTTTTCTTGTATCTTACCACAAAGGTTAAAATGAGGAAGTCAAAACAGAAATACAATTCTCTAAAAAATAATAGTCTGTTAAACTATTATTTAACAATAATAGTTTGAAATCTAGAATAAAAACAAAAACATAACTGAAGCTATTTTTGGGAATTACCTATAGGTAAAAATTATTTTTCACAAGGAAATGTTTAAGAAAATCCACTTTGGATTCTGATGGCAATTAAACAAATTTTTTTTCACTTTGATAAATTTTTCCTAAAATCATCTTGTCTGGGGTGTTGGAAAGTTCTTACTTCCTAAAATCAGTATTTAAATGATAAAACATTAGAATACAGATTTTAGGTTGTGACTTCCGGTCTAAACCTTTTCACCACATGCCCATTTGTCTCAAATATAATATTAACAGAAATGTAGCCTACCTAGGGCAATGGTACTTTAGTCCTCTTCAAAGTACTCTTTTGAGACCTCACAAACTTATACCAGCAGTGCTTTTGCATTTCAAAGTAGTCTATAAAGTTCACATTTGGGATTGCCATCAGTGGCATTTTTGATTTACTCATTCATCCATTGTGCATGTAATGCTCACATAGTACACAAGATCACTCAATGGCATCTCCCTGCTGACTGTGCATTCTCATGGGGGAGTGCCTGTTCATGAATGCATAGAAGGGTTTTCTCTAATTGATTGACAAATCACATCATGTCCACAACATAGAATGGAAAAAAACAAAACTTTCTCATTTTTTTTTGGCTTTCCATGAATTTCTTATGTTTATCAAACTCCTAATGAAGACTTATTCTATAAACTGCATTTTAAAATTTATTTCTTGAAATCTTTCCAGTGTCGAATTAATCCGTTTTGCTCACAGTCTTTGGATCAATTGGGATGTTAAGATGTATTATGAAAAGTCCAACACACCTGCAAAGGCACGGACTACAACCCTTAATGAGGAGTTAGGTCAAATAGAATACATCTTCTCTGACAAGACAGGTACACTTACTCAGGTAAGTTAATCCTTTAATCTTGTGATTGAGGTAAATTCTTTTAATCTCTTCCTTATTGAGGTTAAACTAATGAACTATGTTAACTTTTTTGGATTTAAGAAAAGAATTGAAAGTTTTTCACTAAAAGGCATGAATTTTAGAATTGTTCTACAATCAAAACTGCAAACAATCACCATGTCAAGATTAAAATTTATTTGGAGAAACCACTAAAAAAATCGTCATTGAAGTTGTCTGAATTTCTTTCTTAAATGAAACAGAATTATTAATTTTTTATTTTATTGCCTTTTTAATGAGCTTTGTGGGGAATTTGAATTTGTGTCCTTTACCTTTACTGGTTACAGAGTTTTTAAAAACACCTGAGAGTTGTAATAAAAAGCAACAGTATAAAATGAAAGAAATACAAGTTGAAAATTAATTATGACGAGGCTTCATCAAAAATATTTTAACATTTTAAGACTACTATATGTAATACTACTAGTGTAAACAAACAAGATAGCAGTATAGTGGAGATTGCAAAAGAATATACTAATTTGTTGGTTGTTTAGCTTTTGTAGCCTAAATGGTAAGAGTGTGTCCAGCAAAATGGTCATGGATAAAGAATGCAAATTCAGGTGTTATTGAAAGCATAATCTTTATTTTCAATTCATTATGCTTAATTTAACATTTGTGGAATAAATATCAAAATGATCAAAGCATTGGGATAAAAAGCAGCAACATATGAAAAAAAGAAAAGTAAAAAATAAAGCTCCTAATTATTTGAAATTCTTTTGGAATAAGAAGACCTGTTATTTGAAAATTATAAAATGTTCCAGGAAGCGTCTACTTTATGGTTTGGACCAGTAAAGGAAAAAAAATGTAACCTTGATCAAAGAGGGATTTTATTTAATTATATACTTTGCTTGTTTTAGAGTCTTTTTATTTCTTATATTTGTACAAGTTGCCAGAATTGGAACAGTTTTAAAATATGTTGGTCTAACCTGGTTATTAATGAGAAAAAAGTTAATTCAGAATTTAGTGGAATGGAACTTTGAAATTTTTCAAAGTTCATTCATAATGTGGCAGCCTTGATATCTAAAGAAATCATAAAAAAACTTTTTTACCATCTGCCAAAATGACATGGAACAAAAATTATTTGCAACACTAGAGAGGAAGTTTTATATATATATATATATATATATATAGAGAGAGAGAGAGAGAGAGCCTGAGTTGTTACTCAAGTTTCATACTCTTGTGAAACTCAAGTAACGACTCTGGCTATCCTTTGTTAAGTGTTAATGTTGTGAAGCATTTTTTATTCTGTCTAGATAATCTGGGGTTGAATGCTTTAGATAGGTGTTTGCCTTTTGATGGTCTTTTTTCTTGTTTAAGGTGTTAGGTCTTCTGGCAAGGTGTCTGTTGGTCACACTAAGACAGTTGGGCTTTCTTTAACATATATATATATATATATATATATATATATATAAAAGAGAGAATTACTACAAGTAAAACTTCTGGCACTTAGATGATAGATGTTACTTTTAGAATCCCAAATCTAGAATTTTGAAGACATGCCCTCCTGGAATCATTCTGTCCATTCGTCAGGGGTATCACCAATTGACTGTTTATATTTCTCAATTTTTTTCTTTTATCTATGTGTTTTTCATTGGTGCAATCTTTTTTTTTTCATACTGTGTGTGTGCTCATGTACCCATATATATATATATATATATATATATATATGTGTGTGTATGTATGTGTGTATATATATATATATATATATATATAATGTCAATCTATTCACCCCAAGTAAGGCAATAAAGCCACTAAGATGCACAGGGTTACTGAGTGTTAAAGAATATGAGAAAAAGGAATACATTATTAAGGGGAGAGGACAATCAAAGAAATGAATTAAGAAGACGGAAGATGATTGATGTTGCATTAAACTTTGTTCTTACGGCATGACATGTCTTTCTATACGTATTATCACCATTTATATAAGTAAATCCTCCAAATCAACATCGGGAAGACAGAGGTCATTGAGGGTAAACAACAGACAACAAGACCCAGTGAGACTACACCAAGAAGACATCAAGGAAGTTGATAAGTTTGTCTACCCGGGAAGCATCGTCAGTAAAGATGGTGGGGGGAGGCAGATGAAGACATCAACTGCCATATCAATAAAGCCTGACACACTTTCAACACTCTGCAGCCAATCTGGCGATCAACAGTCCTATCACTTTGTAACAAAATCCAGATCTTCAACACCAACATCAAGTCAGTTCTACTTTATGGCTCAGAAACCTGGCAGGTAACCAAGACTGACACCCACAAACTTCAGACATTTACCAACCGATGTCTCAGTAATATCCTCAGTATCAGGTGGCCAGAAGTTGTCTCCCAACAACCAACTGTGGGACAGGACCAGACAAACCCCAATCAAGATTGACACCAAGAAACAGAAATGGGGATAGATCAGCCACACACTCCACATTCTGCTTCTAGTGTCTCCAGGCAGGCCCTTGACTGGAATACCCTAGGGAAGCGAAAAGTGGATCAACCAAAATAAACTTGGTGCAAAAGTGTTGACACAGAGGTGAAGGCAGCTGGCATGATATGGGTTGAGCTGAAGAGGATCACCTGGAACCGTGTCTGTTGGAGAAGTGTTGTTGTGGCCCTATGTTCCCCAAGGAATCAAGAGACATAGTAGTATATAAGTAAATATTTAAAATAGTTTTTTTTTCTTGTTAATTCTCTCACTTAATTAGCCAAGAGTTTTTGGCTGATTGAACACTTGTCCACAAACCCATAATTATAGAAACAATCTTAGGCAAAGTTATTAAAATGTTAATTATGTGATCATTTATTGTCATTCCAATAATATTTTATTTCAGAACATCATGACATTCAATAAATGCTCAATTGCTGGGAAGTGTTTTGGGGACTATGTAGATGAATATGGAAACATTGCAGAGATTACAGATGTAAGTTTATATATCACTCTTTTATTAATGGCAATTTTTTTTACAGAAATTTATTTTCAAATAATTATTTAGAGAATGCAAGATGATTTAGTATCTAGAAATATTGATTATTTTTTAAATAAAAAAAATTTAAATAATCAGCATATTTACATTGTAGATATTTTTTGTTTACAAACTTTAACTTTTTTTATCATTATTCAAAATATGGCAGGGGTGGTGGATACACATATAATTTTATATTTTAGCAAAGTTTTTTTTAAATATTTTTCACTTTTTTTTTTATACAGACAACCTAGGGAAGCCTCACATAATGATAGCAACTGATCAAAGGAAAAACATGACTCATGAATTAATTGTCAAGCAACAAACTGAAATATGTTGAAAAAGTCTAAATCAAGATGTTGTAAACAACAATGTAAACAAGAATGTTGTAAACAATGTAAATCAAATGTGAATAATAATGTTGTAAACAATGTAAATCAAATGTGAATAATAATGTTGTAAACAATGTAAATCAAATGTGAATAATAATGTTGTAAACAATGTAAATCAAATGTGAATAATAATGTTGTAAACAATGTAAATCAAATGTGAATAATAATGTTGTAAACAATGTAAATCAAATGTGAATAATAATGTTGTAAACAATGTAAATCAAATATTGTGAACAATTATGTAGGCATAAAATTTAGGTACATTTTTCTGAAAATTGGATAAAATTATTTAAAATAGATGAATACAATTTCAGATTTTGCTGTTAATCTTGTGCTTGAAAACTAATTAATGTCTTGATTTTTCAATTTTGATTTCAGATCAAAGTTGTTAATGAATATGCATAAAAAAGATATTGTTCAATTGAATTAACTGATAAATTTCAGGATTTAAAGATGATGCTAAATGCACCATTAAAAAAAACTGATAAGACAGTCATTTATTTCAATCATCATTGATAAATATTTCGCCAAATTTCAACCATTTATGTGAAGGGCAGAGAATATAAATATATACAACCTGTTTTCATAAAACATCTTTGAGAATTCCACATAGGCAAAATTTCTTATTCAAAATGTTATTTCATTTTGGTGCAGTTTGATAATCTATTTCATTACATTTTTAATGATAAGGTTTTGATTTATCCTCTAATTCAGAATTATATAATCTTCCACTTTCACAAAAACTCTTCTGGTATATTCTTAGATATTTATACATAACTTAAAATCATTTTATTGGATATATATATATATATTTGAAACATGAAAAAGAAATATTTACTTAATTTAAGTGAGATAAAAAAAAAACGCAGTTTCTTATTTTTTCTATCATGATTTTTCAGCGAACTCCTAAAGTTGATTTTTCCCGCAATTTCTATGCAGAGAAAACATTTTCCTTCTATGATCAACGACTGCCTGATGAAATTGACAAAGAAAATCCAAAAGTCTTTGAATTCTTCAAACTTTTGGCACTGTGTCACACAGTTATGGTAGAAGTAAAAGAAGACAAAGGTTAGTATTTAAAATAATGAAACCAGAAAATTTTTTTTCTCTAAACTCTCACTCCCTCTTTTAAGCTGTTTTAGGCAAAATAATTTTCTACTTATTTTGTCCAAATATTTAATTATTGGTTATTTATTAAAGGGATTTACATTTTGTAAAGCACTAATAAATTAAAAAAAAATCAATTATAAGAAATATTCATTAAATTCCCCCATCCACCTGCTGTAAAATACAATTCAAGAACAATTTTTAAAATGTTTGTTTGTCGACATGCTTGATAGATGATGACATAAATATTGCTGCCACAGTACACCCTCAATTATCCGGACACCTAGGCACAGGAGTTGGAAAAACATATTTGGATAATTTAAAATTCCTGATAGTTGAATATTAAATTATCGAAAAAGAATGAAGAAAAAAGCCATTTTCCAAAATAAATTTAACATTTATATCATCAAATAAAATTTTCAAACGCTTTGTTCAAGGTTTTTTGCACATTATTTTTTATGAAAAAATTGCACCAATTTTGGGCTGTTTCTGGCTGCACTTGCTTTTACTTGCTGTCTTTTTATTTCTCTTATATTTGTATTGTTTGGCAGAATTGGAATAGTTTTAAAATATGTTGGTCTAATCTGTTTGTTAATGAAAAGAAAGTTTCAGTATTTACATTATTCGGACTATTGTCCTCATCTTTGTCGCCATATTTGTTACAACGTTTCGGCCGTTGTATGCTCCGGCCTTCTTCAGGTGGTTGGAATTTCGAACTGAACCCTTTATTTCGATCACTGGGGTAGACTGTTCTAGTTCCACGAGCCATGTTTGATGGATATCAGTTATCTCCTGTTAATTTTTCCCTCTGAAAGTTCTCCACTGCCTGAACCGGGTATTGAACTCACACTCTTTGGGTCTGTTACTGGATCTAACCAACGCCTTTATCCACCGTACCATGTGTCCTCAAGGACCGAAACGTCGTAACAAATATGGCGACAAAGATGAGGACAATAGTCCGAATAATGTAAATACTGTACATAATACCTCATCTCAGAAATATAGACAGACTCTGAAAAGAAAGTTTATTCAGAATTTAGTGGAACTGAATTTTTAAATTTATCCAAATTCACTACATCTAGGACAATGTGGCAGCCCTGATATCTGCAAAGAAATCATTAAAAACATTTTACTTCTTTTCACTCTGCCAAATGATGTAAAAGACAAATGATGGCTTTTTCTACATCTAACTCCTGAAGTTGGCAGCATTTGTGAGGGGAGCCATAATTTTTTCTCAAAAGATAACCCTATTCATTTTTTATGTGAATTTGAGGCCATTTCACTTTCAGTTGGCATTTCATTTGAATTTGAGGCCATTTCAATTTCAGTTGGCATTTCATTTGAATTTGAGGCTGTTTCAATTTCAGTTGGCATTTCATTTGAATTTGAGGCCGTTTCAATTTCAGTTGGCATTTCATTTGAATTTGAGGCCATTTGAATTTCTGTTGGCATTTCATATGAATTTCAGTTGGCATTACATTTGAATTTGAGGCCATTTTAATTTCAGTTGGCATTTCATTTGAATTTGAGGCCATTTTAATTTCAGTTGGCATTACAATTGAATTTGAGGCCATTTCAATTTCAGTTGGCATTTCATTTGAATTTGAAGCCATTTTAATTTCAGTTGGCATTTTATTTGAATTTCGGTTGGCATTTCATTTGAATTTGTGGCCATTTCAATTTCAGTTGGCTTTTCATTTGAATTTGTGGACATTTCAATTTCAGTTGGCATTTCATTTGAATTTGAGGCCATTTTAATTTCAAAGCTAAGATCAAGATCTATAACAAAACAAGACTCTTGTTGAAAATTAAAACTTCTGAATGATCTGCCTTGTCAGTCAGGAAATGTTACTATTGATGTCTATTTCACACTTTGAAAACAATCAATAATTGAGGAAGTAATATTTTTTTCTTTTAATGTAGATGATGAATCTTATTGTAATCTCTTTATTTAGGAAAGCATCTTTTAGATAACAATCATTAGCTGATAATATCAACCAAAGGATATAATTGAATCAAATTATGTTGTTATAAATTCATTGTTGTGTTTATCAACTTTATAAAAATTAATATAAAATTTATTATCAAAATAATTTGATAATAAATTTTCTATAAATTGTTTAGAACTGACAGATTTTGAGGATAACTGACATTATCTGTGATTATAAAAATAAATGGCTTCCACAGTAATTTATATAAAGGTGACACATGAAATCCTTTTATATTGTAGAGAATCCATTTGTAGAGGATTGTGGATATATGAGTTTATGATAGAACAAAGTTGAGTTTGAAAACGTTGGAAGAAAATGAATTGATTCACAAAAAGACAAAAAATATACCAATGTGAATAAAAATAACTGAAAAGAAAGAAAGGTCATAGCTTATCTATTAGAATACGTATGTGTGATGTATACGCATACATGTGTGTGTTTATTTTGAGTGTGTACATGCAGGAGAAACATCACATGGCCGGGTCCCCCTACAAGTGGTATAACAATAATCTACATCTGGCATCAAGGCTCTTTGATCAAGAGATTACAGGTTTTGAGAAGCATGGAACCACCTCTCAAATGCTGTTGTTCCCAGGTCCGCACTAACCCCGGGGCAGTAACACCTGTTAGGGTTCCAGCTATGGGCAAATAATGAAACCCCAGATAAAGACAAAACACTAAGCATAAAAATACATTTTTATAGTAAAATTACCAACAATACATTTTATAGCAAAATGACTGACAATGCATTTTATCTGTAGTTGAAGATATACAATTGTTTAAAATATATTTAGTTAAAGCCATGAAACTGTGTTCAAAATATTTAAATTTTGGCATTAAGTAACCCATGGAGGTGTTGATATGCTGCTAAATAAAATCAACCAAACAACCAACATGAAAGAACTCTTTCAGGACATTATTCCATATAATATCCTGCAATTTCTTAAAGAAATCAAACTGTTTTCCAAAATATAAATTCAACAAAACTACAACATAAAATACAACTATCACCTCATCTCGTAATCATGTCTCCACAAACATGCATATGCACAAAAGCTGACTATCATCTATTGCGTTTTCAATTGTGAAAGCAGAATAATATATCATATTTTTATTTCTTCAAAGCTTCCCAAAAATTAAATTTTGGCATTAAATGACCCATAAAAAGTTTATATGCCATTTAAACAAATCAAACAAACAAAATCAAGCAAGGCAAGATTGGATAAATTTTCTACTGCATCCTAGAAAGAAAACAGTGAAAAGAGAAAGAGTAAGCTTATATCCATTCTTTCATAGTCCCGGACATCTTGGCATATAAAGCAGTAATGTCCACAATATAAAGGCGACCCATAAAATCCATTTATCCAAAGAATTTTAGGTAAAAGTTGTATAATTATTGCTTTAGAAACTAAAATTCGATGTTGTGATGTTTATTTATCTTTAATTCTAAGTGTTGGTAGTTTCCATTTAACTGTACAGCATTAAGGGATTTGTTTTCTTATGTTTACTGATGTGATTAGAATAAGACAGCAAAGATGAGACTGTTAACAACAGTTACTTTTTTGTTGCTTTTTACAGTTCTTGAATACCAAGCTCAGTCTCCTGATGAAAATGCCCTAGTGTCTGCTGCCCGAAATTTTGGATTTGTTTTCAAGGTATCTTTTCTCTCAGCTTAGCAACTGATTTTTTATCACGTAGATGGTAATTTATTTTTGCCTACATCACTGTGCTCAGTTAGTTATGTCAAGCATGGTTTGCAAAGTTGTTTAATTTTCCACTACAAAGACAGGAGTTGATATAAAAAGCCTAATAATAGAAACAGTTAACAAAATTATTTTACTATAAATTATTAATATCAGTGTTTTAATATTGGATGTGCAGGTGGTGTAATGGATAGTGGCTCGAATTGAGAGATTGGAGAACCAAGTTCAAATTCCAGTCGGGTTTTTTATATTTACTTACATGCAAATACCCTAAGAAAAGATATGAATTCATCTTCTCTTTCCTCAGCATTAGTAGGACAGACTGGACCCTGGTTGGCAACAAGTTTACTGCAGAAGTGATGACAGCATACTGTGGAAATTCTTCTGCCAATTCAGTCATGAATTGGAGAGAAATATGATTGCCTAAGTGCATCATGCATGTCACCTAGGGAAGGAAAGAGAATCAAAAAGAGATATGACCACCCAAGCGTGCATCATACCTAGCACCTTGAGAAGGAAAGAGAATCAAAAAGATACCTGATTGCCCATGCATGGCATCTAAGGAAGAAAGAAATCTTAATATTTGTTTTTTTGATTACAATATTTTTGGGAGTTCTAAGAGGAAGTATTGTCATTAATCTACAAATTTTGAATATTTATCCTTAATTGTATTACAATTTTCAGTAATGTTTTCACTGGTTTTCTTTATATTATTTTGCATCTAAAACTTCTTGAGTGGTATTCTAATCTTGTCACATCCCCAAATGAAGCTCTCCACTAATTCAGATATTTTTCTGAATCTAAACACAAATAACAATACCTGGAATAATAATGTTTCATCTTTGAATTTCCAACTAAAATCATTTAACATGAATTAATGATTTGCATGAATAAATCTAGGAGATTGCCATGATTGTACAAGAGGGACAAAAGGGAAATGGTGAGTAACCTGCCTAATGAGCTTGTATAAATGGATGGCAGAACATGAACTAGGAGAAATGGTGAAAAAAAGGATAGGAAGTTGTGGAGAGCCATGATCCCCCAAGTCCAGAAAGGTATCGTTATCTTGTGTGTTATAGTTTTATTATAGTCATTGTACCTGCTACATTTGACATTGTTGTAAGTTTTTATTCAATAAAGGACACGGCAATGTACATAGCGACAATTGATTGATTCATTCATTTTTTACGGATTATCAGCCTGTTGCAGGTTATTTAAAGTCAGAAAATATTTTTAGATCATAAGATGTTTTTTTTTTTTTTTGTTTTTTTTAGATAACAATGGTTTAGTGATATAAGTTTTACTAATTAACCCACAGGTTGGGGTAGGAGGGGTGTATTCATACCTTTCCTAAGGGTATTTGCACAAAAGTGAATATAACAAACCTAATGGGAATTGGAACTTGGCCGTTCAATTAACAATTCCAAGTGATTATCCATTACACCACCTGCACATCCAAGCTTACAGCACCTGGTATTCCCAAGTATTGATTAGGCGTTAAGCATTATCTTTCCAATATAACTTCATGAATTTCACTTCTTACCATTTCTTACACTCATACAACAGTACACAGTAACCTTATACCTTGAGTGGCTATTGGGCCTTGTATTAGGTGAACATTAGTATAAAAATAAAAAAGATCCCATTTAGTCCACACAAACTGCACCTGTTTATGAAAGGATGGTTTTATTTTAATAAAAATTGTTTTCAGGACTTTCAGTTTATAACTAGAATGCAATCTGCACAGGCACAAGAAACTGTTTATACTGAAGGATGCTTGATTTTTTTGTAACATGTTCTGCAATAGCAGATCCTGAAGATTATGCAAACGTAGTTGACCCTTTCTAATAATTAATGGGACATGTTAATTAATTCTCTTCTCTAGAAGTTGGGTCATCATGCCTGTATAGTCAGCATCACACTTACATTTAAATTACTATATAATGAAAGTAGTTTTAAATATAGGCAAGACGTGTTTTTTTTGGGGTGGTGGTGGTGGTGAATTGATCTCAACATCAATTGTATAACAAGTAATAAACAAAATTACCACAGGTATTTTTCTGGAAACTTCAAACTAAAGTCTTTACATAATCCATGGTGGTAAATTTTTTTCATATTGAAAATTGGTGGCTGAATATACAGTTGAAAACCAGTTTCTTTTTTTAATTTAATTTTTTTATTTCTCCTGTTCATTCTACTGAACGAGATTAATGAATTTCACTGCCTAACTCACAACCATCAGATAAGTGGTGCATACACTTAACTAATTCTTAAGTCTCTGGTTAGCAAACATAGTAGTCTCCAAAGATTACCAGAGAATTTAAGAATAAAGATGAGAACATCAATAAATCTTGTATTTCTTTCCTACCGCCCGGTCTACACTCCTCCCCCCTCTATTGGACACGTTTAGAGGCCCAAACCTTGTTTCGTGTCTAGGAAGGGGTCCCCGGATTTCTCTCTCTCTGTCTCTTTCCCTTCTCCACATCCTTTCATTTCTCATTCCTATCTGCTCTCGCTCCGGATCTTTTTTGGCCCCCTTGCCTTGATTGACCCACTGTCTTTCTCTTTCTCCACATCCCCTCCCTTGACACTCCTATCTGCTCTTCCTCCAACCCCCTCTTTAACCCCTTGCGTGATAGTGGCCTCCGGCCTTGCTTGGGGTGATATGATTAAAAAAAAAAAAAAAAATTATAATAATAATAATAATAATAATAATAATTCCTCATCTCAAAATGTAGATGAAAATGATTTATTTTTATCTAGTTTTTCTCTTGATTCTTTTTATCATAATATGCAGGTTATTAAATTTTATTGCTGCTCTCCAACCAGAACCAGTCTGACAAAGACATCAGCATTACTAATTTGGCCACAATGACCACCCAACTAAATGGTATTCAGTCTACAATCATTAGCCACATCCTTCTCCAATTATTCACATTATCATGTTTACTAATTCATAGTCATGATTGTTATCTCTCTGATGAAGTATCTTCGTTATTAAAACCCAACATATAACTGTTTTTGTACTTATTTTGAAAGTACAAACCTTTGCTTCTCACACTAATTTACTATCTGAACAAAAAATTATTTTTTTAAAGTTTATTTACTTTACACAAACCTTGCATTAAATTTTGTTTGAACTTGTATGGTGAGCCTTTTTCAGTACTAGAATATTTTTTTCCACAAAAACATTAATGAAAATTTATTGTACTAAGCTATGCACCACAGTAAAATCAAATGTGTTTTGTACACCTTATGTATTTGCACTTCTCCCCAAAATTTGATTTTCTTCGGTCAATGTATGGCTATTTGAGAGGGTGTGATGGATGGACTAACGGCTGTCACAGAATTTTATATATAGATTGAATACATTTTTCAAGCTATCATCTTTGTTTTGTTGGGGTTTTTTTTTTCAGTTTTTCTCCGTTGTATGTTTTTGGTCATTAGGGCCTTCCATAAAAAAAATCAACAGAGAGGCCAATAGAATACTTTTTTTAATTTTTTTTTTTTTAGTGGCAAATTCTTTAATCTTCTGAAACAGGTTTTCTTAAGTAAATAGAAAAATATAGTTTTTCATCATCAGAAAGCCAAAATGCTATAAAAAATAAAGATATTCACAAATTTCAATGCATTTTATCCTTAGAAATATATTTGATTGCAATAATACAAATTTTTTAAGAAAAATTGTAACTTCAAATTTTAAGCAGAATCAAGTTAATTGAAATATAATTTTTTTTTGTTTTATTTTTTTTAGTCTCGGACTCCAAACACTATTACCATTGAGGTAAATGGCACTGAAGAGACTTATGAACTGTTGTGTATTTTAGATTTCAATAATGTCAGGAAACGCATGTCTGTAAGTAAATAGTTTCAATTTTAATTTTTTATGTTTTATTTTTACGTTTAATCCCTAAATTGCTTTTTTTGATCTGATGTCACTAATTATGTTCCCTGGGGAACACTGTTGTTTTCTCTTTAAGAAATTAACCCCTATTATTTCTTTTGAATATTGACATTACAGTATATTTTTTTCTCTTCTAAGAAATTTATTAATTTGAAACTTACCAATCTTTTGTAGCCAAGATTCCCCTTCATTATAGGTATTCTGTAAAAAATCAGTTATATGACTAGTTAGAGGTACATTCTCTTTTCAAAATCATTTGCCTCCCTTGAAAATTAGCTTAATAGAATTTACTTCAAATATGATCGATCTAAAATGCAGATATTTTTCATTATGTCAGTCAGTGCAAACGACTGGCATGAATTTATAAAATTATAGTAATTAGAAATTTTAAATTAATAACTGAATTTATAAGTATGACAAATAAAATTCTAAACAATGAAGAGATTCAAATTTATATTAAATACCACATCAAACTACTCTGTCATGTAGTTATACTAGCATGACTATCAAGTTTATGATGGATCTATATAATCTCTTATTTTTTCCATGACTATTTTTGTTCTTATTTTTATTCCCCTTGCTTAATTTGTTAGTAGTTATAGCAGCATTGTATAAATGTATGAAAATATATTGATAATATAAGACTGACTTATAAATACCATCTTGGATTTTTGCCTTACTTTTTATCAAGATCTTCTGTTTTAAAACTACTTTAAAATATTAATGTATATTTCATTAATTATTTAATGCTGAAATTATAGTTATTTTTGGTAATCAGTCTTCCAATTGTATATTCTCGCGTTCTGACAAAAAGTCTCTTCACTGACATGTCACAATGATTGATAGAGTAGATTTGTGTGCACAAACCACTTTCCTATACTACCTTAACTGTCAAAGCAGTCATGACTATCAGCTGTTATTCTGAGAATTAAAAGCATTCAAAGAGCTGATATAATCAAGGTTACTTCCCTTTGACCCTGTCATCATAAAATAAATCAAATGAATCTAGCAACATTGAGTTAAATATCATCAGTGCTCATATTGTAATTTTTTTTCTTGGGAAATAATTTTGTTTTTCTCAAGCCTATTTAGGCCTGAGGAAAACAAATCTTTACTTAAACAACTCATCAGTTATTGTTTTTGTTAGTGATAAGTGCTTTTAAATTAATGTAAAGAACAGATATTTTCTGTATTCTAAAATGTGTTTTTTCTGCAATCATTTTCATTTTAATTCTGCAGGTGATAGTCCAAAAGGACAACGTTATACAATTACTGTGTAAAGGTGCAGACACATTGGTGTTTGAGCGACTGTCTCCTGAAAGTGACAGCCTCAAAGAATTAACAGCACATCATTTAAATGTGAGTAGAAAATAATTTCTTGCTATTAGCCACCTATTTCATTTTGAGTTTCTCTTGAACTATTAAATGTATACTAAACCCTCACTTTCTCTTGACCTTGTTATTAATCAAATGTGCATAATATAGAAGATTGTTGTTTATCCTGCTTTGCATAAGTTTTTCTGTTGACAAGTAGAATCATTTTATTGTAACTGTCCATGTTGCATTCATTGAGTTTTCACACCAGTTGTATCCAATAATTCCCCGCCACCACCACCACTAAAGTTCAAATGACAGCAAGTCTCTTTAATATTTGAACTCTCACCTCAGCTGGTTTTGGTAATGCTGTTATCGGGATGGTTTTGATCCTGTTGCATTCAGTTATGTGCCATACGTGATACATGCTTAGGCGATCATGTATCTTTTGATACATGACAGACAAGGCAGATTTTTTCCCGCCATAGGTTGCCATTTCTTTCTGCAGTAGACCAGTTGCCATCCAAGGCTCTAGAACCCGGTCTGTCCTGCTATTAACTCATAGCTAGGGGGAGAAGAGTATTCATACCTTTCCTGTTGTATTCACTTTGCACAAATGACCTCAGAAAAGGCAAGAATACCTCTTTTCTCTGTTCTGAGTAAAATGATAGACATGATTTTCTAGCTTTGATAGGGGAAAAGCTGAATTTAAAGTCCTTACCAACATGTCATGGGCTAGTTTGGCATGGTAAGACCTTTTGTATGTGCAAGAAAGGCATTCCTTGAAGTGATGCCTCGCCTTTCACTGCAACTGATCATCAATCCTGCACCACAATTTGCTGTTGGATCCTGGCATGAATGCTGAGAGGCTAGGTGTGGACCTTTTGTAACATTTAAAATCACCTAAATCTACTAGTGCCTATATTATGCTTTGAAAGAAACCACCCTCATCTTTTGTGCGGGATTGAACAAGACCAAATGAATTCATCTTTGTCTTTGATAAGCAATTAAAAGAAATCCTACATGTATAAAATTATTGATGCCCTATTGATATCATAAATGTTGATTTTTTTTTTTTTCATTGATAAACAGAATCGAGATTTTTGTCAATTAGAAAATGAATTATCTTCTAAAGTTTTAAAATTTTTTTAATGTTGGCTTTTTTCTTCCCATCCTAGGAATTTGCTCAGGAAGGTCTGCGCACTTTGTGCCTTGCTTGTAAAGAAATTGATCCAGAATATTATCATGAATGGAAGAAAAGATATCATGAAGCCACGTAAGTCTTTTTTACTGTTTTTATATATACCTTTTTATTCTTTTTTTTATGTATTTTTATTACCATTTTTTAACACCTTTTATTTTATTGTCCTTTTTTCTTATTATAAATTGTATTTTATATCCCTTCGTTTTTATAGTATTTTGTTTATCTTTTTTAGTTTTTTGTATTTTTATGCTTCTTTATTTAATCTTACTGAATTTCTGGGATGAGGTGTTATCATTTTTTACACTATTTACATGTTGACTATTGTCCCCATGTTTGTTGTTGTTGCTACTATGTTTATTTATATCTGATTTTTGTTTTCCTGCTTTTCATCATGTTTTTATCTTGCATTTTTGTCCTTTTTTTCATTTAGTCCAGTATTTTACATGATTGTCTTTATGTTCATTTTTTATAGCTTTTGTTTTTGTAGTTGTTCTTTTATAATGGTTTCTTTTTTTTTTTTTAATTTTCAAAATTGAAACTTTGTTTAAGACCCTAGTTATTTTACTCCCATTACCTGTTATTACCTGTTCTTATTGTAACATTTTCTGGAGATGAGTAAATTTTGTTCTAGTGTAATGCGTTATTCCCTCTTCATAAATTTGGAAGATGACATGTCATAATTGCCACAGGTCTAATAGATGTTATAGGACCCAGTCTGTCCTACTATTTACCCATAGCATGAGGCAGAAGAGATGAATTCAGACTTTTGCCAAGGGTATTAGCACGTAAGTGAATGTAATGACCTGACTGAAATTTGAACTTGGTTCTTTGATTCCTCAATCCAACATTTTTGTTAATCTTGACTAGAGCAATAGACATTTGCTTTTTTATTTTTTTATTTTTTTTTTTTTTTTTTTTTTTTTCCATAGCAACATTTTTGATATGGGACAGATGTTTTATATTTAATTTGGTTCAAATGCATGAGAAAACTCATTGGCATCTTTTATTGGGAACATAAAACCAATGAGTTTGTGCAGAAATAGATTGAAAGTTTTGTGGGCCATGAGAAACTTCTTCTTGTCACTGTCAAATGGAGAAAAATGGTATGGTTTGGACACATTACAAGGCACGACAGCCTGTGCAAGACAATCCTGCAAGGCACTGTTGATGGTGGGCAAAGTTGAGGACGCCAACTTAAAAAACTGGTTGGACAATATTAAAGAATGGACAGGTATGACTATACCAGAATTGCTGATGACTGCTATTGATAGGCTGTTGTGGAGGAGATTTAGTGTGGCTTCTGCATTTGGACCCCCCACTCCGATTACAAAAGGCAACGTGATGAGGAGGATGATGATGGTTCCTAATAAGAAGGGATTCAGTTTCTTTACATCTTTACAAGTTATCCCTCTTTTGTCTTTAGAAATGCATCAAGATCAAACCCAAATAATCTTTCACAAGACTAAATGCAAACCAGAAACAATTGTTAGCAATAAGACAAATCAAACCAGTTAAATTGCATTGCACTTGTTCCAATATTGAATTCACATGTTTTATCTGGCTTTCTATTTCTGTACAGCAGTGATGGGACCTATCATTCTAGATAATGGCCTAAAATTTGATGATATTCATTAAACTTGTATAATACAGATTTTGATGAACTTGTATTGCTGAGAAAGTAGAGGCATCCTTTTCTTTTTAATATTATACCATGTACAAACAGGACATTTCAACTTGCAAAATTTGTACACAAATTTAACAGAACCTATTTTTATAATATGATAAAAACAGTATCTTTCATTATACAGTTGTGTAGATTTTATTTTGAACCACTGATATGTGGGCATTAAGTTTTTCAAAGCAATATTATGGTTTATGAGATTATAATTAGGAAAACAAGTTATAGTTTCTTGTATACCACATGCATTGTGCACAATTGATTCAGAATTTCAATATCTACCATTTTGTTTTCATTCTCATGACACTGCTTTCTTCATGCACTTCATGTAGCATTCTTTTCTCCCTTCATGTAGCATTCTTTTCTCCCTTCATGTAGCATTCTTTTCTCTCTTCATGTAGCATTCTTTTCTCTCTTCATGTAGCATTCTTTTCTCTCTTCATGCACAATATGTAGCATTCTTTTCTCTCGTCAAAATTTAGTGCTACTTTAAATTCATTGATTTTTTTTTTCATTTCATGTAATGATGGTGGGAAAAGGTTTGAATTGCAATGGGATTCCCACTAAAAATTTCATGACAATCAGTACCTTTTGTAATTCAAATGCTTCTGTGAAGGTTTTTTGTTCAAATTTCCAAAACTTATTTTTTTTATGTGAGTTGGTCTTAGATTCATTTGAATAATTTATAAAGATGGCAAATAATTTTTTTTTCTTTTTAATTTACCTATATCCACAGCAAGCATGAGAAAAAAAATTAGATTTTTTTAATCATTTCAACCCAAGCAAAGCAATAAAGCTACTAATATGCAAGGAGTTACTGAGTGTGAGCGAATATGAGAAAAATGCTATTAAGGAGAGAGAACAATAAAAGAATTAAGAAGGCAGAAAATAATGATTGACATTGCATTTAAATTTTTGACTGGGAAGCAAAAAGATGAAAGAAAGTTCCACAAGTGAGAAGTGCAATAGAAGAAACTTTTAGCATAGAATGTGCAGTTACATTCAGCAATTTCAACTGTAAAATGAGTACTAGGCTTAAATTCATAAAGTCTAGGTACTATTCATCAGAATAATTACCATGAAAGTATTTATAAAAAAAAGTCACAAGGGAGCTACGTTACGGCAGTGGTAAAGTGATTGAAGCTGTGATGCCAGGTCAGGAGCAATGCTATTACACATTTTTTAGATTTTGTCAAGAATTTCTAAATATATAGCAGCATTACCAGATCATATGTAGCAAAAATATTAAAAACGAGGATGAATGGTAGACTTATAAATATTGTCTAGGAACCAACTGTTCTGGAGGTTAGCATCAGCCATGCTGAGAGAAGGCAAAAAGAGTTCTCTCAGACGTTTGGAAGAGAACAGATTTTTTTGAAGGCATTAAAATTAACCTTATCCCAATTAACAACAGATTGTAGGTTATTTTTAGATCAGCTGCCAATTTGAGCTTATTGAGCAGATCCAACTTACAATTAAAACTGGAGTAAGTAGTCGTATCATCAGCATAGATATTGAGCTGAGAACTGATGACATTAGGAAGGTTGTTTTTGAAAATTAGGAACTCTCTAGGTTTCAAGGATAGAGCCTTGGGGAGCATCTGCATTAATGCAAAAAGATCTAGAAGAGTGGCCATTCAAGACAACTTTCATTCCGTGATTTGATGAAAATCTGAATCAGTTAAAAAATTTTCACAGAAATACCATAACCTTTCAACTTGTGAAGAAGACCAGTATAGCAAACCCTGACAAATGCCTTTGATATATCCAAAGCAATAACCTGATCTTCATTCTTATCTAAAGGTTAATAGACATTTTCAGCAATAATTGTTAATACATCAGCAGTTAACCCATCAATTATTAGATACTACTAGATACACAAACTTAATATTTTAAAAGTACTTTCACGCAGACTAAAGATACTGTCCCTATCTTTCAGTCTATTCCATTGTATAATCAGTATGCTCATACAAATGAGTCACTGCAGGAAGGGGAAGTAACTTTGATTTTGGTGATGATAATCATTTCTTTTTTTAGTTACAATTTTTTTTTAAATATTTAAATGCCTGTCTATAACACTTCTAAGATAAAAAGAATGTATGGCAATTTTCACCTCAGTCCATTAATTCTGCAGTCAAGTTAGTCATAAATTCATACACACAAGTCTGACTCACAGCCTGATACCTCCAGCAAATACCAGTGAAACCTCCATGGTAATTGTTCTGATGAACTTTCCTCTATGGTACCTAGACTTTGTGAATTTAAGCGCATTATTAGAGTGGCAGCAAGGCCTCATCATTTTATATTTGAATTGGCTAGATTTAACTGTAAGTTCCATGCTAACAGTTTCTTCTCTTGCACTTCTTGTGGAATTCTCTTCTGGATTCTTGCTTTCCAGCCAACTTTTATCTACAAAAATTTAAATGCAATGTCAATCATTTTCTTCAGTCTTTCTAATTACCCTTCTGTTATTGTTCTCACTCCTTAATAATGTTCCTCTTTTTCTTATTCTTTCACACTCAAAAACCCCTTATATCTTAGTGGCTTTATTGCTTTACTTGGGTGACATGATTAAAAAAAGAAAAGAAAAAAAAAACATGGAAAATTGTTATGGAAATGTTTATAGATGTCTACATTATCAGAATGGAGTAAATAGATCCTACATATGTTTTTATTTTGTAGATTGTGAAGCTAACCATTTATTTGCAGAGATTCAAATTTTGCCTTTTAATGACTGCAGCAGTTTTTCTAATTATTTTATTTTATTTTCACTTTTGACTGTAGCACGTCTATGGAAAACCGTGACGAAAAAGTGAATGTGTTGTTTGAAGAAATTGAGAAGAACATGATTTTACTTGGCGCTACTGCAATAGAAGATAAACTCCAAGATGGAGTACCAGAAACAATAGCAAACCTTGCCTTATCTGGAATAAAAATTTGGGTGCTTACTGGTGACAAACAAGGTTAGTATAATCAATTCCTGTAAAGCTTTGTCCAAGATTGTAAAACTTCTTTTTAAAGAAACAAAAATTGATTTTTCATATTTTCAATTCTAGCAGTAGAGGAAAATAATACTTGTAGATTTCTCTCATTTTCAAGCTTACATTAGTCTGGCACAAGGCTACAATTGTGAGTTCCTACTTATTGCACAAAATTAAATTTTAGGAATTTTTTTCTACTCTTTATCATTTATTCAGATTAGTTTGAAATGTATTCACTTTCAATATTTTTTTATCCTAAGGAAAGCAATAAAGCCACTAAGATGTAAGAGTTTACTGAGAGTGAAAGAAACATAAAGGACAATGAAAGAACAGGATTCAAATAGACAGAAGATGATGATCGACATTGCATTTACATTTCTGAAGATCATAGTTGATAGGAAACCAAAAAAGCAGAAGTGAGTTTCATAGACAAGAAATGTGAGAGAAGAAACTATTAACATAGAACTTACAGTTTCAACTAGCAGTGTCAACAGTGAAATCATGAGACTTAGCTACCAAGAACAGAAATAAGTGTTTGCTCTCATTGTAAAAATATTCACCAAACTTCTATTGCTTAACAGGTTACGAAGTCAGTGATTGATTTTATACTGTATCACTATTATAAACAGGACTCCCCTTCTAAATCGATAACTAATTTTTGGTTCTGGCAAGTGTCATGATTTAAGGTCCCAAGAATAAGAGTCTAAAGAAAATTTTTCAAAAAGGTTTCCCTATATTTTTATGAGTCTGCTTAAGTAATGCTGGTTTTGATTGCAGATATAATTGTTTTTTAATTGTCCACAGAATTTTCCTACAATTTCCCACAGCTATCTTTTAATAGTAGTAAATATTTAGGGTGATGGTTTAAAGGGTGATGGTCTGTCTATGAAGTCATAAAGGCATTGTTTTGTGTGGACTTTTATTTTTTTTTTTACCTTTTTTCCTTATCATTTTTTTTGACCTTTTTTTTTCCTTACCTTTTTTTCTTTACCTTTTTTCCTTACCTTTTTTTTTTCACCTTTTTTTTTCACCTTTTTTTCCTTACCTTTTTTTTTCACCTTTTTTTCCTTACCTTTTTTTTTCACCTTTTTTCCTTACCTTTTTTTTCACCTTTTTTTCCTTACCTTTTTTTCCTTACCTTTTTTTCACCTTTTTTTCCTTACCTTTTTTTTCACCTTTTTTTCCTTACCTTTTTTTTCACCTTTTTTTCCTTACCTTTTTTTTCACCTTTTTTTCCTTACCTTTTTTTACCTTACCTTTTTTTCACCTTTTTTTCCTTAAAAAAAGGATAATTCTTAAAATGGCTGAATGTATCTATACAAAGTTCTGAATCTACTCGGATCACTACTGTAATTTTTTTGCCAACTAAAATATAGATGTCAAAACAAATACACATCATTTGAATAAAAAAAATACAAGAGTGTGCTGTTACTTGGCTAGTTGTTACATTCATCTGGTCAAAATCTGGAACATATTAGCTCAATAATTTTATGTTAGGCATAATCTTTTTTCTGGGTAATATGGATTCCTATCTCTTCTATCCAATACATGCATAACTTTGATTAAAGCACAATGACCCGTTTTTATAAGAAAATAATAGTTATTGAAATAAAAGTTGATCTTTCTGAACTTTGTCAAATATTTTGGGGAGTGTGTCTGTTGTTGTTCTTGGATTCTATTTTACTTTGGAATGAAAGGCATTAAAACAATGAACTTCTACACTTGACTCTAAAAGCCTTATTGCATCTGAATAATTTCTTTTTCTTTCAGAGACTGCCATTAATATTGGTTACTCGTGCAAACTACTGACTGATGAGATGGAAGAGATTTTTATTGTTGATGGTGAGGAATATGAAGAGGTACATGACCAACTGAAGAGGTCATTGCAACAGTTAAAAGAAATATTAGAGGGCCGTTACCAAAATGACGTTCGTTTTGGCAATGGTATGATGTCTTCAGAGGAGGAGGGTGAGGTGGACAAGTCAAATTTTGACAAAGAGCAAACATGTCAGTTTGCCCTGGTCATAAATGGCCACAGTCTGGTAAGTAAATGAATATGGCAGATATTTTTTTTTTAATTGGCTAGTAAGGAAGATATCTCTGGTTGTATATGGACATTAACTGGCATTTAATAATGTGTACAGATGTTTTAGTGTCCCTTAGATATTGCCTTTTAAATATTTGTTAGCTTAGGTAGATTTTGATACAGAATTACATGAGATGGGCAAAAATAAAACAGAATAGCTTTTGCTTCTGGGAATCTTTCTTTTACCAATACTCTAAGACAGTCCAATTAAATGCATATATATTTTAAATAATTTGTAGGGTGGGGGTGTACAAAATTTTATTATGGCTTTAACATAAAATATATACATATAAGGACAAATATATAAATATATGCACAATGACTAAAATATATTTATTTTAGTTATTGTGTACTGTGTAGTAATGGATAGCAGCTCAGATTGAGGAATTGGAGAGCCAGGTTCGAATTCCAGTTGAATCCATTATATTTACTTGCATGCTAATACCTTTGGGAAAGGTATGAATACTGTCCTCCTCCTCCAAGCAGGACTGATCGAGTTCCATAACCTTGGAAGGCAACTGGTCTACCACAGGAAGAAATGGCAACCTACTGCAGGAAAAAATCTGCCTCATCAGTCATGTATCAAGATACATGATTGCCTATGCGTGTACCACGCATGGCACATAACTGACTGTAACTATGGTTTGTCCTCAATTAAGATCTGAAGAGCAAGCACGGCTGTTTGAAAGCCTTGTTTTTGTCATATAGGAAAATCCAACATGGTGCATAAACGAAATATTCAGTGAAAAATCTCATTTAAACACCTCATAGAATGTAAAGTTTTTAAAGCAAACCTATGTCAAACTGTTTTCCTGAATCCTTGATGACTTGGCTGTCTGAAAATGACAACATCAAGATGAAATCATGGAAACTGACCTTGAAAAACACTATTATGTGCAACAAGTTTTCGATCAATCAGTTAAACTTCTGGACCTTTTCAGGCGACGTTATAGGATCCAGACGGCTATTGTTTGCACATGGAATTATTCACTGGTAATTAATCTTCGATTTGGCTGTGGAAAATGTCACTCGACAGTTAGCATTAAGAAATTCTGCCCAATTTTCTGAGAAAAACCACCGTTTTTTATGAAAAAATATTTATTTT
Source organism: Acanthosepion esculentum (assembly GCA_964036315.1). NCBI lineage: Eukaryota > Metazoa > Mollusca > Cephalopoda > Sepiida > Sepiidae > Acanthosepion > Acanthosepion esculentum. Next base: position 48,291,629 of record OZ038493.1, on the reverse strand, counting down.
CATTTCAAAATAATATCAATCAAACATCATCCATTTCTCTTTCATTTGGCATGAACATCATTGAATAAAAGGAACGGCTAAATGGCCCTGCAATAGGAAATATGAAAGATATGCGGCAAAAAAAAACAATGTCGTCTGCTAAGTGTTGTTGCCATCACACAGGTCACTGGGTGTTAAAAACAAAACAAAACACATCAAGCCATTGTTCAAACATAGGTTATGTCAAGCCCTAATGTTGACCCTTTTTTTTTTTTCACTCTTTGCTCTTATCTGGGAGTGGTGGGTTTTATTACAACTTGTTCTAAATGTTAATTGCTGACTGGCTGACCTTTGACCCAGAGATGTTAAAGTCAGTTTGGTTTAATTTTCCTTATCGCTGCTATTTTTTGGAAAAAAAAAAAACTTTTGATTTCTGGTGGTCAGGAATTGCAGATAAATCTGTTGCCTTTTACTAAAGTTGTCAGTTTTTTAACCCCTGGCAGTCATATAATTGAAAATCACCAATGGACTTTGTCACATTTTGACCACCTAGGAATGTTGATTTCCTTCAAAACTCTCAATTTTATGCCTGAAATAGTTTGATTATGATTAGGCTTTCAGATTTTCCAAAAGAAAATGGTTAATTTCCCATTAATGGGGAAAATATTTGTTCCATGCTTTCCAGCCAACTTTAATGTGCAAAAGTTTAAATGCAATGTCAATTGCTATCTACTATCCACCTTCTTTTTCTGCTCATAATTAATGTTTCTGTTCCTAATTCTTCCCCACCCTGTTACTCCCTTAGTGGCATTACCGCCTTAGTTGGGGTGATTCTGATTAAGAAAAAAAAATACATTGTCCTAATGTACATCCATTAAAGCAAATAACATGGGATAAAAAGTAGTTTTGCACAAGATCTGAACTTAAATTCCATATCCAAGAAACTTATATTGCATCAACAATGTCACATAAACATATGGCTAGATGTGGTTCAAGTCTCAACATATACTTTCTAACACTAAAATTCAATATAGTATGAATATTTGGATTAGGAGGTGTGGCAATATAACTTTTTTACCCTATTGAGCTATAAGCTTCTGTAGCCAAATTACTCATGCATTGATCCTTGAAAGATGATCTTCCCAGATGTGAGAGACAAGTTAAATTTAATCAGAAGCTACATCTTTAAAAATTTTCCTTCATGATACCTGGACAGATAGAAGATGTTTGAACTAAAGTGTTATAAGGAATTATTAATAAGATTAAGAAAACCTGATAAAATAATAATAATATGGATAATGTAGGTACGAATGGCTTTATAATTAACAACATGGAAAATGAATTCAAACTCTAGCTAGGACAGTGATGTTCACTTCACACACTAATAACTTTGAGAAATTCATTGATCCACTTCTCTCCGCTCGTTCTCCATCAGGAATGCTGTCCATCTTGGATGTCAGTTTGCTTTCTGCTGAAATTAATGCAGTATTTCTTGGTGCAGTTGCTATTCTTTGTTCCATTAGGTTTTTCCAGAAATAAAAAAAAAAATTATTGATATTTTTTAAAATACTTATTATCAGATGACTGAAATGCCGTTTAATATGTAATTTAGTTTTTCTGGTGCAATCAATAATTCTATTTTTTTTTTCTTTCTTCTTAGATTCATGCTCTAAAGAAAGACATGGAACTATTACTTTTAGATCTCGGATGCCTCTGTAAGGCTGTTATCTGCTGCCGTGTTACCCCCCTGCAGAAAGCATTGGTAGTTGATATTGTGAAGAAGAATAAAAAATCTGTTACTCTTGCAATTGGGGATGGTGCCAATGACGTCAGCATGATTAAGAGTGAGTAACAAAAATAATTTTTTTCTAGTACCTCATTTTGTTTCTTATTTAGTTATTTATTTGCTGGTTATCAATGGTTGTGGGATTTTGTGTGATATAAGCTGTCCACCTGACAATATTTGTCTGTATCTTTTCATTGTTAATATTTACTAAGATGCTTTAGTACAGTACAAGACCATGAGATGCTGAGAGTGCCTGATGTTCCAAAGTGGTCACTCATTTAGCCCCCCCCCTCCTTAGTACCATTAGACATCCCTGTGTAGTATTGGGCTATGGACTCACCTTGCTAGATATTGCTGCTGTGCTTTTTGTAGCAAGTTGTCTTTCTAGACTGTCAACCAAAACTATAAAGTTAAGTTTACCCTGCTATTATAAAGGGAATGGATTTATACCTTTTCAAAGGTTATTTCTGCAAAAGTGAATGCAATGAACTCTGACAGAATTTGAACTCGGCATGCTGATTTCATTTCTACACCAACAACTGCCTCACAATGGATACATCCATGTTTAATCCTGCTTAACTTTGGTGATCAGACAAGAAGCGGTACTTCTAGCATGCCTTCCCTGCCTCTGAATTTCAAATGCATTTACATTCTGGAAACAGTTCAGTAAAAATTCCCTGCTCAAATATAATTAGTAGTTTTTTTTTTCTGTTTGAATTTTTATGTTCAGTTTTTACCTAAAAAAAAAAAAAAAAAAAAATGACTTCATTATAAAGTTCTAAGACAATAATTATGTACACATTTTGGAAACGGTGTGTGAATGTATATATGCATGGAGGAATACTTAAAAGTTCTCAGCCTACTTCACTTCTCATAATCTGTCTTTTGATCTTTGGTCATGAAAATACTGATTTTGGGAAATGGGCCACACCAGGAATGTTCTAATACACACTTGTGCATGTGTGTCTGTTTATAAGAAGAGTAAAATCATTAGCAGTACATTTACATTATACATTCAATCAACATATTCTATCAATGTTTATGACACTGACAATCTCTCTTTTCTTCATTTTCAATACACTTCTATATTAAAAACCATTAACAGTCCTTCCATGTCTTAAAATCATTAGCAGTCCTATTTGTGCCTGTGGCTTGATTTTCAGTGTTTTTCTTTCTTTTTCTTAGTGGCTCACATTGGTGTCGGAATCAGTGGCCAAGAAGGTATGCAAGCAGTTCTTGCCAGCGACTTTGCCTTGTCTCAATTTAGATATTTGGAACGTCTGCTCCTTGTCCATGGCAGATGGTCCTACTTGCGTATGTGCAAGTTCCTCAAATATTTTTTCTACAAAAATTTTGCCTTCACTCTCTGTCACTTTTGGTATGCATTCTTTTGTGGATTTTCTGCGCAGGTAAGAACTTGAAAAATGTCTTCAATATTAGTTACTTTTGAGTTATGTTCTAGAATGACAATTGACTGTTTGGTAATTATGTAAAATTCAATTCTCTTTACATTAAAAACAATTTTTGATTTTTGTCTGATTTTCTTATTCCTATAAATGTTATATTTATTGAATGTATGTGTTTCAATAGACATTTTTTTTCTTAATTTATTTTACATTGAAATCAATGAGTACTACCCTAGAAAGCAAAAGTCCCCCTGCTAAATTACCCTGGCTCCTCTCAGGAATCAAACCTGTATTTCCTTTTTAATCTGGGGAAAAAAATTAAACTACTAAACCATGAGAAACCATCAAGCCTACTTTACTATGGAACCATGGGAAAACATCAGACCTGCTTTACAACTGAACTATGGGAAGCCATCAGGCCTACTTTTACAACTGAACCATGGGAAGCCATCAGGCCTGCTTTTACAACTGAACCATGGGAAGCCATCAGGCCTGCTTTTACAACTGAACCATGCGAAGCCATCAGGCCTGCTTTTACAACTGAACCATGGGAAGCCATCACAGCAAAACAAGGCACAGTTACCCTACTTAAGAAATGCACATCTAAGGTTGAGACATTTTTTAAGTAGTTTCTCAAATTTAAGAGGTAATACAGGTTCACTTTCTGTCAGGAAGCACATTTTCTTTTTCTTTCAATCTCTAGGCTGGTAAGCATTAATTAAACTTTCCTTAAAAAAACAGAAACTTGAGAAACTTCAACACAAATTCTGAATTAAATATTCATTCTTTTTCAGACTTTGTATGATCCATTCTTCATTTCTCTCTACAATGTATTTTATACGTCTCTGCCAGTTTTAGCAATGGCTATTTTTGATCAGGTAAGAACTTGTTCACATTTTTCTATATTTTTTAAACTAGACAATTAGACCTGATGATAATTTATTTTTGGCGTGCTTGGTGGCTGAAGTAATCACATATTTCTTACTCGGAGCAGTGTTAGGTGTACACCCCCCCCATGTACAAAACAGGATTTTGAAGCCTGATTTTCAAAACAAACAACTCTTCCAAACTTAGAGGTTTAGAGCAGCACAATCTTCCTTTGCCATATATCAAACCCCTTGTCAAATATATCTATATATATATATATATATATATATATATATATATATATATATATATATATTTATGAAATGGATTAAGTCCAACAATTATTTTAATATATTTTTCTGTTTATATGTTGTTGTTTTTTTATAGATATAAGTTTTTTAATTAAACAGTATTAATTACATGGCTGAATGTTCAAGAAATTTCATAGAAAATATGTTTATAAACAGTAATTCGGACTTTGCTACCAAATGCTTGTTTGTGGCTGACGGGTTAATAGCACATCAGATCAAATGATGGGATCCATTAGGGTTACAGGTTCAATTCCTGTCAGAAAAGCACATATTTTCTATTAAAAAAAAATGCATATAAATAGAAAAATGTGTGTGTGTGGCTGAGTGGTTAGAACATTTGTTTTCCAACCATGAGATGCGGGTTCAAATCACACCAGGGTCAATTTGTCAGGAAGGTGACTTCTTAATGTTATCAGCTTGGGGATGCGATTCCAGCATGTAGCACTTTTGGAAAGTGCCTGAAAACCATACCACGAGTTGATCCGAGCCTTGTGAGTGAAATTGGGTAGATGGAACTATAGTACAATGGTTGTACTAGTGCAAAGTCACAAGTGTTGTGTGTACTAACCTTGTTCAAATTGTTAGTCATGCCAGATAATGTGCTCTCTCCCAAAAACTAAGGTCCACTCAGCATAGTTGCAATATAAACTACAGAAAAAGAAAAAGATTTCTTTAATAAGATTTTTTCAATATTCAGGATGGTAAAAAAATAAATAAATATACTATTTAATAAATAAACAGAGTGTCATGTCAAATATATGCATCCACTAAAAATAACTTTTAAAATGATAAAATCTGTTGGATTAATAAATAAAAAAATCCCTTACTTTTTAGAAATTGCTTTGTTTACATTTGTTTATGAAACTGGGTAGATATGTAATTTTGAGAATCTATGACAAGAGATTTCGCTTAATTATCCATTATTCAGCCTTGTTTGACAAAAATTATTTGTGACTGAGTTGGTATAAGCACATCAGTTATAACAATTGTTTTCTTCTGCCCAGAGGGATGCAGGTTTGAATCCTGCTGGAGAGTGCATATTTTTCTCCAATAACATTTCTTGAATATTCAGGCCAGTAGAGGAAAATAAATAAATATACTGTCTAATAAATTGTTTTAACATACCTACAGATGATAATGGGTACGTCCCCATTCACATAAATATAGTAGTAAATACTGTATGTTGGTCTGTAGTTGGAGACTCGTTTCCAATTGTGCTGGTCAAACTCTCAGCCTCTGAGTAAAGAGGATCCCCAGACGAGGCTAGGTTGAAGGGAAGAATCTCGTTTTGGGGAAACAGCAACCTGACCCCATTTTAATATGGGGTCTACAGGGAATTTTTGGCCAAGCCTACAGGCTCGGATACCCAACATTAAATTCGACCTTGTGCCACATCTGACCACATGGGGCAGTTGGTAGATATCCTGCAGTTGGAGATTCATTGTGGAATTCACTAGACTCACTTTTAGAAGTTGACTACTTCTTCTACATGCCACTGGCAAATCTTATATGTGTTGTTCTTGTCTTAGGTATCAGTGTGCATTACCAAACTTTGTTTGATTATTCTATTCAGTAACCTTCTCTAGGTTACATCATAAACTCAAGTTTCTACTCAAATATGTGTATTCACTTAAAATAATATAATAATAACAATAAATAAACATAGTTTTAAGGTATGATAAAGGGTAATATGATCAATATCAGGGATTGAACCCATGTAAATATAAAGGTAGACATTGAAGTCAACACCCAGCAGCAACATGCTTAAAGGCAATCATCAGGTCATCGATTGCCTGACGATTATGTTTAAGCATGAAACAGACGTTTATCACCACACTCATAAATAGTGAACTTTTTTCCCACCTCATAATAATAATATCAAATATAGTTTAAAGCCCAAAATGTTAGTCAGTCAGTGGGAGACTGAGAGAAAAGACATTTAAGGCAAGCAGTCTTTGCAATAAAGTGCTAGATATCAAAGATAGAGCATTAATAGGATTAATAGTACAAGGTCTGTTATTTAGCTGATTGATGTTACATTCAGTATCCTGACTCCAGAATTTCGTAGGTGGACCCTCCAGGAATCACTCTGCCCACTCATTTGCTATATTTATGAGGGGGGAAAAATGTTCACTATTTATGAGGGGGGGAATGTTCACTATTTATGGGGGGGGAATGTTCACTATTTATGAGGGAGGAAAATGTTCACTATTTATGAAGGAGGAAAATGTTCACTATTTATGGGGGGGTGTTCACTATTTATGTGGGGGAAATGTTCACTATTTATGAGGGGGGAAATGTTCACTATTTATGGGGGATGTTCACTATGAAGGGGAAACATTCACTATTTATGGGGGGCAAAAATGTTCACTATGGGAGGTGAAGCATTTATAGATATAGACAGTGTTAACATTGCATGTTGACTGTCAGTTTCATGTCTCAAGTGATCTTCAGATCATACAATGATTAACAGAGTTTGATATGCCACTGAACAAAATCAGCCATACATGATTTAAATTCTTGTTTGTTACTATAACCCAGCCAAAATAGTACATTTTGGGGAATATTTTTATTGATACAGTGCTGCTAGAATACTCAATCTTTCAATTCAATCACTTTAACAGTCTCCTAGTATTTTTTGATAAATTACAAATTAACCAACAAAATGTCTTTCCTAGTAGGACATAACTAATAATTACAGTGTTGCCACCATTGTCTGTAATAAGAACCTAGGAATAAACAGAAGAATTTTTGTGATTTATTGATAATTAGGCTTTGCAAATAATTGTAGATTCTGTAAATAGTAAGTGACTTTGATACTGAACAGCAGTTATCAAAGGCAGTGAGTACAAAGTGTATTGCAGAAGAGTAGTGTTACTGATGAAGGTATAAAAAAAAAAGTGTATTCTTTATGGGGAAAGAGGAAAAGAAAAAACATTTCATTTATTTCATAATGTTATTTTTTCCATCTTTTCTAGGATGTTGATGAATATTATTCAATACGATATCCTAAGCTTTATACACCAGGACACAAGAATCTACTTTTCAACAAAAAGCTGTTTATGTGGAGTGTGGCTGAAGGGATTCTTTCATCACTGATTTTATTTTTCATACCATACGGAGTTTTTAAAGAAAGTGTGAACCAATTCGGCTTGGATGCTGGGGATCATCAATCACTTGGTGTTGCTGTGGCTTCTACACTGGTGGTCGCTGTCAATGTCAGGGTATGTCTTTAGTTTATACAATTATTGTCTTTTTGTTAGGTTTAATTGTAAGTGTTATTGGTTTCAGGCTCTTTCATATTGGAAGCCAACAAAAAATAACTGAAATTGAATGAACAAAAAGCCATCTGATGGATATCATTAACAGAGTAGAATGCACACTGATGTCTATGGTGATAACTGAGCAAACAAAGGCAATTTCTCCATGAGACAGACATCTTGCAAGTACATTTCTTTAAGGAGAGTAGATAAATATCCATTCAATGAATTTTGTTTTCTTCCTGTCCCAAACACCGCATTTTGATAGTTCATTCTTTGACTTTTGACAATCAGTTGTTAACTGGGGCAAGGAATGGTTTGTTAATTTTACCACCTCTAAAATGAAACTGCTTTCTTTTAATCATCTGAGAAACTTTTTTTTCTTTACCTTCCATCCAGGAAAGTAACTCATTGACTCAGACTAACAGGTTCTGCTGACATGAAGTGGAAAGACTATATTGAATCAGTTGCTTGATCTTCAGCAAGGAAAGTTGGTTCACTGTGTTGTGCTAGACAATTTTTCTCACCAGAATCTGTATTACATATTTATAAGTCTATCATTTGTCCCTGCTCTGGATATTGTTCCCACATCTGTTCTGGTGCACCTGCTATATATTTAGAATCTGCAATGTTATTGGCCCTGACCTGGTATCTCAACTGAGTCACTTTCCTACTGCCATAACATAGTTTCCTTGTGCCTTTTCTTTCAATACTTTCATGTAATTATTCTGATGAACTTCCCTCTATGGTACCTAGACTTTATGAATTTAAATGCAGTACTTGATTAGCAGCAAGATCTCATCATTTTACAGTTGAAATGGCTAGATGCCACCGTAAGTTCTATGCTAACAGTTTCTTCTATTTCCGCTTCTCGCTTGTGGAACTCTCTTCTGGCTTCTTGCTTGCTAGTCAACTGTGATCTTCAAAAATATAAATGTAATGTCAACCGTTATCTTCTGTCCTCTTAATTCCTTTCCTTTTATTGTTCTCTCTCCTTAACGTTTCAATCTAGTACTGCACTTAAATTTGTAAAGTTGAGGTACCAAAGAAGAAAACTCATCAGAACAATTACTATGAAAATATTTATAGAAAAGGCACATTGTGGTGGTGGTGGAAAAGTAACTGAGATGCCAGGTCAGCACTGATAACATTGCAGATTCTTCTTTGTATTTTATATACATTACAAATTTTATGTTTCTTTCAGTTTTTCTTTTTTTTTCTCAGTGCACAAGCTTTTTTTTATTTACATTTTTATGATTAAGTCAGTCATATAATAATTGGCTTCCAATAAGATTTGAATTCCTTAACAATGGCAGGCTTGTACAACATTGATATTGCATTGATGGTTAAGCTACAAAAACCAAGCAACTAATGTCATTAAATTAGTTATATAGCTACATTCTTTATCATCTGAATTTTACTTCATGACCTATTGCTTGCCATAAGACACAACTCATAAATTGTCTGAATTTCTGAAATGAAACTTTGCTGTTTTTATACATTACAAGGTGGGAGGATCACTAAATCAACAAGAAGACACATAATTATTAGCTAAATGTTGATCTGAAATTTTCACTGTATAATACTTGATATGTGATTAATATTCACCACTGAATTTAATGCATTAGCAAGAAAGGAAATTGTTAAAAAAATAACTTTGTTGTTTTAAATAAATTCTTTAGTTCATCATTGTTATGGATGCATTGATTTGCTTATATATTTCCAATTCCCTCCACTTATTTATAGAATGTACAGATGACTTGAACATTGCAACAAAAAGCAGATTAAATAAAAATTAGTCTGAAATATTGACAATGCTTCATCTAAGAAATTTGGACAACATAAGTCTATAATGTCTATTACTGTAACAGGTTAATGGCCCTGAAATTGACGTTTCATAAATAGAAATGTAAAAATGGCATTTGAGGGTTAAAATTTAAATAAACAGAAAATTAAAACGTCATTTGGCAAATTCAAGTCTGGCTTCAGGATTGTACAAACCCTGGAAGAGAAATTGGAAGAAATGAGAAGTCATGTTGATAGCTGATAAAGATTATTGTATTTTTAAGTACAGATATCAGGGCAAAGTGCCTTTTTGGCCAGAACAGAGTTGGTGTGTTGATAGGTGACACTTGGATATGTTTTTTTATGAACTCCATCTGGGTGGTTACAGTGTTTGTTTGAAAATTGTTAGTACAAGGTAAGGATGAAATTACTTTAAGCTGAGGACTACTGACAAACCAGATGTCCATTTTCTGTGACAATCATCTGCAATTTTTATAATTACAGTGTAACCCGGATATAAGAGAGTTGTCGGGACCGAATAAGTCTCTTATATCCGGGTTTCTCTTATATCCGGGTTGGGTCTATTATATATACATTAACACAGGCTCTAATTTGGGACCAGAGAAAATCTCTCTAATATCCGGGTCTCTTATATCCGGGTCACACTGTATCATTATTTCAGATTTCTGGTGGGGAATCCTTGACCATCTTGTTAATTCACAGAAATATAGAAATAATGAAACATGATCTATGAGCATTGTAAATTGTCATTTTCTGGAACCTGGCTAGGTAAAGTGAAGTCATTAATTGTTGTTATTGGGAAAGATTTACTCATATAAATCAGCATAGATTTTACTTGAAGTCATTTTCTGTGTGGGGAGCAAACAAGACATCCACATTTTGCCCAACATACTGGCTCAGTGAATACAGAGAAAACCCTCAGGCATCATTTCATAGAATTTAAATTCTGTAGATTTATTTTTTTTCTCTTCACATTAAATTCTGTTAAGTTTACAGGATGCATTTGGTTTGTTGGTCAATGAACTTTTCTCTCCCCTCCCCAAGTTGACGATCAACTCAACTGTAACCAGCAACCAGAAGCAAAGGGTTATCACGCTCTGCAGATCAATTGATTTCATTGATTTTCTACAGGGACAAAACAACAGAATTTGGGTTCAACTACTGACAACTGCTGTCATATAGACAGGTGGAAAAGGCTTAATCTCTGTTCAAGTGAAATGATACAGAGAGATCTACCAGCCTTATTGACACTTTTTTTTTTTTTTTAAGCATATCACCCCAAGCAAGGCTGGTGGCCACTATCACGCAAGGGGTTACAGAAGGGTTGGAGGAAGAGCAGATAGGAGTGGTAAAGGAAGGGATGTGGAGAAAGAGAAGGACGGAGGGTCGATCAAGGCAAGGGGGTTACAGAAGATTTAGAGCGAGAGCAGATAGGAATGAAAGATGAAAGGAAGTGGAGAAGGGAAGTGAATAGATCAAGGCAACTGGAGATGACGATTGATGCTACACTTAAACCGTTGGAGATTGTATTTGTCAGGGAAACAGTAATAGGGAAGGGAGTTCCATAGGCGAGATGTGCGAGACATGAAGCTATTGGAGTAGAAGAGACGTCTACATCTAACAGTTTCAACGGTGAAGGGGTGGGAACGGGATGCCAACCTCGTAGGACGCTTAAATTCATGAGGCCTAGGGACAAGCGAAAGCAACTCCTCGGAGCAATTACCGTGGAAGTAGTTGTAGAAAAGGCAGAGCGTGTTCCCAGCCATGATGTAGTCAGCTGATATTGATGTATTATCTGATCTACCTGGTTGTATCTGGTGCAGTAAACCACCCAATTGTGAGCGAGTGCTGTGACAAGGAGATGACTGCACCCCTTGAACCCTGTTATAAGTACAACTACAAGGTGAAAACAAGCAAAAAAAAAAAATGTTTGCAATAAAGCAATTTTCTGAATTGAATACATATAAATATGTAATTTGAATTTATATTGAAGTTGTTCAATTTTTTTTTTTTTTTTTTTTCCAGTGTGCTTTGGACACATCGTACTGGACTGGCTTCAACCATTTTGTCATTTGGGGCAGCATCATTTTCTTCTTTTGTTTCATCATTGCTTTCTACTCTGACATTTTCCAATACAATTATATGGGTGTCGCCACAGCAGTCTTCTCAACAGCCCAGTTTTGGTTCAGTTTACTTCTCACCTGTGTCATTCTTTTGGTTCCAGTCCTTGCCTATCGGTTTTACACTCTAGACACACAGCCAACACTCTCTGACCGAGTACGCATGAAGCAACGTATGACTAAAACCAAGTCCAGGTCTCGTGACTTCAACATTGGCCGGAGGTCCACCATTCGCCGAAGCCAACGGTCTATGCGATCAGGATATGCTTTTGCTCACCAGGAGGGCTTTGGCCAGCTCATTACCAGTGGACTGAATATGCGCAGTAGAGTCCGGGCAGAATCCAATTTACCTGACAAGTCTCCAATTCGACTTAAAGGGATTACCAGAGTGTCCAGTACGACAGGAGAACCAATCAGATCCAATTCAGATATTTTTGATGCTGCTAAAATTTAATCTTTTTTTTTTTTTTTAAAAGATGAAGACTATTTGTAAGAACTTAACAAATGAATATAGCTTATTTGGAAACCAAATTAGATAATGTTCACCTTCAGCAGGATTTGAACCTACACCAAACAGAAGAATGTGGATATTAAAACCAATGAAAGGTTCAGACTGGGTTTTTGTGGATGTTTTATTTTTCTATTTTTTTCTACAAAACATATATTTACTAACACATCTCTGTCTGATCTGTACACAGTGAGGAATTGGCAAATGCACACTGGGAAATAATTGGGGGAAAAGGTTCCAGAATAACTCCATCTTAGAATCAGTCTTGCACATTTGTAATTCAATCACATTCACTCAGTGGTTAAATAACTGAGTTGTTCTTTCTCAGTTGTAAAGTGAATCTTTGTCCAGCTTCCATTATTATGTCAACAAAATAAATTGGATGCATTTGCTGTTTTTTTTTTTTTTTTTTTAATCTTTAGTGCAGCAAAAGGCTGTGTATGAGGTTTACTTTTTTTCTTACGGGTCCCATGGATGGGATTGTGTTGTCACAAGATCTTTCCAAAAGTAAATCTGATCTTAAACCACGACAAAAAGTACTTCACTGTTGAAACTAGAGAAGTTTTTGAAAGATCAGTAATTGTCGTATTCAATGGAAACCACAGAAACATATCGTGTCTAATGTCTAAATCATTTTGTTAAGAAAAATTTCCTTCCTCAGTTGTCTTATACTTTATCCAGTTTATGACTGGCATCAGATGATCTTGACATTCTTCATCATTTTCAGCATTCTTGACCATTTTCTTTGCATACTGATGCCTAATATTGGAACTATATATACATAACAATATTTGCCCATCAATGTTTTTATAAAATATTAAGGTTTAACATCCACACAATGTTGTCAGGTGTGACCACAAAACTTGCTGTAAGCAATTGCTGTGCAGAGTTGACAAATAATGCTATATGCTGTTGAAAAATTCTTTGTAAAATAAATATAATGGTGGAGGTGTTATTTTTTGGGGATGGGTGGGAAGCAAATCTTCTGTGTATTTCTATATATACATCACCACACATATGCTTGGCATGCAACAGTCCATCTTTATTATTTATCACTTCGAGTGAAAACTAAGATACTATTTTTATAAAATGCAAGTCAAGGTCAAAGTTGCCTACACGCTTTAGGATTTCACTAACACTGGATTAGAAGAATTTCCAAGCTACAGAAAACACATTGCATAATTCCATTCTTTCAAATTTTCTGCTATTTTTATTTTTGTAATGTCGAGAGGGAATGATGCCATTGAAGCCCTACTTGAGAGGTGAATTATATAGGAGTGAATATGTAAACATTTTAAATTAAAAAAAAAAAAAAAAATTCTTAAAACTGGAGTATGTAGTTTTCCATAACTAAAATTTTGTCAGGCATAATTTGCCAATCAAGAGAATTAACCTTTATCATACTGGAGTTGGTTTTGCTTGCAAAGCAAAATTTTTATCCTGCCACTGCAAATGACTCAGATGAATGAATAATAGCATGTTTGAATTTTTAAGTTGTGTTGTCATATCCTGCTATGGCAACAGAAAATAACCATGACTGAAATTAAGTAGTGCAGTAGAGGAGCCTTGAAAAACACTGCAGTGGAAAGAAAATTAGTGAATAATACAGAATGTTAACGGTTAAGTTCAGACAGGTTAAATATTACTTCTATTTATTACTGATATCACTTAAGTGGTTTTACAAGTATAAAGTAAGTAAAAAATGTAAATCATGATTTAAAAAAGGCAATATTTGTAAATTTATATTTATTTTAAATTAAATTTGTTTAAATTTAATTTAAATTGAATAAAATTGTGCTTAGTTTTCACTCATGTTTTTTTTTTTGCTTGTATTTTTAATTATTATTTTTAATTATTTTCCACGTTCTGAACACATGCCTACCAAGTTATGTATATGAAGGCATGTATGTATTTATATGTATTTATTTCATCTTTGTATCCCTGGGCTTCTCACCCATCCAATTTGTATGTAAATTTTCAAAGACAGTGATTCCAATGTTTTTTGTTCATTTTTTCAAGAGGGGTTTTAATTGATGCAAGCAAAATGTTATAAATTATCTTCATAGACTTGTCATGAATCTTTATTTCTTAAAAGAAAACACATTTTTTTGTTTTACATTCTTTTTAAATATGAGAAAATGTATCATTAAAAAAAGAAGCCATGCAGACTCCTGATATGAAAGAATTAATATTTTTGTTACTTTTCTATCCGTTTCATCACTAGTATATACACTCAGACTAGTATAGACATCTTAGTTGTTATACTCACAGCATTTTAGCTTTTGTATTCTCTGGCTATCTTTGGGTGTCTGTTGTCTTCTCAAAATTTTGAACCAAATGGACAAGTGATCCTGAAGCAAATAGTTGAGAGAGAATTAACTGATATGAGTTATCTCCCCTAAGAATGAAAAGCAGGAGAACAATCTACTGCCATAGATTGAACGAAGGGTCCAGTTCAGAATTCTGGAGGATACAACAAGCAAATCCTGTGTTTGACAACAAAGATTAGTATACAGATCCAAATGGAAAGGCATATAATAATGATAATTCCTCATCCCAAAAATTCCAACAGATATTTTCCTACTTTTACCAACTTGCTATAAAGAAGTTGAATTATTCTTCTGAAACTAAGAAACTTTTCAGCTGCAAGAACATCTCCTTAAGAAACCCCTATAAAATCGGAAGACCGTATATTATATAATCAATATATATTATATGGTTAAAGTCTAGAATCAGGGCCATAAAATCTATGAAGATGCCTATTTATGAGGGAACCACATGACATTTTTACTTTCATAGATGTCAGAATAAAAATAGATACTTTATTAAATCAAACCCAATTTTAATGCTGATGACAGGTTGGATGTGGTTGAATGAATATGCCATGGATTTGAGTCCTGATGTTTGGGGGGGGGGGGTTCTTTGCCTTTCTTTTTATGTTATCTGCATCTATGTAAAAATTTCAGATAGAATTTATCTGTAAAAGGACAATATGAATAAAAACGGAAGGAAAACTTAGCTGACACATTTCGTCCTCTGAGGGACTTTATCAAGGCAAATGCAAAATAAAATCCTTGCATTTACCTTGATGTTTCTCAGAGGATGAAACATATCGGCTAAGATAAGTTTTCCTTTCGTCTTTATTCAAATCAATCTGTGAAACAAATTGTAGTATACTATTAATTTAGTCATTATGACAGTATTTTTTCAATTCATATTCAACATTTTTACAGTGAGCCAATTTGTTATTGTCAGCAATCACTTAAACAACCTTTTGAGGACAATGTTATCTGGTGCATGATCCTTAAACAAACATATTAAATTTAAAGTTAGCTTTACTTGTACTCCTACTAATCCCTAATCAGTAGGAGTTTAGTGTTAACTTATTTTTGAACATGCTTAGAAATAAATGTTTCTAATGTGTAGAACTGTTCATGGAGGAAAAGAAATGAAAAAATGAACAATTTTTACATGAAATAATGACATCTATGGTGTGTTTTTATTTTGTAAAAAAAAAATTTAATATTTTTTTTTTTTAACAAAACGTTAAAAGGCATCTTAATTCTATGCAGCTTTTAGTGATTTGAAGTAATAAGTTATTAACTCTGTTATGAATACAGACCTTGTACTATTAAGTTTCAAATTAGATTTGAATTTGCTTTATTCTTCAAGTTAATGCACTCCCAGTAAAATGCTTTGAAAAAAAACCTTACTTTGCTGTGTTAGGGCAGTGAAACTACAAATTGGATTATTATTATCATTATTATACAGGTTGTTTTGATCCCTAATTAAATCTGACATTTGTTCAGAAAAATCTCAATTTAAAGATTTAACTAATGTAAAAGTAAAAACCGGTTCTTTTGTAAAGCAAGATCTAATCAAGATATGTACTTCGACAGCTTCTTCTTCAAACAGTGTGTGAACAGTTCTGTTTCTGCCACTTCTCTAGCAAACCTAATTTCTATGGTTAGTAAACTTTCTGAACATTTCTGTGGCAACTACCTAGATAGACGGCAGGCTAGAAAAGATGGCAGATAAGGCAAAAACCTTAATTCACAGAATAACAATGACTTATTCATCATCAATATCTTTAAAAAAAAAAAAAAAAAAAAAAACATGGGAGGTAATCACTTTTCATATCATCCCATTTGAAACTGTCTAGACTTAACATTCTGATAGAAATAGTGATGATGACATTTTGTAGGGTTGATTTAGCTGGCAAGTGTAGAGGCCTTTAAACTGTGACAACCTCAAATCATTTCCAGATATGTGTACTAAACTTAGTTTACTATGATACAAAACCACAAGTAGTATGCAACAGTAATGATTTGATGGATTTCACTGCAGATCCATCACTCCCTAATTTGATATTTGAGTCCAGTCAATGCAAAATCTCAAATGTAAATTTCCAATACAAGCAGGTATTTCTCAATACAATACAATAATCCCATCATCCTCATTTTTGCTGCTAACCTTTTAACCTTATGTCATACAAAGCTAAGCTCAGTAAAACTAATATATTGATATTTACCTGTCACCAGTTTAGAGACATGGGAAGGAGTTTATATAGTGGTGAAGCTTAAAACCAGGATTCTGTGCAGGTCAGAAGTCATAAGACAGCCCAGGATCAAGTTATTCATCATGATCCCTTTTCTGAGCTTTGTACTATCTCAGCTGAACACTCGGAGAAGAAAAGGTCGAGGTTGATTTCTCATGTCTTGTTTTTCTTTAAATAAACTCATTTTTAAAAAATCATTAGCTAGAATAATCATCTAAGATATTTCTTATATTTGTTCTCAGAGGAAATATTTAAAAAAAAAAAAAAAAAAAAGACTTAAAGGTGAATTGAACACTTTTAAAACTTTTGTACACTTTTTCTTGACTATGAAGGATGTACAGGTGGCACAATAAATAATGGTTCGAAATGAGAAATTGATGAGCTGAATTTGAATTCCAATTGGTTTCATTACATTCACTTATGCTTGCAAAAGATATGAATCAATCTCCTCTCTCTCTCCAGCTATGGGTTAAATAGTAGGACTTGCATTCTGGAAAAAAATTATCCTAAAAAATTGTTAATGTAATATTCAATCACAAAAATAAATGATTCTTATAATCCAAGATGTTTTAGCTTTAAATAAACCACAAAGGGTTGGTAAGTCATAAAATTCAAGTTGATCAATATTTAATGTTGAATATATATTTAATGAAAATATTAACTTAATATAAGTTTAGATATAATATATTTCTATATAATTTATAATAAAAGAATATAGGGTGCTAATAAGCACCCCACTTCCCCAAATCTTATCAAACATTAATTTTTCTTTTGAATGGCTTCTTGGTCAGGCCAGGAACTTTTCATCACTCCTTTATATATATATGTGTGTGTGTGTGTGTGTATATATATATATATATATATATATATATATATATATATATACACACACTCTCATATATATATATATATAAGAGAGAGAGAGAAGTACATGTATGCTTGTAAATTTTGAAAATACAATAAATTTCTTAACTCAATTTGTAAAAGTGCTAATTCTTTAAATACTTATATCTGTGTACCTGATGGATTTTAAACTAGGACTTATGCAAATAACTTTTACCTGCTTTTGAAACTTAGGTTATTTGAGAATGAGGTATTAAACACACATTTCACATCAGAAAGAACCTGCTCTAAAAAAAAAACAGGTAAATTTGAGTTTCTTTTGAATGGAAAGAAGCCAGTTTGAAGTCGTATTCAAACCAGTTTATATTTACTCTCCTCATTAAACAAGTTTGTATATATAAAAAAAAACAATGTTTTTTACTTGATACTCTTGTGAAAATATGAAACCATTAATTTTTTAGAAAAGGTAGAATTGCCAGATTAATAAAAATTCTTTTGAGTAAACAATTTTGCTGACACATTATAAACCTATTTTTTATTTATTTTTTATTAACTTTTGGATTAATATGTTCATTACATTCATAGATTTTTTAAATAGTGAAATGTTTTTTTTTTATTCCGATACTCTAAAATGACTCCCAGTGATAATCTTAATCATATCAAACCAAATTTTTCGTCTCTATGGCCTCAACAGCTTTGAAGACACATATCCAATATTTATTATTTAAGTGCCTTCTTAAATGGATTTCAACAACAATCACCCAAATATGATTACAAGGGTAGGACTTAATTTTCTTGGATAGTAGCCTTTAAAAACTTTTTAATTTCGTATCTAACATGATACCTCCAAAATGAAAAAAAAACAGAATTTTATAATCATTTTAAACAACTCTTTATTTTCTTGTATGGTTTTGGTAATATTTTTTCTTTTGTTTAATTGTTTTTTCTTCTTTTATTTATTTAGTATATTTCATTTGATTTCTCAACCACTGCCAATATATTTTAATGTGTGTTTTCATAAAAGTAACAATGAATCCCCAAATAATTAGGTTTCTAAACAAAAAAATATTTTTTTGTTACAGAAACAGGGAAGATTATGTAGATTTTAAGTCAAGCAACAGTGATATTGTTGTTAATTTTGTGCTTCTGCAGTTTTTACAATTCTTATAGTCTTAATTTTGACTGTTGTACAAACAGTAAAAAAAAAAAAAAAAATCAATAAAAATAAAAGACACATTTCATTTATGAAAATTATTTTCATGAAGATGAATAAATGGATTCTTTAAAATCTTTCCAGAAATATTGTAATTAATCATTTTCCAATTGACATTTGCTAGATTTTCTTTACTTCTTCTTATTCAACCTTAATTTTAAGTTAATCAATAGAGTTGCCAGATTAGAAAATTAGAAAAATGTGACACTCTTAAAATCTCATTTTCTCTCTCTCTTTTTATATATATATATATATATATATATATATATATATATATATATATATATTCCTACACAACCAAACTAATATATTATATAAAAAGAGACATACA
This sequence comes from Acanthosepion esculentum, assembly GCA_964036315.1. NCBI lineage: Eukaryota > Metazoa > Mollusca > Cephalopoda > Sepiida > Sepiidae > Acanthosepion > Acanthosepion esculentum. Next base: position 48,272,641 of record OZ038493.1, on the reverse strand, counting down.
CTACAGTTGAAAAGTTTGAGATCACCCCTGATAATTTTTTAAATCAGCCCAAAAAGTAGTTGTTTTGTACTTTAGATTAGAAAAAAATATTATACATGGTTAATAAAAATGAGACATGATTTTTTATTAGAAACTTTTACATGACAAAAAGAGAAAAAAAAAATTCATGATTAAATTTTGCTCTCATCAAAATATCCTCCTTTAGTCTTGATTACTGCAGCACAAATATTTTGGCATTTGTTACAAAAGTTTCTCAGAGTATAAGTTTGATAATTGATGCCATTCTTTTTTCAATGACTCTAGGAGCGCTTTTTCATTTTTTTTTCACTCTTCTGTCAAGTTCATTCCATGGTAATTCTGGGGGTGGCTTCAAACTTTTGAACTGTAGTGTAAGTTAAAAACATAGAGCAATGATTTTAATGGCTTATGAGAAAAATAAAGTAAAATCATTTGAAAATTATTTAATTCAAGCTAAGAAAAAGAAATTCTGTAAAAGTGAAATCATTTGAAAATATTTAATACAGACAACAGAAAAATAAACATGTCAGTTTTGTGTAAACTTCTAGCAACCCTAGTTTTCTTGTTACATTTGGGTTATTTTCATCAAGAGAATCCGAGAAAAAAAGTATAATTACTTGTATCCAAGAACTGTAAGAAGGTAGTAAAATTATATTTCTTATTAGCAAATTTGAAAATGAACTAAATACAGGACATTTGGGGTGTCCCTGAAAGGTCAGTATGGGGCAAGGGACAAAATTATCCAATACAGGACATGCCCTGTATATAAGGGACATCTGGCAATCCTATCAATCAGAACAAATAGTTAAATGATCTCATCTAATTTTACATATAAAGGATCACTTTTGGACATATCATAAACATTAGTAGAAGCACTTTTTCTTATTTATTCTGGATTCATAAAATCCAAACCAACTGGAACCATATAAATTTAGATAATATTGTTCACATGAATGTAAGCAGTTTTCTTATTACTTGATGTTACTGATAAGTGTGCTAGCAATTTTTTTGTTGTATATAATAGAAACCCCTCTTGTTAATAGCAGCCATTTTTCCCAAAAATATAGTTGGCAGGAAAATCTTTCTTGGATATTGGAATTTCTGTTTTTTGTATTTTTCTTTATTTCTTCATATTAAACAATATGTAACAAAGAAAAAAAAATGATATCTGATCTCCAAAAAGGACATTTTTGAATTAAAACAAATCCCTCCTTGTTTAAAATTAAATCCTTGCCCACACACACACACACACACGCGCGCACACGCACACAAAAACAAATGTTTCTTGATGACTTTGTCTTTGTTTACATCTCAGATTTGTTACATTGTATGGAAAGCCAACATTGCCAAAAAAAAAAAGGTTCAAATGATTATATTTGAAATGAGGACCATGAAACATTTTTTTTTAAATTTCTGTTGCTGTATCTACTCATATTGGCTGAATTTTCTGTGAATTGTTGGAATATGCATCTTATTCAAATTATCTCTTTATATTTTCAACACTTGTTAAAAAAACAAAAAATCATTACATATTATGGGATGTTGTCTTTTGATTAAAATTTATTTTGTTAATTTACAAAAGAAAAACAAATGTGATTCGTCAAATGAATCCATCAATTTATAATTAAGAAAAATTTTAAATTTTGAAAAGACACTTTGCATTTTGTCACCCTTTTTTCTGTTATTATTCTGAGAAATATTTTCATCCAAGCATAAAAAATCATTTTATGTAGAAGATTTCATATTTGTAAACATGTCTTTCTTTTTTTCTTTTTTAAATCAAACAGGAAACTGATTCCCAAGAAGAGTTTAAGCTATCTTTTTTAATTAGTAAGAAAAGAAACCAATTCTTGCTAAATGTTGAAATTCCAAGATAAGTCATTGTTCCTATTATACTAGTTCTTCAGACTATTATCCCTTTCCTGTCTTGGCCATTGCATTTTTTACCTTTCCTTACTTAAAGTGATAAAAATGGACTTTTTTAAAATAGGAAGAAAAATTAACAAAAAGAGGTAACATTACTATAAAGTAGTAACATTACTGTAAAGTGGTAATATCAAGACAATAAAAACTAGTCAATAAAAAGCGATAAAAATGGAAATGATAAAACAAGAAAACCTTCTTATGTTAATATTTCCATTGTTTCTAATGCTTTAAGTTTTGTACTCCTAAAAAATATCTTTCCTTTGTTATATAGTGTGTTCATTTGACAAAGTACCTATGTTCTAACAGTAGATATGATATGGAAGATTGTACTTAGAGTATGGAAAAAATAGGCATTGAAGCCCTCCTGAGTTCAGAAAGAACGGTCAATATTTTTCATGTGTGCTAGAAAAAATTAGTATACATATAATTTTTTTTCAGTTTGAATTTCTTGGATGAGAAGTTATCATTATTTACAGTTAGACTAATTTCCTCATCTTTGTTGTTGTTGTTATAACATTGTACTCTTTGACTTTCTTCAGGTGTCTTCATCCAAATAAGCTTCTATGAATTTCAAACTGAACTCTTGATTTAATTGATGGACATAGATTGTTCTTGTTCTACTGTCTGTGTCAAGTGATATCTCATCTTATTTCTTGCCATATCACTAGTTTTTCAAACTAATAAACTTGATTCCAGATTTAAATAGCAGTAATAACTGGGAAGAAATTTTTATGAAATTTTAAAAAAAAAATTAAAAAAAACAAAAACATATTACTGGATGTGCTACCGAACTGAAAAAGACTAAATACATTAGTTAAAACATTGTAATATAAACAAGTGTTGGAATATGATCCTGCTATATGAACTGTTTTCTTTGCTTTGGACAAGATACATTAAACTGGGAAATTTATAAGTCTGACCACCTAATACTGTGAGCATATTGATAATGTTGCCTCATTTTTTTAGGGGAGTTAAAATTTGATATCAATTACTTTTTTATCATATGAATAAATGTCTTACCAGCATTATTGATTTTGCTGAAATTAAAAAAAAATCTTAAAAAGTGAAAATAAAATTTAGCCATAAGAGAATTTTTTTATTTTTCAACTATATTTATTGCTAATAATATTAGTGAGATTAATTATTTTTATATCTCCTTTTTGACTTTACGGAAGGCAGAATTTAAATAAAGGATAATCAACTTATGATGTTAAAATAATAAAAATGGTTAAAATATTCACAGGTAATGGTGATGAGGTTCATACTTGTGCTTATATTCTTTCTTTTTGTTTCATTATTAATCATTTTTTAATTAAAATAATTTTGGGGGTTTCGTTTGTTGCAGAAATAGAAACAAAATGGCTTTCCTTTATTTCATTTTTCTTTCCTCTTTTTACCAGCTCCCTAACAGAAGTTGGGAAAACAAACACCCATAATCAATTGCAAAAACCCTTGACTGTATTTCTTTTTTCTTTACTGACATGACAATATAAGAATTTCTTAAATATCAAATTTAATTTTTTTTTATTAGTTTTTAGAAAAATTAAATTACAGATATTTTATATATACACATATGCAAAAACATAGAAATGTGAGAATAATTTTCTCAAATAGTTCTCAAAAAGTATTTATAAGTCTGTATTAAGACATTATTTTTATAACAGTTTGGTAAAGGACCTTAAAAAAGAATATGGTCTGAAGTATTTTTTTTAATTGGTTTCACTCCAAGCAAGGCAGTAAAGCCACTAAGATACAAGGGATTACAGGGTGTGGAAGAATTAGGAACAGAAACATTAGTAATGAGCAGGAAGAGAAAAAGGTAATAAGGAAGACAGTAGATAGCGATTGACATTAAATTTTTGCAGATTAAAGTTTGCTTGAAAGCAAGGCGTTGGAAGGTTTTAAATCCCTTTCATGAAGAATAGAAGTCTGGATCACAATGTGTAGAAATTACACATGCTCTTCTTTAAAAAGAACAGTGTTTATAATTTCTACAGATTGAGAACATAGACAAAAGAAAAAACTTTAGAGATTTTGGTAGTAATTATCTATCCAATGCTTAGAGAATATTTGAGTAAAAAATATATTGCTTAAGTGCTTTTACTTTAAAATTATTAATGATGACTTTTTGTTGGTACTTTTATAAAAACTGCAATGCTCTTTTTCCTTCATTCATTCTGCTGATCTCACAAAACACAGGCTTATCAGTTTGGAATATTTTTTAATAAAAATATTTCCATTTTAATTTTTTTAGATTAACCAAGATGGATTTATTTTTATATTTGATAGCAAAATATTTATAAAATCATATACATTTCACTTTGCTTATGATTTATGTTTTCAATACATCTTGGAGAGAAAATTCAAACGTTAATTCAGATCATCTTTCATAGGTACACATGCAGATTCACAAAATATCTACTCCTTATTCAGAATTTGTGTTTATTAGTATAATCAAGGTAAGATTGGTTTTTGGGACCACAGTTCTTAACTTCACTGTATATTGTTCATTTGCAATTCTAATCAGCTATAGTAAATAACAGCGATAAAATGTTAACTACAAGAGAAAGAAACTGAATACAAAATTCTGGCTGAAGCTGCTTACTGTATATAAATGCTCTTGAGAAAAGATATGAGCCCACTTCTCCCTCGTTTCATTGTTAGATTTTACAAAGTATATCATTGGCAAATCACTTGCCTATAAATGCTTTACATATCCAGGTGATAGCAAGAAACAAAAAGAAACAAAGATATTACCTTCATTATCAACTTTGACAGGGTTCAGTTTTTCATCAGAGCAAAAATGACACATGAACAATGCCAAACACAAAATTGTAAATCCGTCCCAATGATGATCAAATTGCTTCTAAAATTCTGATACTCAGCATGCTTTTTCAGTCATATAAGAATATTAAAAAGAAAGAAACTTGAAAAATTGACATTTTAATTTATGTTCATGGGAAGAAATGTTAATATTAAATTAATGATATTTTTTAATGGTCATAAATATTTATATAAGATAAAGAACAAAAAGGAAACGGTTATCAATCTAACATTTTTCTCTTTTATTAAAGCTTCATCAGAGATTGAGAGAAGACTGACAAAAAGACAGAATTTTGGTATTTTCAGTTTTGTTCAGATCGATTCTCATTGGTCAGTACTGTATTACATGCATTAAAACTGTTAAAGCTTTAATAAAAGCGAAAAATGTTAGATTGATAAATGTTTCTGTTGTAACATACCAACGGACAATAATGAGTATGTCTCCATTCACATAAATACAGTAGTAAATACTGTATGTTGGTCTGCAGTTGGAGATTCATTGTGGAATTCACTTGACTCACTTCTAGCAGTTGACTACTATTTCTACGTGCTGCTGGTGAATCTTATGTGTGTTGTTCTTGTCCTAAGTATTATCGTCCATTACCAACCTTTGTGTGATTATTCTATTCAGTAACCTTCCCTTGGTTACAACAGATAGATATTAACAGACAAAAATAGATAGATATTAAGAAACTAAGATAGATATAGGGATCGTAGCTGATGAGCCAGACTAAATCAAATTCGGCCTTGTGCCACATCTGACCATGTGGGGCAGTTAGTAGATATCCTGCAGTTGGAGATTCATTATAGAATTCACTTGACTCACTTGTAGCAGTTGAGTACTTCTTCCACTCACCCCTGGCAAATCTTATATGTGTTGTTCTTGTCCTAAGTATTATCGTTCATTACCAACCTTCATGTGATTATTCTTTTCATTAACCTTCTCTAGGTTACAACAGATTCCTAGTTGTTCTTTATCTTATCATCCTGTCAGATTCTGATATGTATTTGATCTACATTTTATCTTTAACTCACACGCACATACACACACATACATACATACATACATACACACACACATATATATATATATATATATATATATATATATATATATATATAAAAGGCAAAAGAAGTATGACAAAGGGGGAAAAGTTTTCATGTGATGCATTTTGTCCTTTAGGACTTCATCAAACTGTTTATATTGATGTAACTATACTTCTCCCCCCAGCTATGGGTTAATTAGCATGACCTATATCACTAAAATCGTTATTATCTCAAGAAAAAAAATTGCATAAACGATATTTAGATTTCACCATTAAATAACCTATAGAGGTTGATATAATAATGGCTGGCTATTTGAGGATGTCTGTCTTTTAGGGCAGCTACCCAATTCCTGCTCAGACACATTTTGTGTTTGTTCAACACCCACAGAGCCTACCTATGGTTTATTCTGCAACTATGCTGAGCGGACCTCAGTTATAGTTTCTGGGAGAAGTGTTGATATGTCGCTAAACAAAAAAGACACACCCATCCCCAAAAATCTACCAATATTTGGTTTTGACCATAGACATTGCATCAGTAAGACTAGGTTCCTATAATTTGAATAGAAGCAATGAAAAAATTTGTGTGTGTGTATATATATATATATATATATATATATATATATATATATATATATATATATAGTATTTAGGCAGCAATCCCTCTTTTATACATGTTTTGTTAAAGACAACTGACTAGGTACTGCAATTTAGCTTTTAATTTAATGTGTTTGTACAAGTGTTTTCTTTTCTGGACATAAAGTGTGTAAAAGCTGTCCAAAAGTTCTGCATATCTGAGCACTTTCAGCTATTCTGTTAGTCATTATCAAGGGTGATTTTTATTTATAAGTAAATATGTGTGTGTGTGTGTGTTTTTTTTTTTATGTATCTGTCTGAAGTTATATAACAGTTTAAAATATGTTTCCCTGTAAAGTTAACTTGTAGTGAATTCTGAATAAGCATCCTTGCCTTTTTATTTCAATTAGTGTTTGGGCTGAAAAGCTTCCAAACCTTCTTTAACTACCTGTCATATATAAACATAATGAGTTTTTATAAATTGATTTGAAAATAACTATCTACCAGTTTCACTACATTCGTAGATCAGGCTGAAATGCTTACTGGCCAAAATAGTGATCAAGATAACAATGGTGAGGATACTAGTCTGAATAATTTATCAACTGAGAACTTTGTTAATATCTTACTGTTACTTCTGTTAATATCTTACATATAATAAATGTGTTGAATTCAAAAATGGTAAGATTTCCAATGAAAACATTCATATTTCTCATATGTATATAATTTCCATTTAACAAAATTCTTTTTTTACCAGTAAAGAAAAACATGAATAAATATTTGTTTAAATGTCAACATTCAGCTCATGTTTGCTCCTTTATTTTAAATTTATTACAAACAATACTCAACCGATCTGCACATGTTGCCAAGAAGTTGTGGTTTGCACACTAATCAGGTAGGGCATTTCTATTGTTACGAGGTCAATCCTCACAGGATGCCTTGCAGTTGTGGCTTTATCAAGATTCAACCAAGCTTTCCTTTTCTTGTATATAAACACTCTTGCATATCTGGGATTCAGCTAAACAAACTGATTTAAGTAATGTCTTTCTCTTCTCTTCTCTTTTTTTTTCTCTCTTGTTTTCATCAGTTGTAACTCATTGACAACCTTGTAATGACAGAAAGGGTTTCATGAACTTTAGTGTTTGAAATAAAATGTATTTTAATTCATTAAGATTTTAACAGTTAATGTTTGCAAATCTCTTAAAAAATGTATTTAAGATAATTTCCACCAGCAGTTTATTTAAATATCAATAAATGTTTTGAGACTTCACATGCAATCGAGTGAAACTTTATGGAGACACTACAAAAACTTCATGTACCAAAATGGTACAAGTCAGTCTTTATTCTACTTAATCATCTTTTATTGCAATATTATTATTTTTATTGCGATATTATTTCATTTATTATTGTTATTATATCTACTACACACTTTAATAGCAGCTTCGGTTCTTACCTGGAGGTTAATTAAATGCTGTAATAAAAAAATATTTGAAAAAAATTTAGAAAGTGTTATAGCATACCTACAGACGGTAATGGGTATGCCCCCCCCCCATTCCCATAAATACATTAGTGAATACTGTACATGGTCTAAAGTTAGAAATTCATTGTGGAATTCACTTGACTCACTTCTTGCAGTTGACTGGCGATTCTTGTGTGTTGTTCTTGTCCTAAGTATTATTGTTCATTATCAACTTTCGTTTGATTATTCTATTCAGTAACCTTCCCTCGGTTACAACAGAAAGGAAAACATTTGATGTTTGTGCTTACATGATTCATTGAATATAAAAGGCACGACCTTGAGATAGTGAGTTACCAATACCAGTTAATATATATTTATTGCGATTATGCAATAGTATTGGATCTCATAATGAAAATGTATGTGCGACTATCTTACAGTTATAGTCATCTTTCTTAAAAATCCCATACTTCTGTTCATGACAATAACTTTTTAAACACACACACACCACACACACGTCATATATAATGGAAATGGAGTGTTTTTAAAAAATAAAGATGTTCACACAAATTCCAGCCATGCACAACACATGAAGGCTCGAAATAAACACTCCTATTTAAAACAATACAAAAGTAAATTGCAACATAAAAGTCAAAACATGAGGGAAAAATAACAACACCAAAGAGAAAACCCCTTTGAAAATGAATATAGGATTGGGCAAAAGTGCTTGGGACAATGAAAATGGAAAATCTTTGTACTCCCTTACTTCTACAAAATGGGAAAAAAACATAAGGATGCTGGAAAAAAAAAATTAAAATTTTAAAAGTTAATTAAATCTTCCTTGTCAGCTGGATTTAATGAAAGATGTTTAAAAAAAGGTTGCTGCCCATATATATATATATATATATATATATATATATATATATATATATATATCCAAAGAATTCAGTTTTAAAACTGAAATGCCACACTAACCACATGTGATTTGATTACAGTAGTGAAGAATCAGCTACTCTTTGATGAACGGTCATAATAGAAATGTTGAAGTGTACCACAAAGTCTCCAAACAGCCCTCCTCATATCCAATTTAATAGCATTATTTATACTTCTTAATTCAAAGTTAATTAAACATTTCCATAATAAAAGAATACATGTAATTAATAAAACTCTTGTAAATGTGCGATAATTCACTTTGATTTTTAAAAAAAAATTCTTCAGAAAAACTATTTAGGCAGCATATCTTCTTAGATCACTGTTTCTTAATTTTTCTTTTAGTGTCCATTCATGCTTTTTACTATTTTCAGAATGCCATTTCTTGTTTCCAAGATCTACTTAGAAGATGCATTGTAGCTTGTAGAACAATATTCCAACAGTCTGAACATAAAAATTTGTGATTTTAATTTCATCTTGGTTTAAAAATCATTGGCTTTGATCTTTATAACACTTTTTTTCATCTTGGTTTAAAAATCATTGGCTTTGATCTTTATAACACTTTTTTTCATCTTGGTTTAAAAATCATTGGCTTTGATCTTTATAACACTTTTTTTCATCTTGGTTTAAAAATCATTGGCTTTGATCTTTATAACACTTTTTTTCATCTTGGTTTAAAAATCATTGGCTTTGATCTTTATAACACTTTTTTTCATCTTGGTTTAAAAATCATTGGCTTTGATCTTTATAACACTTTTTTTCATCTTGGTTTAAAAATCATTGGCTTTGATCTTTATAACACTTTTTTTCATCTTGGTTTAAAAATCATTGGCTTTGATCTTTATAACACTTTTTTTCATCTTGGTTTAAAAATCATTGGCTTTGATCTTTATAACACTTTTTTTCATCTTGGTTTAAAAATCATTGGCTTTGATCTTTATAACACTTTTTTTCTGAATATTTTGAAAGCTTCAATCATCACTTTAATTTATATTGAAAGTTTTTCTTTCTAAACATTAGGTTAACACTTTTTTCTTTGTTGTATTTATGTTTAATTGCAGCTAGTAATCATTGCTGTTATAATTAAAGCCTGTTCTCCTATGAGAAAACTTACTTGTATTTTACCTTTTATTCATCAAAATTTGAATTTTTCATGTCAGCCTTCAACCATGAACTGCCAGAGTATAATCATTTGAAAAAGAAAAAAATTAAACAATGCAAATTAAAATAGATATATTGAGGTAGGTAACCAATATTTGATTAATAATAGCTGGAAGATATTGTTTTATGGCACATCAACCTCAGTGGGTCATTTAATGCCAACAAAATTTTGAAATAGATTCATAGCGATAGTTTGGTAAAAAAGGTGTGATGTATACATATATATTTGAACCATTTTTCAATTACTCATATTTTTGAGTACAATCCAATCCAACTTTTAGGAAATTTACAATCTTGGATGGTTTTATTTTCATAAAAAGCTTTTTGTTTTTTTTAAATTACTCACTTGGTAATATTTTTTTTGCACTATTTTGTATTCTGAGTTCCATTCTCCAATTTTTTTTTTTCAAAGAATGTATAGCTGTTTGTATTACTGGTATTTTTTTTTTTTAAGTATTGCTGATAATACTTTTTCCTTCAAAAATTATTGCTGATAATTTTTTTACTACAAAGTATTTCTGGTATTAAAACCTATTTTTACACAAGTTTGGTGTGTTAACTATTTGTCCATAGCTGGGACCCTAACAGGTGCTACCACCCTGGGTTAGAGTGAACCTGGGAACACCAGCAATCAAGAGGTGGTTCCACGCCCCTCAAAACCTTGTGATCAGAGGCCTTGCTGTTGGACGTAGTTTATCGTCTTACCCAGGACACGGATTTAGTTTATTGTCATACCCAGGACGGAGTTGTAAGATAGGAATAAATATCTAACATTTACTTACTCCATTCTCAAAATATAAACCCAAGCGTGTTAGCTGTTTGAGAGATATTTCTTTCTTGCACCTTGAACTACTCTGCCATCTGTTGATAAACCTCGGTACTAGACAAAATGGTTAGACAGAATATTAACATTTGACTAGATATGTGAAGATAAAAAGGCAGTATAAAAAATCACCTACTATACAGATACAAAACACTTCAAAAATTGCATGAAATTTAACCAATAATACTTCAGACGTGATTGAATATTGGTTGCCTGCTAGAATGTTTTTCAGAGTTACCTTCATTTTTTTTTTTTTTTTGCTGCTAGACAATTTTTTATCCAAGCATTTTTTTCTTTCTTTCTTTCTTTCTTTTTCTAACATTTTATTTCTTAAATTTCATTTGTATCATCCAAGGTTTTTACAGTCGACAGTTATTGTTGGTATTTGAACTGGTCACTTTGCATTTTTTTTTTCTTCATCCTCTAGAGGAATTATTTTTCTTTTTTCTGTTTTACAAATATGACTTTTTGGTAACTACATCTAGATGTAATACAATCCCCTCAAAGTCTGTACCAATGTGCCTTCAGTTATGAAACATTGTTTTGAAACTCCAACATTCATGTGATTGCACTTGTTTTGACTAGTTTTTCTTTCTTTTCCACAAAGTTTTAGTTGATTCATTTTTCAGTTATTAAATTCATGACAGCTTTGACTTTTGAGATTTGGTTAAGGCAACAGTCTAACAAGACAAGCTTCAGATGAGATCAAGTTTTGTGGTAAAAAGCTTCTTTGTTCTTCAAGTTGAAGAATGGATCAAGTAAAAATATTTGGTTAAAAAGTAACTGATCAAAACTATAATGTGTAATTATTCTTACTTGCTATTTTTAAATCTTTATGATATGTACAGTTATTTAATAAAGAAAAAGAAAAGTTCAAGTGGCTTATCTGGTTAGGCGACTCAAATGTTTCACACTGAAACGCTCATCAGGTTCAGAAGTTTGATAAATTTTGATGCAGAATTCTTGAGTTGGCTAACTATATATGTCACTTGACCATTTCTTGATTATAGAATATAGCTCTAGTTGTCTATTGAGCATATTTTGGCAGAAGTTCTGCTAGTCTGAAAAACATTTTATATTCTCATAAATTTCACATATATTTTCCAGTTATATTATTATTATATGTAGTGTTATAAATATTTTATTTTCCATTTCACTTATCTCCAAAAATCTTTGCAAAAGATATTATTAATAGTTACAAGATATAACCATTATTACTAAAATACTAAAATTTACAATGATATTCTTAATAAAATATTAATACTATTAATGTTAGTATTACTAATTGATAATCAGCCAATTAATCATAACACAATTTTTTTGTACTATTGGGACCTAAAATCTTATAAGTTTTTTTGTTTTTTTTATAAAAAAACAAAAATCATTCAAATAAAAAGAATACAGAAATATTGAGAAAGTTTTTATTTTCTTACAGAATGAATTCAGGTGTAAATCAAGTATAAAGTCTTATTCTTGTAAAATTGATATAATAAAAAAATAGTAGTAAGAGTGTATTATATGATATACAAACATATAAATCAGACTAATAGTGAATGAATACCAAAATGGAAAAAAACAAAACAACATAATGCATAGGGTTTTTTCAATTTTGTCATTCAATTACCCATATCCACATATATATATATATATATATATATATTAAGAAATATAGTCTTAAAGTGTGCTATATTTATGAGATAAAGTGCTCAATATCAGAGATATAGCGTGTGTAAATATAAAAGTGAACATAGAAGTCAACACTTAGAGGCGACAGTCTGTTTCATGCTAGTGCAATCGTCAGGCAACTAGTATATATATATATAATGAAGGTGGATCAATAAATCTGCAACAGTACAGTTGCTAAGTGAAATTTTATCAGAATTATCTGAAATTCATCTTGTATAATATTCCATCTGTGATTAATATTCCTTCCTAAATTAAGTGCAGTGACACGGAAAGAGATTGTTGAAAAAGTATATTTGTCATGTAAAATAAATGATTTCTCTTCATCGTTAAACTGCAGACTAATTGATGTCTCTGCATATATAAAACATGGAATTAAAACCTGAAACCCCTCCAAAGAAAATTTATTAATTCTTTGATGAAAAACACCTAAGTTCTTTCTGAAGTGTGTGGGCAAAGGAAATATTTCTTTTTCTTCAGACTGAAAAATATATGAAATAATAAAAACAAACTATTTTCTTCATCTTTGCTTTTAGTCATTAAATTCTTAAGATGTCTGTTATATCCAGTATTTACTTAGCAGTTCTTTTTCTTCTTACTTATCAAATAGAACATACTAATTTGATAGAATCATAAGAGCCCAGGTAAAATTGAAATTTTCTCCCTTCATGGCAGAAATGTTAATAAGGTTATATTGCCACAACCGAAAGCATATATCTTTGTCTTTCCTTGAATGTTGAAATCAAAATTTCCCTTTAAAAACGAGGAATAAATAGTTTCTTTTTCACTCTCATTATTTTCAGTAAATATTGATGGAAAATCCTGTTGTGAAAGTATTTCATATGCATAATGCAAATAACATCTGAAATAAAAAAATTATCCCCCAAAAAGTTTTAGTAGTTTCACCTTTTGATCTTTTAGTGACATCATTAATTTTTTTTTCATTTCTGACATATCATCAAATCTAGGATTAATCTCAAATTTTATTCTGTTGATTTTATAGAATTAAGTACATCTTAATGTTAAAAATAAACATTTTAGTTTTTGTGAAAATACTTAAAATTATCTACCTGAACTTACAACTTTTTACACATTTTTCAATGATAAAATCAAATCTTAAAAGGTTTTATTTTTACTTTTGAATGTTTTTCTTTATTTTTTTATAGATTTTTATATAGATTTATTACGAAAATGTGAATTTGTCATTTTTGTAAATCTCTCTATATTTTGAACTAACTTAATTTTAAAATATAATTTTCTTTGGGACCTTGCATGTTTTTTTTTTGTTTTTTTTTAAGGTTTGTCATTTTACTCATAAGGAGGCATGCAAAAATATGACCTAAAGTAATACTTAAACCTATTCTGCTATGATTATGTAGTCACTGATTAAGAAAAATGTAATCCAATAGGATTACTAGATGTTTTGATGAAAATGTATTTTAATTAAATGTAATGATATAGACTTTAAAATAAATTGTCATATTCACAAGCAACTTTCAGAAGTTTGTAATTCAGAGAAATAAAATTATCACTGTTATTTTAATTAAAAATAATCAAACATAAAAGTCCTGATAATAGCAGATCAATCTGCTGATAAGCTTTTAAAAAAAAAGTATTAGACTTGATATCTTTAGAAAGCTGTCTGTGAATATGAATTAGTTTGCTGTATTTGCTCTGCTATAGGAGCTTTTTTATTTATGGAATGAAAACTCCAAATTTCTGTGAGGGGGAGTTATCATTATTTGTGTGCATATTATTGTCCTCATCAATAGTCCACATGTAAATAATAAAACTCCAAATATTACATATGTTGTCCAATGTGCTCGTATGACAGACAGGAAAGTAAGCTCTGTCTGTCCTAACTGTTCAGTTTGGAGGTGTAAAGTTATTGTAATTGATAGTTGTATTCCCAAAATCATGCATTGAACTCTCATATATAGGGGTCATGAGATGTGTGCAAAAGTTCTCAGCACTTTTTTTTTTTTTAAATAAAAATTTTGAAACTTTTTGGCACACGGTTTTTACTTTCATACTATATTTCATTATGATCACTTTTTTTGAGTATCAATACCAATTTGAAGCACAAAAAAAAATGTTCTTTCCTTTTGGTAACCAATTTCAGTTGCATCAAACTCAAGACATTTTTGAAATAAAGCATTGTGACTTTCTAAAAAAAACAAACAAAAAAAACGACAAAATAACTGTAAAAGATGAGTATATTTGAAAATTATTTGCTTTCCACAATATCTGATATCTACACGTTCTTAAAAAAAAAAGAATCTATTTTTTAATTTTGACTTAATTCATGCATCAAAAATCTTTTTTAAATTTTGATATCATCAACACATTTTCAAGTTCATATATGAGGAAAGTTTTAAGCGAAAAGATACTTTCAAAGTTGCTGACAGTTAAACGCTTTGACAGTATGTCGCATAAATTGAGGTTATAAGATTTAATGAAAACTTTCTACAAAAATTTATTCAACATTAAACTGTTGACACTTTTCTCTTTTTTGCAATTATGAAAATCTGTCAACATTTTTATTAATTTGTTTCAGATATTTCTTTTATATATCAAGTTGTTGAAACAAAAATTGTGTATTTAAAACATAAGGGTAGATTTAAAAAAAAAAAGAAAAGGTATAATTGCAGTATGTCAAAATGATTATATGTGGTGTATTTTATGCAAAATGATGTTAACATAAAAAGTTATTAAAAAAAAAATCTGTATTTTTATACCAAAATATTTAAAACTGCTTGTAGGATTTTCAGTAGCTTTTTTTCTTATTACATTGTATTTTTCAAATGAAAATGAAAATATGTACAAGCAAAACTTGAAATATTTTTGCAAGTGATAAAAAAAATTCTTTAAAAATTTTCTTTGTAAAATGTTAAGAACCATCCAAACTCTTTATTTTTTTTGGTTGTTTTGACAAATTAATTTTATAATAGATTTTTGTTTTAATCTTTATTTAAAACCATGTTGAATACAATCCATTAACAGCAGTTGGTGAATTTGTTGGTAAATAAATAAAAAAAAATTATTTGAACAATGTTTTGTTTATTTATTAATCTGATCAAAAAAATATAAAGGGTTGTTAAAAAATATAATATCTGTACTTCTTCAAATATATAAGGTTTGATTAAAAAAACCCATCAGGACTGGTACTATAAATAAAAAAAAACTGACACATATCAATTCTGCATTTAATCTCCTTCGAAGTATTCCCCTTTTGAAGCCACACACTTTATTCACCATCATTTCCATTGATGGAAGAATTCCTGGAAATCATTTTTTGGTATAGTGAGCATTATCTTGGATTTCCTTGATGTCCTGAAATCTTGTTTCTTTTAAGTGGGATTTGATTTTTGAAGATGAAATACTTGAAGGGACAAGATTTAGAGAATATGAAGGTTGTTGAACATGGGGAACATTGTTCTTGACCAAAAAATGTTTCAAAAGCCATGAAACCTCTGTGGTGTGGTGAGATGACCACACTCTACACACTTTCCTTCCAAGCACTACTATAAACAACAGAAGTGAGCAAGAACAACATAACTTGGTGTGTATGCATGACAAAGTCCAAGATCAATCTGTGCCAAGCAGTTTCACTCTGTGTACTTTAACTACACTACCATAGCAACAGTCCTAATACTTTGGAATCAAACCTTGTATAAGAGAATTAATAATAAATGCAGATGCAGCATAGCAAAATGAATACAAACTTCTCAGGATTCCATATTTATATTATTTGGACTATTGTCCTCATCTTTATCACCATATTTATTAACATTTCGGACGTTGTACACTCCGGCCTTCTTCAGGTGGTTGGAATGTCGAAATGAACCTTTTATTTTGCTCACTGGGGTAGACTGTTCTAGTTCCAGGTGCCACGTTTAATGGATGTCAGTTATCTCCTGTTAATTCCCCTCTCCAAGTTTTCCACTGCCTTAACCGCGTATTGAAATTTTAAATAAAACCTCATGCTAAATGCTTTCCTCTCATATCCATTTCTTGTAAAAATTATAGTTAATAAATAAATAATAATAAAATTATTTTAAAATAGGGAGTTAGTTTTCAATCATATATATATATAGTGTGTGTAATATATATATATATATATATATATATATATATATATATATATAGTGTGTGTTATATATATATATAGTGTGTGTAATATATATATATATATATATATATATATATATATATATATATATAGTGTGTGTAATATATATATATATAGTGTGTGTGTATAAAATTCTATTTAAGATGTTGAAGCTTAAACTTGAGAAGAGTTCTTTGTTTAGCAGAATTAAATATGTCTGTAATCAAATAAACTTAGGACATTGTATGCTGTGTACATTTTGTGTGTTCAATGCAATATTAGGTTTGCTGGTGGTCAAAAGCCTTCCAGATGGAAAACGAGACATGCCCTAGCTTTAAGCATTTTGTGGTTGAAAGACAAGAGACTTTTGCACCTTTTTCTTTTATTAATTATGACTACTTTTTAAAATTAAATTGGAAAACATTTTTTTTCACTGATCCTGTTGAAGATAGCTTGTTTGATATCCCACCACCAATTCCAGCAGATACCATAATATAACTGATCATTTTGGTAGAATAAAAAACAACACTTGACAGATTCTCATTTTTATTGTTGTCTAAAATTCTGAAAGAAAACAATTTCATTAAAGTAGGGGAAATGTACACGCTTTTAAAGAGTGTGCAAAAATATTAAAACTTTTTCCTTCAATTTTAAAAACACAGACACACATCTATCTATCTAGTTTTATTTATATATATATATATATATAAACAAACTTCAAATGTTATTGGATATTTGCGTAGATGCTTTGTTTAATTTAAATATTCAAATTTTTTTCTTCAATGGTTTTATCAGTAGAGTCGGATTTTAAACACATGATTATATATATATACATATATATATAGCAGGACAGACCAGATTGCCTTGGATGGCAACTGGTCTACCGCAGAAAGAAATGGCAACCTACTGCGGAAAAAAAATCTGCCTCGTCAGTCATGTATCGACAGATACATGATCGCCTAAGTGTATATCATGCATGGCACATAACTAACTGGCTGACTCATTTTATATATATATATATATATATATATATATATGTATATATGTGTATATATATATATATATACAATTTTAAATAAAAACAGACCACTTTAACATGGAACCTTAAAGTGGTCTGTTTTTATTTAAATTATTAGCTCTGGATTTACATTGAGCTATCTAGATTTTATCCTCCTTGGTTCTCCCCATACAGATTACCTATTTTTTCCATAAACTATATATATATATATATATATATATATATATATATATATATTTATTCAGATACAGGGACAAAATGAATAAAGAGACAAGAAGAAAAACTTTTCTTACCCGACGTGTTTCGTCCTCTAAGGGACTTTATCAAGACAATGTAGGATTTATTTTGTTGCACATATTTTTATAGAAAAGCGAGGATGTCATTGGTTTATGAAGGCTTTTAAATTTGCCTTCTGAATTATTATTATTATGATAAGTTGTTTTGGATAGTGGATGTTATGGAGTTGGTAATTAGTATTATGTTTAGTTTATTGTTGTGTATAATGTTGTTATCTTTGTTACGGTCATGCATTTTATGCGCCTTTCTCTTTGCGTTGTGGATTTAAGTGACAACGTATAGAGAAAGGCACATAAAATACACGATCGCAACAATAACAATATTAAGCAGGCATATATAAAATAAATTTCTAAAACTATTCCTCAATGGGGTAACATGCAGAAATTTTAAAAATGTATCTATGAACACAAAAAGAACCTTATACATAACAATTTATCAAATGTCATACACAGAAATTTGACCACAATTATGATCTAAAAAATGCCACACTCATCAAAAGTGAAAGTAATTTTCTCAGAAGGAAACATCTCTAGTGCCGCCATCGAATCTTGTCTAATTACTATATAAAAAACTCTGTGAACTTTGTATCTTGTGTATTTGCCAGAAGTCATATATAGAGAGTGGAGAAAAGAGAGAATTTTTTATCGTGGGGGATGGAGCCGATTTTCTTACAAGAAAATGAATAAAACACGAAATTTGGCCACAAACAGGATACCCACAGCTGTCATCAATGTCCACGCCACTCTCGCTTGTGAACTTCACGACCTCATGTTAAAAGCGACAGCGCTGATAAACTTCAAAGAGAGCGTTTTAGACTAAGGCATCACCGTCCACAGTAAGAAACAAATTCTATCTTCTGTATCCTCTATACTATGAACCACGCACACACGTGTTTACTGTTTCACAGAAACGCACATATAACAACATTTCATTGTTTCTCACATACGTACACAAAGAGAATTTATATTTTATTACCACCCCCACAAAAAAGACATTACTTTCCAATCTATGACCAATTGCTTGTATTCTTGTCGTTATATTAATGTTCATTTGTTGAAACTACGTTCTCTTTTCTATTGCATTTTATTCTTTCATTGAAAATCGTTTGATTGTTCTAAACGGCCAAATTACGTGCAGCCCAGCAACAATATTTTATGTTATTGTGTGGAACTGTATGTCCACACACTCACACATGTCAAATACCCTTACACACATATGTTCACATACGTTAAATTCATTGTACATGTAATAAACTATGTGCTATGTTAAATGTTCACTGATTGGTCTGATACAGCCAATCAGAATTAAGGTAAGTAACTATCTTTTTTTACCACCAAATTGCAAGAATGCTTGAAGTACTATATAAACATTGCCTGCGAGACATCGGACAGTTGCGGCACAAACATTTTGACCGTTGGCTGACTGCTCTTTATCGCTCGACTCTTTTTGTTGGAGTTTACCCATTTTGAACTTCATTTTGGTTAAGTTTGTTTATTTTATTATTACCTTTTTACGACCGTTTTGAAAAGGGTTTTTTTCTTCTCTCCATTTCTATTCCCCCCCCTTTAAATTTTGCTCTTTTTCTTTTTATTCTAGGTTTCCTTCTTGATTTTCATTTTTACCCCCTTTTTAATTTTTGCTCTTTTTTCCTTTATTCTAAGTTTTCCTTTTTTATTTTATTTTTCTTTAACTTCTCTTTTAAATCTATCTTTGTTTTCTTTCTTTTGTAACCCCCGTCTGTGTTTCGCTTTATTTTTGACTAATTTTAATTTCTTGCTATCAATTTAATTGTTTCTTTCTTTCCTTTAAGTTTTACATGTTTTTGTTTTTAATTGTTTTTTGTACTAAATTTGTTTCTAATCGTTATATTGTCTAATTTATCTGGTTATTTTCTTTTGTTTATTGGTTCAACTCGCTTTTCTTGAATTTTTTGTAACTAGCTTCGGCTATTGTCGAAGTTTCGTATTTTCTTTGTTTTTCTTTTTCATTGTCTAGCCTTTTCGTTTTATTGTTTATTTTCCTTTTCGTGTTTTCCTTTTTATTGTTTCGCCTTTAGGCAATATTTGTTCTTTATTTTTTTTAACTATTCCCCCCTTTTCACCCCTCCCCTTCTCTTTGAAAAATGGACAAGAAGGACAAAAAAGTACCTTCTTTTTAATTTACCCCCCCTAAAATGGCTTCTTTCAGGAGATCAGTAAGGAAGCACTTGTTTAATTCAAAGAAAGATCCACCTGACAAGGATAATAATGAAGAATATCCCGCCCTACCCACAGTTCCTACAAATGAACAAATTGTATAAGTCCTCAAAAAAGCCTCTAAAACTAAGGAGGCCGAAAATTTCAAGAAAATAGACGATACAAATGACACCTCAACTGCTAATGCAGAAGCTGGGGAATCGCCCTCTTGTTGGAAGTCCCCTCTTAAATGCATCATCGATATTGCGGAGTTCTTGGAGCGTGCCAAGAGTTACGCACACCTTGTGGTGGAAGTTGGGCTCTTGGAGGATCCAATTGAACTGAAGAAGATCGAGAAAAGAATAGTGTCAGTTTTTGTCGTCGACAAGCGTTCGCGAAAAATTTGTCGTTTGACTAAAGACACAGTGTTAAAATCACTGGAGTCCCTGGGGTTTAAGCCACTCCAAATTGTTAAGGGCAAGGGCTTTTTCGTGTGGGACGTGCTGCTACCCACCGCCGAAGACTGCATAAGAGCCACAAACAAGGATCTAATAACGAATGATTTGATCCTTCGTACAGAGTACGAGGGCCGGCGAAGGACCAGTGTAGTGGTATATGAGGCACCTCCTCAAGTTATGGGAGAGCACCTGGCAGTTTTCTTGGCCCAATACGGCGAGATTCTGGGTGCTTCTTGTGATAGCCTGACTGGGCGATGGAGCTTCGATATCATGCTCGGTAAAAAGGCCTTCGGCTCTATCCCCAACTGTCTTGATGTTGGTGACCTGAAGCTGCCGGTGATTGTGACCGGCCGTAAACCAGTTTGTTGGAAGTGTGAAAAGGCTGGTCACCTTTCCTCTTCCTGTCCAGAGAAGAAGGCCCCTGGAAGTCAGGTCCCAATCGACCAAACTCCCCTTCTGACCTAATCTTTAAAAACTGCACGCCTGTAATGGGCACGCCGGCTAACGGGACCGGAGTGTTTGTACCCCCGGTTGGGTCATCATCTAAGCCCCTATTACCCGAAGAGCCTTCTTCCACTGCAAGTGTGGTTGAAGAGAGGGAAGAGGTGGAATGGCATGTAGTTGGCAGGCTCAGAGGGAAGCGTCAGACAGAGGGTCCTCAGTCCCCGGGAGCCCCTGGGACTAAAGGCACGTACAGCCCAACTCCCTCTGACAACAGTAAGGGCGACGCCCCGGCCTCTATTCCGACCATGCAAGAATTACAAAAACGTTATGACCCCAGTTTTGAGAAAACTGAAAAAATTAAGGACCTAAAGAATAAATTAGACCAACAACGAAAAGGAAAACCTCTCCATCAAAGAACTCTCTTCCTCCTAAAAGCACTACACAGTCTCCTCAGCCCTCTACATCCCGTCAACCAAAGTCCTCCTCTACAAAGAAGGCCACCCCCTCCACATCCTCCGACCCACCACCTTCTCCCTGTCCCTCAACCCCTCTTTATAGAGAGAAGTCATCACCTGCCTCTCCTTCCACTTCTGCCCAGTCCCAAATCCCTCTCAGTAGAGACCCCAACCCTTTTAGACAATCATATACTCCCCGCCACACCCCCAGTCCTTCTCCCATTAAATCATCAGAAATGTCCCCTCCACTAAACAAAAGGCTCAGAAGCCCCACGAAGGATTCAACTGAAAAAAAGAAAAAAACAAAGTATATTTATAATCCGGGGTACAGACGTGTGTAAAATATCCCCGTTGCAAGCGGAAAAAGCCAGAGACTATGGCAACAGAATAAAATTTTTTAAATATCTGTTGTCTATCAAACAATTTGGCGATAAAGACATAGAAGAACCCCATAATTTCCCAAACGCCCAAAGAGTGTTAACTGTTATAAGAACAGAAATAGGGGCGAAAAAAATTTGGTCAATGTTGGACGAAGCAATTTCTTCGTTCAAAATGAACCCGTCCATTGCTATCGTACAAAACGATAAATTGAGAAAAATGAACCAATTTTGTGCAGGGAGGGTGCCGGTTTTTGTTCACCCCTCCCTTTATAGAGCACTAAAACTGACTTTCCCCTGGGATATCGGCGGGATCTCCCAAGACGGTACCATCAAGACTGAGATGGGTCATGGGTCTATGGGGGATGCTGTCGGTATCCTTACCCCGTCTATGTTCAATTCAGGAAAGCAACCCTAATCAGTCTTCACTATGGCTCTCTGGTTAGCAAGTATAAATGTGCGGGGCCTGAGGTCCGAGTCTCGCAGGGTGAGGCTCTCTCGTGACCTTTAGCGCCTCGGGGTGAATGTTTGTTGTGTGCAAGAGACCCAGTTTTCTTCTCCTGACCGTGAGAACATTTTGTGTAAGGGGTTCTCCCTTCATTCAGCATGTTTTGATGGTCTTTCGAGGGGTGTCTCTTGGCTAGTGAGCAAGTCTTTAAATGCTGCATGTACTCTTGTCTTCGCAGATCCGGCGGGCAGGCTTTGCGTGCTGGATGTTACCATAAAGGATAAGGCTTTACGACTCATTGGGGTTTATGCGCCCAATAACCATTCCGAGCAGCCTGCTTTGTTTCGGCAGATCTGGCCGTTTTTGACGACATCTCGTCGGGTAGTTTTAGCAGGGGATTGGAATGCCGTCCTTGACCCCGATATAGATCGTATAGGGAAAAATTCGGGTACTAACATCCGGGACGTGAAACCATTTCGGGACTTTATCGGCGAGTTTGATTTCGTCGATAAGTACCGGAATGTGCACCCTCGGGAGGTAGTATGGACATGGACAAATAGTGGCAACTCGGCTCCTGGGACGCTTGCGAGCTACCTCGACCGAGTTTTACTTAGGAGAGTCGATGTAGGGCTCTTAGGGTGTCCAAGCTTCCATTATATAGTTTATACGGATCATAGGCTTGTCCGGGTCCGTGTAAACTTAGATAAGCCTAAGATTCGGTTGGCTGGGTACTGGAAATTAAACTGCTCACTTTTTGGTGAGCAGGATTTCCGGGACGAGCTACTACTAATGATACAGAGGGGTTGACGGGGGCGGTTTTAGGGAACGCCTGGTGGGATAAATTAAAATCCAAAATTAGAACGTTTGCTGCCGATTTTAGTCGCCGACTCAATCTAGATAGATTAGCGGCGCAAACGGCTTTAGAAGAAAAAGTTGATTGGGCAGTGAAATCCCGTAATAGTGGGGAAATAGCCTTAGCTAAGGTAGAGTTGTCCTCCTTGATTATCAAGAAGGATCAAGCTCTGGTAGTTAGGGCTAGGTTAAAAAGAATGTCCTCTGAGGCGTCGAATATGGCAGCTGAATTGCGTGCAGAGGAAAATCGGGGCGCGTCTCGGCGACATATCGCGTGCGTCACATTGCCGGATAATCGGGCCGTGACTACAAACGCAGGCATATGTGAGGCCTTTCGGGATTACTTTCAGGATCTTTTCATCAGGGAGCCCGGTCTGAGCCCTGCTCGATTCAACGCCTATTTGGCCGACTTTCCCTGCCTCGAGGCAGCTGAAGCGGCTGGGTGCGAGGGCCCCATCACAGAGTCTGAAATCTGGGAAGCGCTGAAACAGGTTGGCCTGGATAAATCTCCGGGACTAGATGGTCTTCCCTACGAAGTTTACTTGAGGCAGTCGCCCGTTTTTGTTCCTTTGCTGGAACTGATCTTCAACAACTGGATGAAGCAGGGCTCTATATCCAAACGCTTCATATGTTCACATACGTTAAATTCATTGTACATGTATTAAACGAATGTGCTATGTTAAGTGTTCACCGATTGGTTTGATACGGCCAATCAGAATTAAGGTAAGTAACTATCTTTTTTTACCGCCAAATTGCAAGAATGCTTGAAGTACTATATAAACATTGCCCGCGAGACATCGGACGGTTGCGGCACAAACACTCGGCTGGGACAGATCATTCCTGCAAGACCAGACATGAAACAACACCAGTCAAACACTTCGCCCAACTTACTCATCTATACTAAAACTCTTGTCAAACACATTTGGTACGAAGAACTTTGTTTAAACTATTAACATGAACAGTGTAACGAACATTACTAAAAGCATTTGAGATATAACTTTCTCACAGCTAACGGGAGGAAACTAATGCATGAACAACCTTTTCGCATGCCATTCAACCAAAATGTAAATGTATGTATTTTGTTGAATATATTATTATCTTTGTTTCATGTTACAAACTAAATGCGTTGTTCAGCTTATTTCTTTTTCTCCTTTCTTGTCTGACGTTAAGGATTTTTGATATTCACAAATGAAATAATGGGGACAATAGGTTTTATTTGGGAAGTCCATCTGGAGGTGGCTTTGTGCCAGCTTCACCTCCAGAGAGAGAATTAGAAACCAAATAATTTTCATTAATCTGTAGCCATATAGATTAATCAACGCATGGAACTCCACATTTGGTGACCCGACGTGTCTTTCTTTTCTGCCTAACAATCGAATCAGACCTCAGCCGTTTCATCTAGGAAAATGGCAGAAAATCGGCGCCTTCATTAACAGCCTTAAGACAACTTGCTTCTCTCACTATTCATACGTCCAAATCATCTGCTAAGAGAAATGATTACGTGACTAAGTATCGAAGCAAAAACAAAACAAAAAACCTTAGAAGAAATCCTTCTTCAACAAAATCTTCTCGTCTCCTGTAAATTTGGCGTTTTTCGAAATATTCAACACGTGTAGTGGACACCCCAAACCGTAAGTTTGTTCCATAATGGACATTTTTGGCAAAACTTTTCTCTTTCTATCGGTTTCAGGAGAAATATTTCACATTGACTTGGACATTTAACATGACTTTCTTCTCGCATTTATTGAAGTTTCTGATAAGTTTGAATAATTGGTTTCTTTGGTCAGTCCCATAGAAAAAAAATTCAATTCGTGTGTAATCAGATCCTTTTCTCATTTTTTGATGACAATCATTATAACCTTCTAAAGTCTGCCTTATACAGATTTCGTTGCTGACTGAGCAACGTCCTTACACGACAATCAGTTTAAAAATTTAGTGGAAGTGTCTAAACTCTTTGCAACTTGTGAGAAAGTTTTTTTCTAAGCCCTGAAATAACATTTTAAATAAATTTGGTCGACTTACCAAAATTTTGCACCAAAACTTCTCAAAAGCCCGCCAAATTTTTTTTTTCACCACGTGGTTTCATCGTCCATTTACCTTATCACCCCTAGCAACAAGAACATTCCACTTTGCACGCCTACGTGAATCAACTCGTCCAATCAAGTCACCCGCACGTGCACAAGCAATTTTTGGTGCAATTCTTTCCGGAGCCGAGACACGTGACTACGACCATATATAAACCCAAGAACACGTGTAACCAGGAGGAGACCAGCACAGCACAGCAGAGTTCCGTCACCGCGAGAAACAACAACAACAAACAATTTTGACCGCTCACTCCAAGCTTCAAAATGTGACTCTCAAAGAACTCCCGTCTTGACTAACGCAGTCAGACGTTAAAAAACTTTACAACATTTCACGCAAGTACAATCTCTGAACTCTTACCTACTTGTCCAATAGTCAATCTCTAACATGCAACATACTCAATCTTCTAAACTGCATTTTAATAATCAACTCTTTCGTTATGAGTCTAGGTACAAATAATTACCTAATCAAAGGGACGCAACTCAGTCTCACTTTTCAGTTCGCATGCATGTAATTTCAATACTTAATAAATTCAATTGTTATGTTTTTTTAACTCCATGTTCCTTTTTGTATTTCACCATTGCTAATGATTTCCACACCTTTCCTAACAAAAATGAATAATTGTGGGGAACAGCACTTCAACACGCAACTAACATGGCTAACCAAAACACGCGCCATCTCACACAGGGCCCGT
The DNA here is from genome assembly GCA_964036315.1 of Acanthosepion esculentum. NCBI lineage: Eukaryota > Metazoa > Mollusca > Cephalopoda > Sepiida > Sepiidae > Acanthosepion > Acanthosepion esculentum. The sequence continues at coordinate 48,246,795 of OZ038493.1, read as the reverse complement.
TCCGCTACAAGTGAATCAGCTATTATTCTCAACTTACCTGTTTTCAATAGCATAAATGTGCACGTGTAGTTTTCGCAACTCACTGCGATTTTTCAAGCAAAAAAATTATTTCGCAAACAGCACGTTTCGCGTACGTGGTAGAGAAACTTCCTCCGGAGATTGCGATTGAGGTATCAGATTTGTTAGATAATATTCCAATCGATAAGCCCTTTGATGTACTTCGAGAAGTTATTATCTATCGTATAGGGAAATCCGAGGAAAGAAGAATAAACGACTTATTCAACATTCTACAATTAGGACAGAGTAAACCAACTCAATTGCTGCGTAGAATGAAGAATCTTCTGGGACGGAATACTATGTCGGAGACTTTATTAAAAAAAACTATGGTTAGATAAATTACCAACGCACACGGCGGAAATCCTAGCCACACTCCCAGATGGCCTAGCGCTTGAAAAAGCAGCCGAGATGGCCGATAAAATTACAGAGACTAGGGAGATAAACAGTACTCATTTTACCGAAACTAATTCTACGGACACTGACGACGTTATTAACCGTTTACAGCAACAGACAGACAAGCTATCTTTACAAGTAGAGCGTTTAAGTAGGTCCTGCTCAACAGAGTCAAAAAACGGTAACAAGAAACGCCGTAGAAGCACATCTAGATTCAGAAATCGTCAGAGTCAAGAAGCTTGCTGGTATCATCGCAAGTTTGGACAAGCTGCTTATAAATGCAATAAACTTTGCGGATTTAATAATCGTCCTAATAATACTAATAAATCACCAGCAGGAAACGGCGAACCCGACAGTCATTAAAGACGGTAACCACTGTTGGGGGAAACAAAACCACCCGTCTGTTTTACATAAAAGATTCGATAACTGGTGATTCGTTCCTTATCGACACAGGGGCTCAAATCAGTGTAGTCCCTTCTAAGAAAATTATCCACGTTACGCCTGCATCTTTCGCGTTACGCGCTGCTAACGGTAGCAGAATTAATACCTATGGCCAGGTCTCATTATCACTAGACTTAGGCCTTCGTAGATCTTTTCCCTGGCTATTTACTGTTGCTGATGTGAAAATGCGCATACTAGGGGCCGATTTCTTAGCCCACTATCAATTGGCTCTTCATAAGTCAACGCATACGCTCATAGATAAAATGATCAACCTGTCAACAACCCTCTTCAGGTTGTTTTGGACCAATTTCCTTCAATTACCAAACCGTTTACTTTAATGGAGGAAGTAAAACATAAGACAGTACATTACATCAAAACAACTGGTCCGCCCATTTTTTCGCCACCACGCCGACTCCGGCCTGACAAATATAAAGAAGCAAAGGCGGAGTTTCAAAACAGGCTTAACTTAGGAATCATTCGACCATCATCTAGCCCATATGCGTCTCCACTCCATTTGGTCCCCAAACAGCAGGAGGGGGCATGGCGAGCGTGTGGAGATTTTCGGCGTTTGAACGCCCAGACAACGCCGGATAAATACCCAGTCCCAAATTTGGCGGATTTCGCAGTAACATTTCAAGGGGCACGCATATTCACTAAACTCGACTTGCGAAAGGCTTTCTATCAGATACCTGTAGCAGAGGAAGATATAGCAAAAACGGCCATAACTACTCCATTCGGCCTCTATGAATTTCTACGTATGCCGTTCGGCCTAAGAAATGCTGCACAGTCTTTCCAAAGACTAATCGATGAAGCATTAAGAGGATTATCTCACTCATTTGCGTACATAGACGATCTGCTAATCGCAAGTAAAAACAAAGTCGAGCACGTACAGCATGTTGCCCAAGTATTCCAACGCCTGGAACATTTTGGGTTAAAAATTAATTCGGAAAAGTGTGTATTTGCAGTGCCTAGTATAATCTTTCTCGGGCACAAGATAGATGGCACAGGAATTACACCTATACCACAGAAAGTTGAGGCTATTCAAAACTTTCCCAAACCTGAAATGCTCCGACAGCTTCGGAGATTCATAGACCTCATAAATTATTACAGACAATTCTTTCCAAATTGCTCCCAGCTGTTAGCACCTCTCTCGAGAAAAAAAGAATGCGAAGATAACTCTGTCTGATAACACACATACTGCTTTCAACGAAGCTAAAACTGCACTCACTAACTTCACTAAATTATCCTATATCCGTGATCAACCGAATTCCTTCTTATCATTAACCATGGATGTATCCACCGATGCCATTGGATCGGTAATTCATGAACATACTGACAAGGAGAAATTACCAATATCATTCTATTCGATGAAACTCTCTCCTGCTCAAACAAAATACAGTACCTTCTCTAGGGAACTACTGGCGATATATGTATCAATTCGACACTTTCGTCACCTGCTGGAAGGGCGAGAGCTTGTGGTATTTACAGACCACAAGCCGTTAGTATACACTTTGAACGCCAAGCCAGATAAATATAATCCTAGAGAATGTCGACAATTAGAATATATTTCCCAGTTCACAGCAGATATTCGTTACGTCAAGGGAGATTATAACACAGTCGCTGACATCTTATCTCGTGCTAACATACTATCAAGTATAACCCAAGTTCTAGACCTTGAAAACCTTTCAAATGTACAAGAACACGATCAAACACTAAAGTACTTACAAACAGACACAGCGCTAAAAAACGGCCTTTACCTTTCAGCGACACACATATGGTGTGACATCAGTACCTCAAATCCACGGCCGCTCGCACCTGCTAGCATGAGGAGACAACTCTTCAATCACTTCCATAATCTGTCCCATCCAGGTCGTCGCGGTACTATTAAGCTTATTTCTGACAGATTCGTCTGGCCATGTATGAATGCAGACATAAAGAATTGGACACAACACTGCATCACCTGTCAGAAAACAAAGGTACGTCGCCACGTAAAATCACCTCCAGGCACCTTTTCAGAACCTGATGGACGTTTCAGCCACATTCACATCGATTTGGTCGGTCCCCTCCCAGACAGCCATGGTTTTCAATACATGCTATCCATCATAGATTGATTTACCAGGTAGCCTGTGGCGGTACCCTTAAAATCAACCACCGCGGATGCTGTAGCGAAGGCAATATTCCAAGAGTGGATCTCTACTTTCGGATGTCCTTATATAGTAACTACAGACCGCGGACCACAAGCATATTTCTACTACAGCTTACCATCCTTGCTCCAATGGAATCGTCGAACGCTTCCATCGGCAGTTAAAGTCAGCACTGGCTAGTTTTGATGATCCACATTCATGGGTAGACAACCTTCCATTAGTAATGCTGTCATTTCGTTCGGTAATAAAGTAAGATCTACACAGTTCTACAGCTGATATCGTTTTTGGAAAACCACTGGTTTTACCAGGACAATTTTTCTCAAATAAAACACAGTCACAGCAGACTGCAATTTTCACTCAATTCTTGCAAGGAAGAATGTCAAAAATAGCCTTCACTCCAACTCGGAACTATACACGGGACATTTTTGTTCCATCGTCACTCAAAACCTGCGAGTTCGTCAAGATGCAGTGAAGAAGCCTTTATCCCCAAGTTATAACGGTCCCTACAGAGTTTTAAGCCGCAATGACAAGTATTCCTCTGTACAAATGCCTAACGGTAGCACCAATATCTCAATAGACCCTTTGAAACCGGGGTATGTCGAAAATGATGCTAACCAAAGCAGCTCGGAAGAAGAACATTCCGAGGTCATTTCTCGGCAATCATCATCATCAGCAGCGAGTTCAACTCAACAGTCATCAGCAGCAACTAGACAGCAATCATCACCAGCGACAATGCAAAATCAACAACCTAAGAACATTGTTACTAGAACTGGCAGGAGAGTCCACTGGCCTGCCAAATATAGACAATACTACTGAACATTTTTCAAAACTAAATTAAAAAATACTTTGTCAATATTTTTCAGAATTTCCGCGGGGGTATTGTGGAGCTGTAAAGGGAACACACACACACACACACACACACACACACACATCAAATACCCTTGCACACATATGTTCACATACGTTAAATTCATTGTACATGTAATAAACGAAAGTGTTATGTTAAATGTTCACTGATTGGTCTGATACGGCCAATCACAATTAAGGTAAGTAACTATCTTTTTTTACCGCCAAATTGCAAGAATGCTTGAAGTACTATATAAACATTGCCCGCGAGACATCGGACAGTTGCGGCACAAACACTCGGTTGGGACAGATCATTCCTGCAAGACCAGACATGAAACAACACCAGTCAAACACTTCGCCCAACTCACTCATCTATACTAAAACTCTTGTCAAACACATTTGGTACGAAGAACTTTGTTTAAACTATTAACATGAACAGTGTAACGAACATTACTAAAAGCATTTGAGATATAATTTTCTCACAGCTAACGGGAGGCAACTAATGCATGAACAACCTTTTCGCATGCCATTCAACCAAAATGTAAATGTATGTATTTTGTTGAATATATTATTATCTTTGTTTCAAGTTACAAACTAAATGCGTTGTTCCGCTTATTTCTTTTTCTCCTTTCTTGTCTGACGTTAAGGATTTTTGATATTCACAAATGAAATAATGGGGACAATAGGTTTTATTTGGGAAGTCCATCTGGAGGTGGCCTTGTGCCAGCTTCACCTCCAGAGAGAGAATTAGAAACCAAATAATTTTCATTAATCTGTAGCCATATAGGTTAATCAACGCATCGAACCCCACAATTGTATCGAATCCCAACATTCCGAATTTTAACATCCCAAGCTCTTATTGTTCAACTTTCTTCAAACAGGCAATGTTGAAAGCAACTTCAATAACTGCAAATAAATGAATTTTTTAAATATCTCTACTTTCACAAACTCTTCGTGAAACTAAATGTAAACAGTAAACAGTAAACCCAACAAGGTTGACCCAACAGATTACAGTCAAAATTTAAATCTCCTCCCACCCGTTTCTTTCTTCCAATCTGACCTTCCCTGGAAGAATTACTACTTTCCCAAGACAATATACACGACCACAAATATGTTAAAATACCAGAAGAAAACGGTTAAATCCATTAGCTCATGTTTTTGAAGATGTACAGCACTTACGTCCATTTCATACCATAAACACAATCTAAACAATATTCATTAAAAAAACAACATTATTGAATATTACTCGCTTACTTTTGCCAGACTTTGAATTATGACACCTTGTGTCTTCCTAATGTCTTGACTGACCTTTCAACCACCTGAGAAACATTCGTGAAGATTCTCAAATTTAAAAGCCTTAATAAGCCAATAACATCCTCGCTTTTGTATCTAAACACGTGCAACAAAATAAATCCTACATTGCCTTGGTAAATACGTTCCCACTAAGAATAGTTTTTTTTTCCACTTGTCTCTTTTTATTCATATATAAGCTCTAAATGTCATTTTTAGTAGATATTTGCGTTGACGCTCTGTTTATTTTAAACAGTATTGTATATAGTATCTATTTCGTCTACCGGCCTACGTATTCTAGAAAACTTAATAAAGAAAATGAGCTTTCTGGTAGGATTCAAGTATGTGTCCCACCGTCTGATGCAACATTCACTTTTTCAGATTTTTCTTAAAATACATATCTAAACGAGTAAGTGAAATAAATACTGTTAAGAATAAACGGAGGGTCTACGCAAATAAGGGTATCCACTCAGAATAACATTGGATGTAATAAAAATATGTCGGATTAAAAAATCAAATCCATTCTTGTGTGTGCCGCCAAAGAAAAGCGAAACCTAAAGTTTAAATGTAATTTTAAAAATTAAAAATCTTTCTTGAAGATCCTATTTTAGTTTTATTTTCAAGGTAATAGATTAAATTTTATATTTCCAATAAGCAAAATACTTTACTGTATTCCAAAATGAATTTAAATTGATTAGAATGAGTTTTTTATTATTAAAAACGCTAAAATCAGACATTGAAAAATTTGTCAACACAACGCAATTCTCTGTATTAAAAAATCGTTCAAAAACAAAATATACTTTTCTGAAACCTTATTTGACAAAGATTGGCTGATTAAAATTTTAATTAAACTGAATTGAAACAAATATTACTTTTAGTTTAAAATATCGCAGGAATGCATTTTTTAACATGGAGTTGAGTTTTTATGAGGTCTTGACAATAATGTCACTAAGAGTACTGGGAGTGAAAGCGAATGAAAAGTCTTTAAAAGGAACTAGAAACCCAATCGTAAACAGGAAACAGCCTTCCATCTGGTTATGCTTCTAAAATCTAATCATAGATTTGCCAAATATATACATTTCTTTAAAGATAAAATTCTGGAGATATCAAATTCCCTTTACGCACTGCTTGTTTTATACATATGTGTTATAGTTTCTGTGTGTGTAACAGATAGTGACAGCTATATGCATATTTTTATATAATTTCTTGTATGTGTTGGATTACTGTGCCCTGACGATTATTACAGGCGGCACGAGACTTAGAAGAATCGATCTCTTTCTCGGTGACTTTTCATGACGAAAAGACGTATTCTTTTCGCTCCTCCAAAATGTGAGTAATCAACTACAGACACTTACGGTTGCTTTGGACATATCCTATTTATTTCTCATCTTTTCTTTTGTAAAATGTCCTGTCAATATATTTGTTAATAGTTCTTTATACAAATTCTGTCTCATATTTCTTTTGGACTTACATGAGTCCACCAAAAATTGTTAGCGAGTCAAATGTACCAGGATCCTATAAAATCTCATCAAAATGTTTATACCCGGAACATATGACATAACGGTATATAAAAACTTTGGCATTCATTTCTTTAAGCTGTTCTGGTCCTTCTTTCCGTTTTGTTGTTAATATATCACGGATATACTAATGCTTAATGTGGGCAGTGGAGAATGGAGATAACCAAGACAGTTTTTCTCTTTTTACAAAAAAACATTTACCTACTGACCGCAGTGTGATCCGAGCACTAAAAAATAGCATTGTTTTATATACAGTACATAATGTTAATGATGTCTTGACTAAAATATATAGTAATGAATTTGCTATTCAATGCATTCAAAATATTGAAATTACAAAACAATCAGTTTTAGTAAAGAAGCAATAACATTGTTCTCATGTTAATTTATATATATATATTTAAATTATTGTCCTCAACTTTGTTGATTTTGATACAATGTTTCGACCGATATATCCTTCAAACTTCTTCAGCGATTTTTAGAAGTCACTTGCAAGCACCCCTTTCTCGTTGTTTCTGAAATTATGTCATATCTTGAAAAAAAGTGGATAGAACAAGCTCAAAGACTTAAGAAAGAAACACGATTATGTTTTATACAACTCCACTTTCATCGCCTCTAAAAAAGAGATAAGAAGACAAAAGAAATCTAAGCATTCGTATTTATCATCCAATCACACTCCTAAAATGAAAATCTAACACCTCTCTTTTCGCCTTTTTTTTTTTTTGGTAAACTACACTGAACCACGCTTAAATGACCTCAAGTAGCGTTGACGTAGGCGTGAGCATACCACGTGAATAAAAAAAACTGTTTTTTGGCCAATTAGAAAACACCTAATACCTAAATATTTTGGAGTCTGTCTGATTACATACACACAGACGAATCAGTAAAGGCTGTAGAAAAAAGGCGAAACATTAGGTTAAATTACCGCTTCGTTATCCTACTGTTCGGTCAGCACATTCCTTTTGACTCCGGCGATTTTAAAAATATAATCTCTATTAGCGGCTGTTGCTGTATCTCCTTTGCATTCCTTTTATTCTGTGAAAACTTTGACACAGTTACATGAACACAAACGAACGCTAGAGCTACTTTTTTTTTTAAAGGATGTTTACCTTTATTCCCTTTTACTATATTTAAGACATTTCAATTATTACTTTAAATTGTACTTTTTTCGGCATTACTTGTTCTATAAAAATAGGTTTGGTCGTTTTTTAAACACCTGGATTCCCTTGTCTGATACATTCATGCTATTCCTATTCTCAAAGCATGTTTTCTTTGCTACTCGAAGACTCTAAAAGAACTGAATATTAATTACTTCGGCGATATATGTAGGTAGACATCTGAACAAGCAAAAACCGTTATCCGATTTTCTGGGTAAAACAGTAGTTCTTTAGCATTCCGCTTCCATTTGATTGTATTATATTATTATTTTCGATTCAACGAATACTATTGGTCGAAAAAGATTTCAATGCATTTTCTACATAATAGTTTCTTTCGACAGTAATTTTGTGCAAACTAAACACCAAAGTGGATCACAGAAGCTTTGAACAATTCTCCGACTTCTGATTGACTAGTATATGTGAAAAACATTACAACGCCTACGCACAAGTGTTCAGAGTCAAATTTCCGCCCAAATCTGGTTATGTGTTCTCGGGCCTATCACGTGATTCACATTAATTCTAAATACTTAGCGACATCTTGATTCTTCTTCTTTTCTTCTTCTCAGACCCACAGCAATGTAGTTCAGTAGAGAGGCCGAGTTTTCTCCCTTTGGGGAAAATGCTATGAAACACACACGAACATCGCACATCTACGAACATTCACTCTTTCAACAACAAGGACACAAAGAATTTAACTACAACGTACACCGCTGCCGAATGCATTTCTCACTGATATTTATTTCCAGCCGTGGAATTTTTCATTAGTAATAACTTATCTTGCAACTGTTAGCTTGAGAGTTCACAGACCTCAATACTTACTCTCAGCACATTTTTATTCAACAGATTGCTCGGAAAGGAATTCTAGATAATTTATATCAAATCAACTCAGAAGTGTAAAGTTTAAAAGCTTCTCTTTAAACACGAATCACGACTTTTGATCTTCAACTTATGTTCAGTTATTTCTCTCACTCAACAAACTTTCTTGAATTATCTTCGACGAACCTTTTGTGAAAGAACAACAATTTCTTTGAAAAACTTTCCTTTTAACTGGAATCTACTTTCGTCAAGTAATTTTAAACTATTATCTTATTTCAGATAAAAACAATTTTCTTTGAAAGCATTAAGCAATTCAAACTAAAAAGGGAAATAACTCCTGCTATATTTAAACATTGAACTTTCAACTATAACAAACTGTTTAATTCTCTTTCAAGTAACAATACATCTTACTAAAGTTCTCCAAACTCACACACGTTTTAATACACTTCACTGTTTATCAACAAAAACATTTTCCTCGATCAAAATTCCAAGGAAAAGCAAATATCAGCATTTCAAACACAACTCAATTACTGTCTGTACAATTGTTGTTATGCATATATAAATTCCATTTACTTATGCAACTTTTCTTGTTGAATGTTTCTTCTTATTGCTTCATATTTTGTGGTATTTTGCGTAAATATAAATTAGTTAGGGCTCTGACCCTACACACGCACACACAGAAACACACACATATATATATATATATATATATATATGTATGTATGAAGGTGCATCTATAAGTTATAAATACTTGGACACATCTTCACTCTTTCTCTCTTGCCTTCTCTCACATACAAGATGTAGCTCAGTGGAGAGGTCGTGTTTGTCACTTAGGGGAAAACGCTATAAAACGTCATGACACACACACACACATACGTACGAACATGTGCGAATATTCACTCCTTCAACCACAAGGACAGAAACACTTAACATAACATATTGTGTAACAAATTGTTTGTCTTACAAGTAACAATACATAAAAAATTTCTCCAAAACTCACACACTTTTTAATACACATCACAGTTTATCAACAAGAACATTTTCCTCGCTCAAAATTCCAAGGAAAAGTAAATTCCAGCATTTCAAACACAACTCATTTACTGTTTTGCACAGTTGTTGTTATGCATATATAAATTCCATTTACTTATTCAACTTCTCTTGTTGAATGCTATTCTTCTTGTTTGCTTATGACTTGTTACCAAATGTAAATTAAAAACACTATAGTTGTTTTTTTTTTAATCCTACTAATTTGTAAAAGTCACAAACGACAAACCTAACAAACATAAAAGCAGTCAATAAAAGACATACATCACCGTCTTCAACATCGGCTTTCATCTCTGCAAAATTAAATACATAGAATTATAAAAACAAAAACAGTTCTCATGAAATCAGTCACGATCATGATCTCCAAAGCAAACGAACAATCTCCTGTCACTAAAAATCAACCAAAAAAGTATGTCTACACAAACTTTCGATTCAGCTACAATTATTGAAAATATTATATAGATAAACGAATTGCCTCCCTTTATAGGGGTCGTCGTCACCGGCCTTTGGGTTGGGCTGAAAGCAGCCTATCACGGCCTCTTTTTTCCTCGGCCACCGACGAGTCAACATTGACTAATTTAGCTCCTTAATTGACTTAATTTAGCAGCCACATGATGTCCGAAAAATGGAGCGTCCAAGAATACAACATAGGAAAGAGGATGTCCCAACAGTTGCAGCAAAGCATCCGAAAACTGAATCCCTCTTCAACCTGAAGACGAATATATTCCGACGATTAGAACAAAAATGAGAAGAACTGTTAAACGAACGAACTTTACTGCCACCAGTTAAGTCCTCGCAAAAACCAGTTTTTTGCAACGGTTTTTAAACCCAAATTTTTCTATCTTCCCTTTTCTTTCTTCCTCTTTCTGATATAAAGCCTTTCTTTTTCCCATTCAAGTTTGGTGTTGTCCTGTTTTCTTTCGCCGTGTCGCATCAATGCTCTTTTTACCCTTATTTTCTACAGAGGACAAATTATTGGTCACATAAATTCAAAGGGTATAAAAACCCGCATACAATTTCACAAAAAATAAAATCATGTGTCATTTATAAAAACAAACATTTTCACTTAACTCATTTTTTAATATCTGAAGATCTCATTTTTCCCCTCTTACCATTGTTTTAATTTTATGTTTTAAAAACGTTTCAATAAATTTGTTTCTCTAAAAAGTACTGACTACTCAAGTAAAAATCAAAATTCAAAGCTCTCATATGACTGAAAACAATTTAGACCATAAAATACGTATTTCCTGTCAGAAATAACATTTATAGTAATTACTTGCTAGAATGTAGCAAATAAAATCTTAAAAACCATTAAAATTAGCCTTCCCGAAATAAGATAATAACAATTAAAATGTTTATAGCAACCAAAGCTTTTTCTTTTAATTATCCGTTCATAATATAATCCCAATTTTTGTTATAGTTTTTTATAACATTGGTAACTTTTTAATAATTTTATCATTTCGACCTTAATATTAAATTACAAGTGCGAAATGATAAGTGCTTCATACTAGACCCATAAACAGTTTAAAGTACTACTAAGCTGTTTGATAGGTTTAATAGACTTATCGACCAAAAGACGATAACTAAAACTAATGATGAGGCAAAGCATGCTATGCTTGCAGTGCTACGTAAAAACCAAGGTTTTCGTTTTGAACTCTTCCATGGTTTTTCTTCTTCTTGAAAAAAGCCAGGCGGATAGACACCACCATTAAGATTAACTTTACTATTTGGTCGACTTTTTCTCCTAAAACCGTTTTGCTTCCTTGTGGTTGACGCTATTTGGTCTGGTCTCGCAGTCTGTGGCCTGTAAGTCATTTGGCAAAAGACAGAATCTTCTGCATTAGGTCTGAATTTCGGACATTGCCATGGCACGAAGCTTTTTATATGTTGAATCGAGGTCGGTGATCGTAACCATTCTATAGCTTGATGAACTGTGATTATATACACGTCGTCCATGGCAACAAGGCGAAGTAGAAACTCATCCATTGCGGCAAGGCTTTTAGGTTGATCCAGCCACGGCGAATGCAAATTTAAATAATATGGCGCCCTGTTGGTGCGATAATTACGTAGAAAATTCTTCCACAGAATTTGAAATGCTTCCTTTTTAGTCCGGGGCTTGTTTTGACAAAAGTCGACATAAGCACAAGGAAGATGTTCTCTGTAGTCCATCAAAGTAACCACTGGGATTTCCCATAATCCTGGATAGGATCCCTTTGGGCATGGTTGGATGTTGCAGCCAACACTAAGAGGATAATCCAATGTAAATGGCCACAAAACAGGTGAATATACATTTCTTGGGAAAGGATGTGTTAAAGTCGCGTCGTAGGTGAAGTTGTTTTCCCAAAGGATTTGGAACAGAGTATCGCCCGTCGGTTGGAGAAATGGGCTCCTCCAACCTCGAATTTCGTCCAATGGAATTTCAGCCAGTTTGGCGAGGTTGTTACGTTGTGTTAAAATTTCTATTGCCAGTTCTTCTTTTGTAGCATTGCTCCACCAATTGTGTGGAACCTGTAAAAACAAAGGAATAATATTTGAAAGCCTAAAGAATTTACGATGGAATTCGTAAACGAAAACTACACTATTTATTAAATAAAATAAAGACCTTAATCCTAATTCATTGCGTTTTCTTTAAGAAATGACGAAAGATCGCCGAATGACCTCCATTAAAATATAATCCAATAGGAAGGTTGGCCTATCGTTATGGTTCAAACTCCTACCCGGTCTTTCGAACAGGAGTAGAGCTTTATCTCTTATTTCCTGCTTAGGATTGGGTTTCCGGTTCCTTCTAAAGTCTACTTCAACCAGGGCCGAATTTAGATGAAGAGAGGCCATAGGCTATTCCACTTGTGAGACCTTCAAATCCCGCACTCTCACGAGTAGAGGAAAATGGAAAAGTGTTAAATTAAACACCTTGAGTAAAGCCGAGGATGATGATGGGTGTTTAAAATTACTGAAGGGTTTTTAGAGTCTACCATGCATTATGACAGCATGTGTAAGAAAGACCTGACAGTATCAAAAATATTATGCCCCTTGGCTGGAGACTCCTTAGATTTTGAAGCCCTAGGCTTCAGCCTGCTAAGCCTATAGGTAAATCCGACACTGACCAACTATATATTCCTAACGCTTCTGCTTACTTATGCTAGTACAACTCCACGGAGTAACCTTCTACCTTGAGTAGCCCTTGGGCCCTGTATTAGGTGAACATTAGTTTAAAAAAAAAAAAAAAAAAGAAAAATGGGGGGAATTTTCAATCAAATGTATAAGCAGTTTGGAATACCGTAATTTAAAGGTTGATATATTTACTGCGTGAAGAAATTTTAATTCGGAAAAATATATTTCGTGGAAGAATAAAATGTACAGTAAAATGACAATATTGAGGCATCGGAAATACGACCATAAAAAATAATCCTACATAGTGATTTTCCAAGCGTAGCTTAGAGGTAGGGGGCACCCAGTGAGGATCGAACTCACTACTCAGTCGTAATTGTTCTAGCAAGACAAGCTTGTTAACCATTACACCACGCCTTGATGCCCTCAATGGTTTTCTAAGCTAGCTTAGATGTGGCACAAGGCCGAAATTATGTGGGACCCAGTGAGGATCAAACTCACTACTCAGTCGTAATTGTTCTAGCGAGACAAGCTTGCTAACCATTACACTGCATTGTCGCCTAGCTCGGGCTGGGGATGGGTATGAAACGATTAAAATCGACAAAACTTGTCGAGAGCTGCTTTTAAAAAGTAGCGGGCCGGTTCGGTAGCTGAATTGCAAAATAAAAAAAAAACTTGTTCCGTTTTTATTCCCGCCGCACGCATTTTTTTTTCGTAATTCAGCGATTTTATCAAATGGTTTCTGGAACACACTGATATCTACTTATATCGGTAAAATGGGTCACAGAAGGCGACGCCTAACAATAGCTAATTGGTTAGAATCCCATGTGTGCCAGGTATTTGAGAATATACCTTTAACAAACTATAAACGGTTAATACTACTTAATGTAACGTAGAATGCGCCAGATTTTCCTATTCTCTTTACTACCCCAGACACCACGAGTGCGTTAGCGTAGCAGTTTCCAAGTTGACACGTCATAGTGGTGTTACTAACCGACAAGCATAACGACTTGGAAATAATCAGCTTCTTGAATGTTGACAGCTCCTTCATGTTCAAAGTCAAGACCGAGCTAAGGGGCCTCTATCGGGGACGTTTCATAAGTGACCAATGCCATTTGTTTTACAATGATGTTCACTCTATACAAGGCCCGAGATCCACTCGAGGTAGAGGGTTACAGAGTAATAGTCACAGTTTATATGGATATGTGGGGGAAAATAACGGTTAACCTTAGACTTGAACAGGTTAAAATTGTAGTGATCCGGGAAGCATCTTCTTTGGAGTCAGTTTCACAAAGCAAGGATTCGTGGGAATAAGCTCCTCCAATGGAACTTACATCTCACCAATGGAATACCAATGGAATGAGGGTGGTTCGCTGCAATGTGCGTAGTATGGCGGGTCCTAGCCGTGATGGTTAGAACTGGTGGAACTAAGGAATGTAGTTCGCCTGAACACTTTCCATGGAAATAGCGATAAAGTAGCGAGAGGCTTGCAATCTTTCGTCTGTGAGAAAAGGGATTGCAAAGTGGAAAATAATTTGTCAGTCACAAGGACGCGGAGACGCTTTATCGAGACTGGAAAGTGAAGACTGGGCAGCTCTTCTCCATATATGATAGCAGTCTTCATTTTCGGCCTGGTCTGGCTCTTATAAAAGCAGAGGATAGCAGGACGAGTCAGGTACTTACTCATTTTTCCAGCTTCTTTAGCGATGGATAGTATGTACGAGTTCCGCTTGAGGTATTGGTTGAGTTTAAGTGCCAAGGGGTGCTCATGGCCTCCGAGATGATGTAATTACGTATTTCTCATCGGTACCAAAGGACAAAGTTCGAGCTAATTAAAATCAAAACTTCAGCTGCTGATTTTCATGGGAAGTATCTCTTTCTTACATTAAAAGATGAACGCAACGCAATTTTCCTATCCACAATCAACATCTTTTCTTTGGCCTTGTGCCATACTCAGCTAAGTTTAGTAAATATCAAGTTTCGCATTGAACAATGATTCAAACTAGCGTAATTTTTCTCATCAATAAGTTTGTCAAATATTAGTAAAATTTCACAATACTCTGGTCACATAAATCTATTTGGGATATTTTAGTCGACAGTCACGTTTTACTGTCATTTCTGCAGACAAATTTTGTAGTACTGAATTAGTTGTTACTCTGATCTGACAAGTGATCTCTCCGGCTATTTTATCCATCACAGTCATGCGTGACATTTGGCGATTTTGAATAAGCTGTAGGGGAGGCGGAGACAGAAACGTAATTATTTTTGGAAACTACACGTGCCCAGACGACAGAATATTGGCTCGGAATGGATAACCACGCGAATATTCAATTTAAGTAAGCAAGATTCAAGAGCCAGCCACCTGTACGTTTCTGACTGACAAACTTTTCATAATCTTCACCCCACGTGATCCATCAAAATGTTCCACTTTAAAGACAACCCAAAGCTTAAAACAAGAATCGGGGCTGTAGAGA
Source organism: Acanthosepion esculentum (assembly GCA_964036315.1). Lineage (NCBI taxonomy): Eukaryota > Metazoa > Mollusca > Cephalopoda > Sepiida > Sepiidae > Acanthosepion > Acanthosepion esculentum. Next base: position 48,231,511 of record OZ038493.1, on the reverse strand, counting down.
TGGTGTATTAAATACTCATAGCCGCCTATTACGAATCACAAATGTATGTCAATTGCTGCTTAGAGACTGTTTCGTGACTGAGATAGTTGTGTATTGATCACTGGTACTAAAGTCAGTGTTTTGAATGCTGATTTTCAAAGTAGTCACTTTCCACTTTGTATATTAGAACAATCCAATTTTTCTACATCATTTATCCTGTTTAACTTTTGGTAACCTATCAAATTTGTTCAGTTTTGTCCTCAGCATTAGGAGTGTTTAGTGTTAACTTAATGCAAAAAAATGCTTTTGATTTTATTGTGACAACTGTTATAAGAAACCTATATTATTTTAAATATCAAGTGCCGTACATTTGTCTGTAGATTGTAGTGCTGAAAATGGAAGACTTTTTATTTTCAGAATGGTAAAAATGCAACTCTAATGCAAAAAAGACCCTTGTAATTTATGAAGAAGATTCGTTGAATGATCAAACTTGTCAAAAGTGGTTTGAGAAGTTTTTCGCATGAGATTGTTAGGATTCTTGACGATCATGATATTTCATCATTCTAAAAATAAAGACCTGAAAGTTCATCATTATGAAAACAAGCAAAGTAGTAACAGTAGTAAAAAGAACGACACAGACAAGACGTATCTTCACTCCATGAAAATCCGGAGTTGACGGTTTCAAAAGCTTCCCTTCACCATGAAATTTTCGGAATAATTATAAACAGGTAAACCCAAATTTTAAAGACATAAAAGAGACAATAACCCTGAGAACATTTAACACACACGAAACCAATATTGTAAATAATATTCACGAAAAGAAAAATACACTTTCTTGTCATTAATTTCAACATGTATGTTATTATTGTACGTTTTATTCATTTCATTTTCAGTATAAAAATGAGAAAAGAAATCCTCTATCAACTGTGGTGAATACGAAATAAAAATAACTCTCTTTCCTCCACTGTTTTCAAATTGTGACAGACAGTTAACAGTGTAGTGTAATGGTAGTTCTGTGTCTGTGTGTGCGTGAGTAGAAGAATGTAGATACGCGTGCGTTGCTGAGTTCTGCTGATTTATTGTTCTACTACTTTATTTCTGGAGTACGAACTGTTTAAATACTTTTTGGGTAGGCTCCAGGGAGAAGCGAGTAAAAAATATCGAAAGGAATATCTAAAATACACGATTGGATAAAAATTGACCAATCACTGATTTTTTTTACAAAACCAAGTTAGACAAAGTCATGGCAGAAAATTTTGTGTGGATACTGCGATAGGTAAATTGTCCTGTTGAAACAGTACTTATTTTCTAACCAATTATAACTGAGTATTTTGTGGGCGTGGTAAATCGGAGTAGTCACAGTGTGACCTCGCATTCAGCCTCTGCCACACAATCGCCTTTTTCCACTCTTTCTGTCCTTTCACATGTGGTTTGACACGCACCACATCTTCATAAAGGTTGCAGAGATTTCACCTTTTGATTGAAGTACCGCTCTTGTTTCTTGCTGTCGTACTTCAGGTTTTTTTTTCAGATTCCTGGGTATTTCTGGTCTTAGCAGCTCTTCCCTGGTTGGGAGAAGCGTTTTCGTTCTCCTTGACATCAGCTTCTGTATGTAACAATAACGCTGTTTGGTATTGTATCGGCTGCCTCGTTAGATACGTAATGGCATAGTTATGATGCCATTTCAGCTTAAAAAGCTTCCAAATTTGCCGATAAATTACCCTCCATACACAGGGGTTGCGGTGGTCTAATGCCAGCCACAGGTCTGTTTGTGGTTTCCATATCAAGTTCGGACATTTTTCCGTACACACGTGTTTACAAATTAAACAAGAACGATAACGATACATCTTTACTTATCTGCGTCCGTATTTCTAAAATACTTTTCTTGTTTTCTTTCTTCTTGTCTGGGAGTTCTTTTATCCCACCTCTGCCACCATGTTTCACGTTCGTTATGACGGATGACCACCGATATTGAAGAACACCAACAACGTACGTCCATTTATTACGCCATGCTTTATTTCAGTAGTAACTACATGCTGGGACCAAAGAAGGGGACACATTCACCGTCGGCCGGTGAAGACCCTGACTTAGTTCCTCATGCAACAAAATTCAAAGTGAATCATAGGAGTATTGAACACGCTTCAGGGAAAGGAGATACGCGATATTTTTTGAGGTGTTGAAGAGCCGCTGAGGTTGTAAAGGACCGGGGTGTGAATGATGTAAAGAGATGAGGAGATATCTCTGGGTTAAGATTTCCTGCTGGCCGGTCCAGCTACATGTGAATGTTGGACTTTAATGGAGTTCAAAGAAGATAAAGAAACAAACAAGATCGATATACATATATGCAACAAATATATATTAATAACAAATTACAATGACATGAAAAGTTACAGGGTGTTTGTATGGAAAAGTTATGTGTGTGTGTTGAGTGTCCGTACGAACGCGTATATTGTTTTTAGCGTGTTCCCAGAATATGGGAAACGCTGTCTCTGTGAGAGGTCACATATTGGTGTAAGTGAAAAAGAGTAAGTTTTTTTTACATTGCCTCACGCGCGAGGTTGCGGACCGAAGCCCGGGTCGAGAGAGAAGGGTCAGCCAGTATTTATAGTCAGGGGATAGAGACCCCTGTTGAAGGATTAAGGAAATGAGGAGGAGCTAACTGCGACAAGGTCACTATATACGTTCCCAAGGTAACCAAATCTAAACGATATAAGAACATATATTGTTTACTTTATTAACGTATAATCCTTGTGCCATGTCATTGTTGAGTAGTATGATTTCGCTAGAGTTTAAATTGCAATTAATTGAAATCTTTGGAACTAAAATTATTTGAATCTTAGCAATACTGGTGAGTCTTGTTAATGCATCAATCCTGCTCCCTAATTTGGATTTATGTTATACAATTAACCTAAGCTTAGGAAATATCAAGTTTCTTTAGCTGTTGTTAGTAGATTCAATTTTCACTGAACGTCCCGCGCCTGTGATCTTCAGCAGACTAACTTCACGTTGTTTCAATAAAATTTCCTTCAAATGCGACACAATCTATAAGAAAAGGATTTTTTCTGTTAGAAGTGTTTTCCATATTTACCGTAATTTCTCGAAAATAATACGCATTTTTTACTGTAAATTACAGGTGATAGTAGTGATGCGCATTATAAATAGGAATCAATAACAAAAATATTTTTCGTTATTGATTTATAATAATAAATACGTACTTGTTCTAAAATAAGAAAGATATTATCTCAATTTTCATTTTAAATCCAACAATAATAATTGTAACATTTTTGTCAATAAATTTATGTTTATCAGTAACTGCATTTTTTATTTGGCGAAAAAAAAAATATATATATATATAAAAAGGCCAATTTTGAAGAAAAGAGGATATCAAGTTAACATGGCTGTCGTGAGACAACATTTGTTATATTTATTGGGAAAACCGCATAATAATTTTCAACATTATTTTAACCGCTTAGTTTCGATTTTATTCTTAAGGTCGACAAAATGTCTTCGTAATTTTTTTTTTTGGACAAAATTTATAGATGCGTATTATACATAGGGATAGATATATTTCTTAATTTTTGTGTCATTTGTTGGGGTGCGTATTATTTAGGGTTGCATATTATTTTCGAGAAATTACGGTACTTAGGTAAGTACGTCACAATGACAGATGAGGGAGATAAACGAAAAAGATTGTGTTGGTACTATACTCAAAATGAGAACGCTTACGGCCATATAGAATTGAATCATCGCTTCCCGAACGATCAACGAAGTTAAGCAACGTCGAGCCTGGTCAGTTCCAATTTCAGTTGGGTTCGTTATATTCACTTATGTGCAAATACCCTTGGGAAAGGTAAAAATCCACCTTTTCTTCCCCAAACTATGCGTAAGACGTATCACCAAGTCATTATTATCTATAAAAAAAAAACAATTCTTACGATCTGAAAATATTTTCTGCCTTAAATAACCAGCAAAGTTGTAAAAAACGAATCGCTGAATTAATCATAATGAGAAGAGACGGTCTGCGATGGAAATGAGAATTTGACATCCGGGCTTTTTACCTGAACACAAACACCATTCATTGGCGCTGTTTGGAACTAAGCAACCATCTCAGCTCTACTGACTACTAGACTAATTGTCTCAAAAATTTTGAGCTGGATATGAAACAAGTTGTGGGACTGAAACGATTCTAGCTATCACACACATACACACACAAAGACGAGTCAAGCGTCAAAGCGGGGATGGGGAAATACCGCGAGCAGTACCTCTATTTCGTGGGGAGGCTGGGATCTTTACTCGGTGCCTGAGACATCATATAGGGAGCTCGAGCAGTTTTTTTCTCCACGGTATTGCCGTTAAAACTATATAAAAAAATTACAATATTAAATATGAATGCTATGCCTAGTGGTTAGGACATTTGCTTTCCGACCACAAAACCCAGGCTCGTATCTCAGAGATAGAGCATTAGGATTAAGATCAGTGGCGATTCTACAGGGGGGAAGGGCCAATGCCCACCCCCAGAATTTTGGCTGGCCCCTCGGTTGCCCCCCCCCACTTTTCTAAGTTTTGTAGAGGAAAAAAAATCGGAGCAGACAAATTACACTGTTCTGCTAGTATTGACGTTAGTATTAACCCTTTGACTTTGTTTTGAAGTTAACCTCTCTTGTGGTCCAACAGCTTGAGAGTGTAAAAGAGGGCAAGAATAGATTAGAACTCCACTACTATGAATGAAAAGTTATTCCGTTTAATTTAGTGAAGTAACATACTTATACTAAAACTCATTCCTAACTTGTGTACGATAGTGGTGTAGTATGAAAATAAAGACGCTGCTTGAATTTGCCCCCCTCCTCCGCAGAAAAATCTCCACTGATTAAGATATATATATATATATATAATTAGCTGCCGAAATGTTCTCGTACTGATTCACTTCCCGAACTCTTACCAGAAATATTTTTAAGGAGTTCTTAGGCGGTCCAAAAGCCTTTCAGCACTCTTGTCTGTACAAGGCGCTAAATCTCAAAAAATTTCAAAGTCAGAATTTCGGATAAATTATGCCCTGAAATGTCTTCTCTTGTTTTGTGGAATAATTAAAAGAACGGATAAATAACATTACAAATGAATACACTCATCGTTCTCTTCAAATGCCCCAATTTTTTAAACGACACATCAGACTTTTTTTTTTTTTCTTTTTTTTTACTTAAACCAGCGGTCCCCAAACTTTTTGTCCCACAGACCAGGTGTCATGCAAGACAATTTTCTCACAGACCGCTGGGGATGGTGGAGGTGATCAGTGTCGGCCACGCACATAACAAAATGCAATAAACAAGACCGTGATCGTCAATAAAATGGAGGGGAAAAAACAAAATGCATAACATACTTAGTGAGCTTGAATAAATGGATGGCGGAACAGGGTTTAGGAAAAATAACTGAAAGACAAAATTTATTAAGAGCTACAAAGGACAGAAAGTTGTGGAAAGCCATAATCGCCTATGTCCTGGGGGTGGGGGGAGGACACGGCACATAAAGAAGATGTACATGAGAGATCTCAGTTAGCTATTTTGACTATCTCGAGAACTAGTTGCACGGCTTTAAACTTGGTCAACCTTATGGCGAATGTGTAAAATAGACACTCTCCCATCAGGTTATCCAGTCGGCAGCGAAATATCATTAAGTGATCTCGTGTAGTGCGTAACTATTAAATTCACAATTGCCCAACAAGTAGATTCGTATTAAAAAAAAAAAAAAAAAAAAAAAATACAAAATCAATTAAAAATCATCGCATCCCCCAGGTCTCTTATCAATTGTCTAGATTTGTCTCCTTACGAATTCTGAATCTTCTCAAACTACAATTTGTTGTTCAAGAAGATTGGAGATGCAACGAGGCAGCTGATGGCAATCCCGAAAGAGAATTTTGAAAAGTTGGAGGGACGCTATGATAAATGTGTAAGATTCTAAAGTGAATACATTGTCGGTATAAAAACGCTATTGTCCTAAATAGGCCGTTTTTCCTCATATTAAATATTTGGATACTTTCCGGACATATCTTGTATAACATGAGATAATGTACCCAGTATTTTGCCTTCAAATACATATAAAGAGAAAAGATTACCTGATGTGTAAGGCTGTGATCGGCGATCTCGATGCCGCGTCTGTGGAGTTTACGAATCATGCAGTAATCTGTATAGTTGTGAGACACAAACAGCGTCATTGCTATTGGGCAACCATTTGGGTTCTTTCGACTCCCATCGGCGGGGAAAAGCTTTGAATAATAACCCCAATTGTCCCAGTTAACCGCGTCATCGAATGCCAGCAGTACTATTTGAGGGATCTCTTCTGGATGGAAACCACCCGGTATGTTCAGTCCCGAACAACGGCAATCTGGTACTGTGCAACGCGTCGGATCGCATGATTGCTGACTCGAGTCTTGTAATAGGAATGACAATCCGTAAAAGAGGGCAAAAATAATATAGAAATGGTGACTGAAAGACTTAAGGAAAATCATTGTATTCATAGTTGAATTCGTTGAATTTCACCAACCTCTGGCAAAGGAAGATTTTGTTTTAAATTTGAGAATTCAGCAGTTATTTGGGAAAAGTGTTAAAAAAAGGGAAAGAAAAAAAAGATAGTTTATGGGCTGAAAACTAGTTGTGTCTGAAATCAGAATGTATTACCAAAAGCTGACTTTCTCGCTTTGTGGAAAAATAATTATTTTTCAAATGATTATTCTTTCTTTTTTTTTTTGTTGTTTTTCCCCCGTCTCTCTTTTGTTGTAATATTCCGGTATACGAATTATAAAAGCTGTTGTTCTGTAACTAAAAAGAATAGTCCTTTTCAGTAGTCAGTGTTGTTATCCAAATTGAATAATCTGCAATTGATTTGAAAAAAATCTTCCCGAAATTACGTTTGGATCGGATTTTTAAATGTTGAAATATTTTATCAGATTTTAGAATTGTTCCAACTAAAAAAACTGTAGATTTTTCTTTTCCCTTCCCACAAATGCCCCAGTCTGAAGAAAAGAAAAGCTTTTGTTTTCGTCTCGGTTTATAAAAGATCACCACCCGCTGCAGTAGAAAATCAGCTTTGTCCAAAACATTCAGATTAAGCGAATGAAAATAATGAAGATCCTGGCCTCGTTTCTTGAATGGTTTTTATGTGGAAAAAAAAAACCACTTATGTCTAAAAAGGACTTTAAAAAGAAAACTGATTATGTTCTGTGTACGTCTATTTCGGAGTAAACCCCCCCCCCCCCAAAGACCAAATAACCTCATTTGTTTAAACCTCGGTGAAAGTTAAAGCTGAGTCACGCAGCAAAACTGGACATTAAGAAGTATGTGTCGGGGAAGAGGAGATCCATAAAAAAAAAAGATTTTTTTTAGCGCAACCTGGCTCCAAATCAACGAAACAATAAAATTTAAACGTGGTTTTATTCTAATTTTAAATTATTTATTTATATAGAGTTATATATTTAGTAGCATGCAGAAGTTGAGGCAGAGAGTGTGACGGCCCTGAGCATCCATATCGGGAGAGCATCCAATCAATGAGTGAAATAAAAATTTAGTGTATATTTAATTTGAATAAAGTGTTTATTTCATGTTCCATCTGTTTTTACATATTTAAAATGTCATCCTTTCTCACATTTCTCAGTACTAGGCCCTATAGCCCCCTCTACTTGAGCCTTAGAGGTATAAAATCAAGGTGTTAGCCTCAGGCATCACCAAACCACTGCACATCACTGCCTGTATTAGATAGGTCTTGGATGATGTAGTTGCGGCTCCTCCTATGATACGAGAATTTGGCGTTCGAAACCGGGTAAAAACATACATATCAACTACTTAAAAGTAGGTAAGCAAGGCCCTTGCGCAACACAATCTTCCATTTTGCATTGTGCTGTACTTAGTTTACTAAATATATATACAAATTGCGATATTTAGTCAGCTTGTCTTGTAAATCACTTCGTCCAATGAATTCGATAAATAGGTACAAGACGTTGTTCAGTTTTCTTCAAGGGAGATACTCCTCCGGCAAGACAACCTCTTAATTTCATCAAACCACGTAGATCGCGAGCGCACACATACACACGCACGAGGTCGCTACCTCTAATCTCATAAATGTTTCCTTTCTCTTTTCGGATTTGTCTATCTGTATACACAAGTATTTTCTTTCCTCTTTTTAACCATATTCTTTATATAAATATTTTTAAAACCCACCGCATGTTGAAATCGTTTCTTTTGAAATTTTCCAAAATCTCCCCGTTACACTACTGCTTAAATAGTGGTTTCAATTCCAACTATCGGCTGTTAGACATTTTGCGCTAATCTCCTTAATAAAGTTAAATACCTTTGAACCCCGATTCGTATTAATATTTACTTAGGTTGAAAAAGTAAGACACAAGGTCATAACTATCGAGCAACCAGTAGCTTTTATTTTAAAATTGACGGCAACACACTTTTTAATCGTTAGCCTGTTACTCAGACGACAAATGTAACTTAAGATGATACAATTTTAGCATTTCAGTTTTTAAAAATTTCCTCGTTGTCATTGACTCCCTCTGCATGCTGGCTCTATCTAACAAATCACTGAAGCAGTACTGTAGAGAACTCTGTGGGTTTGAGTGTTGTTAAATTAGGGACACGTGCTGTTTCTTCCTGCTAGAAAGTTTATTCCAACTACAAGAAAATGTCGGACTCAAATTGAGTCCATCCGAAGATGTAAAGAAAACAAACAAGACCAATATATATGTCAACAAATAGATGTATTAAACAAGAGATTTACAAGTGACAAAGACATTAACATTTGTGTTTGTGTGTGAACATTTGTGTTTGTTCTTTGGTGAATGTTCGTACGTACGTGTATGTAGGTTTAATGGCGTTTTCCCATAAGTGGGCAAAACGCGGATTTCTACGAGGGATTACATTTTTAAATGTGTCCGCTAAAATGCAAAGTGAAAAAGAGAACGAGGCAAGAAGTCGCCCAGTATTTATAGTGTAGGGAGAGCGACCCCTAGTGAACAATTTGGGAATTAAGGAGGAGCTAACTCCGACAGTACTTCTGGCAGAACATATTTGTGGTGTAAAGGAAATACTACTGCATCTAGTACTACTATTGCTACTACTTCTACTACTACTACTACTAATAATAATAATAATGGAAAACAAGTCCACATGAAAACCCCTTCCTGCCTCCCATTAGCATGGCTGTTACTGGCCTCCATGAGAGTGACTTGTTGCGCCTTCTCAGGCGTACATTCTCGGCTGACATGAAGTGGAAAGATTATATTGAATCTATTGCTAGATCAGCTGCTAAGAAAGTTGGTTCACTGTGTTGCTTGGGATAAATCCGATTAATTATATATATATATATATATATATATATATATATATATATATAATTAATCGGATTTATCCCAAGCAAAGCAATAAAGCCACTTAGACACAAGGGTTTAATGGGTGTGAAAGAATTAGGAAGCAGAAACGGGAGCAATAACAATAGAAGAGTAATCAAGAAGCATAGTAGATAACGATTGACATTGCATTTAAATTTGGGAAGATTAAAGTTAACTAAAACGCATAGAGCCTGTAGGGATTTTTGACGGTTGCGTGTATATGTGTTTGTGCTCGGCAGTGTATAGCGTGTATAGCGTGGAATGAACAAACCGAAGACTCGAAATAACTGTTTAACAGCTTTTATTCGTGGTTGACAAGAGAGTGCAAAAATAGTGGGATTTTGCGGGGAAAAGTTGGGTTTCTCAGTTAACAGAGTTCTTTCCCTGAGTAGATGTTCTGTTGAGAGAAATACACGGGTCTTCTGCAGCAAGGGTTGTGAGTGGTTTTTCCTTTGAGTAGGTGTCTCGAGGGGAGATTTCTCCGCTTGTTCCCCCGAGTAACGAGAAATCTCAGATCAAGCTACCAGAACCGGCCACATGTCTCTTGTAGCACGGGTTGTGAGTAGTTCTTCGAACTGCACTTTAAGATAGCGGCTGCTGAAAAGGAAAAGTGGGAAAGAACTTGGCCTTGAAGGTAGCGAGATAGTTTTTTTTATATGCCGGAAGAGAGTTCCACAAGTGAGAAGTACGAGAAAAGAAACTGTTAGCATAGAAATTACGGTTACATCTAACCAATTCAATTGTAAATTGATGAGACCAATCTGGTGCTGCGCTTAAATTCATAAATTCTAGGTACCATAGCGAAGAGCTCACCCGAACAATTACTATGAAAGTGTAGGGAGACTACAGTTGTTTCCCTTGGGTCGGGCTAACGGAAGTTCAGCCCCTTAGAGATGAGAACTCTCCTGTCCCTTCTTCCCTTTCGTCACTTCCGTTTTTAGGAAGCTCTGCCCTTTTTTACTTGCGACCACCGGAGTCCATACACGTGGAAATTGGTTTGCTGGTACCCAGCCTAGCGTGGAGAAAGAAGTAAGTCCTGTTAACTCATCTATGGACAGTCAACGGCTCTAAAGTAGGTATGGCATTTCTCTGTTCTCGTTAAACATCCTCGGTCCTTTGGACTATATGAATAATCTTGTGTTTGGGACATGTAAACCTTTTTAATATGTGTATATAAATTGTTTGCATCATTAAATGTCTTGTCGGGTAGGGTCCCGTATTTCGTCTTTCTGTATCCTCATTCGGTGTTAGTGTATCAGTGGCTACACTAATGCCAATATTAGTATCGGTGTCCGGTTATTGGACGGCTAAAGCGTATTATTCTTCCTAACACAAAATAGCCCTTAAATTGTAGCTAGCTGGTACACCCCATACTAATAAGTGTTGACTTCAACTTGTCAGGATATTTTTGCAATTTGCGAAATAACTGTTAACTTCGTATGTCAGAGACTTTTTTTTTCTCTTTCGACATAAATAATTTGTGATATAGAAATGATGACCCGTGTAACATGGCCACGTGGCGACCTTTTCTTCCTTTACTCCTTACATCCCGAATTTGAATCTGGCGCCGTCGGCAGCAATAAACTGCCTCGCTCTGCATTTACTGCTAGTGTTGACAACACCCATTAGTGGGACTACTACGTAGGTTGTAGTAACAGCAGTGATAGCTACTTTTGACCTTTTGTTCAAAATATTTGTGTTCGTTTTTTTTTTCTTATGTTTTTCTCCTTTGTACTTCGCATTGTGAAGCGTATTTCTGTGTGGCAACATTCCCTACAGAGACCATAATTATGGAAGAAGAAAAAACTGCCGCTGTGTAGGCGGTGAACTCTGTCAGCTTAGCTTATTTTAAAGCAGACCCTGCTTTATTTTTCGCACAGTTAGAGTCGGAGTGCGAACTGAGAGGAATTACCTCCCAGAAGACAAAATTTAATTTAGCGGTTTCCAAGTTGCCTCTCGAAGCTGTCCAGGAAGTGAGAGAAATTATTATCTCTCCGCCGAAAGACAAGCCGTATCACAAGTTAAAAGAGGAGCTTGTTCGGGGGACTTCTGCGTCACGGCAAAAGAAATTGTCGCAACTTCTGCACGAGGAACAATTGGGACACAGCAAGCCGTCGCAATTTTTACGCCGTTTGCAACACTTAGCTGGAGAAGGTAATGAGGATGGCATTGTACGTCATTTTGTTTGCCGTCTGCGTATCACACTGTTTCCGCCGTACAGACGCGGGAATCAGATCCGCTGGTTAAACTCTTAGAGGGACAGCAACAGTTAGAGGCTAGGATGGAAGATTTAGAGAGACGGCCACAGAAGATTAGCATACCCCGCTCCCAAAGTAGAGGTCGTACAAGAGCTGTAAACAAGGACCCAAGGTGTTACTTACACAGGAAATTTGGAGATAGGGCTAATTATTGTAAGCCTCCCTGTTCGTTCAATGCGCAACAGGGAAAAGCCTAAGCTGGCAACCGGAAGCGACACAGTACGCTGGTGTTGGGGACGTTTATCGCTTACTATTTGTTTCAGATCGCACTACTGGTATACGTTTTCTTGTGGACAGTGGTGCGCAAATATCTTTAATTCCTGCCACCAGGGCAGACAAGTTAAAAGGCCCCCATAAACTTACCCTACAGGCCGTTAATAAGTCGCTCATCCAGACTTGCCTTACATTAAATTTGGGTTTTAGAAGGATTTTCACCCATTTCTTTGTCCTTGCGGATGTAGAGAAGGCTATATTGGGTGCATATTTCTTGCACAAATTTGGTCTTCTCATTGATGTTAACAGACGTTGTCTGACATACCCCCAAGACAAATGCTCAATCGCCTGGAACAATTCATAATGTAATTCCATTATGTCCTACTGTGGCGAACACTGAAGACAACCCTATATTTTGTGAACTCTTAAAAAAGTTTGAGAGTATTGCAAAACCATCCTTTCACAAAGATAGTCTGCCTCACAATATCACACACACATTGCTACTAGCGGTCCTCCTGTTCACAGCCGTCCTCGTCGCTTGGCACCCGAAAAATTGAGTGTGGCGAAAGCGGAATTTAGCCAAATGATGGAACTGGGTATTATCCGGCCGTCAAAAAGTAACTGGGCATCTCCTTTGCACTTGGTACCCAAAGGTGGTCGTACCTGGCGCGCTTGTGGTGATCATAGGGCACTCAACTCTGCCACTAAACCTGACCGTTATCCCATTCCGCATATCCACGATGTAACTGCCATCACTGAGGGTAAGTCCATCTTTACTAAATTAGACCTCATCAAGGCCTACCATCAGATTCCGGTAGAACCCGAACACATCCCAAAGACTGCCATAACAACACCATTTGGGTTGTTTGAGTTTCTACGTGTGCTATTTGGACTAAGAAACGCAGCTCAATCTTTTCAAAGGTTTATCGACCATGTATTGCACGGTTTACATTTTGTCTGTGCCTACGTGGATGATGTTCTTATAGCCAGTTCTTCCATGGAAGAACATATTAAACATTTGCAGCTCGTTTTCGAACGTTGAAAAATTTGGGGTTGTTATCAACCCAGTAAAGTGTGAGTTTGGGAAATCTGAGGTAATTTTCCTAGGTCACCGCATTAATTCAGCTGGGATTTATCCTTCCACATCTAAAGTGGCGGCCATTTCCGACTTTCCCGTACCAGATACCATGAAAAAGTTGCGACAGTTTTTAGGGATGGTAATTTTTTTTATTTTAAAGCAGACCCTGCTTTATTTTTCGCACAGTTAGAGTCGGAGTGCGAACTGAGAGGAATTACCTCCCAGAAGACAATTCAATTTAGCGGTTTCCAAGTTGCCTCTCGAAGCTGTCCAGGAAGTGAGAGAAATTATTATCTCTCCGCCGAAAGACAAGCCGTATCACAAGTTAAAAGAGGAGCTTGTTCGGAGGACTTCTGCGTCACGGCAAAAGAAATTGTCGCAACTTCTGCACGAGGAACAATTGGGACACAGCAAGCCGTCGCACGAAATAGCCCTTAAATTTTGGCTAGCTGGTACACCCCATACTAATAAGTGGTGACTTATAGAAAAGGCACAGAGAAGCTACTTTACGACGGTGGGAAAGTGACTGAATCCGAGACGCCAGGTCAGGACCAATAATATTGCTGAGTCTTCTTTAGATTTATATTGGCGTGGGGATAAGGGGCTAAAATAAACAATTGATTTACCCACGCCAAGAAGATTATTAGAGGATTATAGTGGGTCTGCCAATCTGTACTGGTAATTAATACAAACAAACTGACCCTCTACTATTTTTACAATATCAAATGTAACAAAGACAACAACAAGAGAAATAATCAAGTAGAAGAAAACTGTGAAATTGTTCAACAATAAATATTTTTTATGAACACAACAAGTACATAATATATAGTGCAAAAGTTGTTCAAACACATAAGAGTTCTTTGGTGTGATATTGTAAGAAATTAAGTTGATGTACTGTATGTGTGAAATTGAGAAGGTATAGTTAACTATATTTGTTGTTATAGGAAAATTAAACAGTTTCCTGTTGTTTTGTTTTTTTTTTGTATTAAATAGAGAAAAGCATTTTTTGACTCACTGATTGCAATAGAGTTATCGCTCTTTAACCGGAGATTCCTTTTCGTGGAATAGAATGTTTTGTGGGAGTACGCGTTAAGCTTGGAATTGGTTGACAAGGTGTGTTGTTGTGTAGAAGGATTTAGTTCGTCTCCTTGGCTGTGTTGATTTCCAGTGAATTGAATTGAATTGAATTGAATTGAATTGGTTCAGTGTTTTAAGTGCCCACTGACCAAGTCGCGTTGACGTTTCGTTTATATTTGTCTCTTGGTCACGCGGGGAGGCTCGTGGACATGTTTACATATTATGGCGTCAACTAGAGGTCAAAATTTGGGTCGGTACATTCAGACGTAGTTGACGACAACTAATTAATATTTTACAACCAATCAAAATGCATCAGTTGTTGTAGTTGGTTGGGAGCCTCTATGTGTTTAACTTGCACAAAATTTAAGATTAAAAAAAAAATGTCGGAATCTGATTCTACAGGATGATAATAATGTGGAAACATACGGATAATTTTAACAAACCGCGACAAGGAATTTATTTACGAATTTACACTCTTGAAGTTGTGTCAATAGCTCGTTTCAGGAAAATAAATCAGAAGACTGTAGTTTTAATGAAATGTCACGAAGGAATTGTCAAAATCGCCTTTACCATGAACATATTCTTGCCTTTGGCTAGTTCATCATTTTAAGATGTTACTTTTGAATTTTTATCGTTTCTGTTTTTGACGTATTTCCGTGATCTAATTTTAATGTAAGATCGTGGACGTTCTTTTCATTTGTTATTAAATATTAAGTTAATTGCATTGAACCCGATTTAGTAGGTAAACAAAACTTTGATATTATGATTTGAAATTCATAGAATTTATTTCATTCATCAATTCATACGACGTATTCTTTCCAAAATTTGATTAAAAGAAAAGTGGGTGAATTTGTGCATACTAAGGGAAGTAATGCATATCATAAATATTAGTCAAAGGGAGATAATAAAAATGGCGCTGCCCAGTTAAGCTAACGTGCTTTTCGAGCAAGATGCTCAGGTTTCTTAGGCCATGGATGTTTAATCAGAAATTTTATACATTCGATATTTTACGAGTATCTCATCGACTTACTGTTATCAAAAACGAACTTTACTCAACGTTAACAACTGAGAGTGGCGGAACTGTATTTGCTTTATCATCTGGAATTGGCCGGTGTGGGGTTGCAGTTGTTCGTGTTTCTGGGCCGGCTACTGCTCTTGCGATCCGATTGTTGTCAAAACCCACGGCAAGACAGCCCAAGCCGCGAGTAGCAACCCTTACCCGTTTCTATGACCCAGGCACTCGTCAACAAATTGATCAAGGCATATTGTTATGGTTTCCAAGTAAGTCAATAACGCCCCACCCTTCAGCTCTCATTTTGTGTTTTCATCGCAATATAAATTCATTTGTTTGGATAACTTTTGTTTTTAGGATTCAGAAATTCTTTTGTGCTGACAGTTTTGTAAAAATGCGGAATAACGACCGCATTGCAATAGTTTTTAGAATGTTGTAAATAGAAAATTATTTTTGTAAGTAAACAATTAGAGTTTTTTGTTGTAAATTATTCAATCAAGAACAATGAAAATGTATATAAATTCACTTTCATAAAATTCTTATCATCGCTTTTTTAAACGGTAAACTAAACATTGCCGAGGAGTGAAGGTAGTTAAAATAATAATGGTCTCAAGGGAAAAAACTGTCCTTTTAACATCGGTGTTTTTTTGTTTGTTTTTTTTTTTTGTTTTTCAGGCACAATTGCCAAATTAAGATCTTCAGAAATTTTCATATAAATATTGTAGAGATTGTAGGCAATGTGGGCAACTCATAGTTTGGTTATCTTCTTGTCACTATACGCAAACCCAAATTGAAAATATATCATCCTTACACAAAAAAGTTAGCATCTCCAAGAAATTGTTAATAGAAATGCTGGTACAGTTTTTAGGATAATGGTCATTATAAAATTTATCCTTTAGGATGAGGAAAGCTTTCTCTATTAGGACTTTGTTAAAGAGATTGATCATATCAAAGTTCTTGTCCCTGGGCATCGAATATGCCAACTGTATTCCCTGCTGAGGAATAAGTTTCCTTTCAAAAGGGGCCACCTACCAAGTAAATGCTTATAGACTCAAATATAAATGACCAGTATTTTCCTATCCCTTAATCAAGTAAATGCCTATAAATTCAAATATAATAAAAACAAAAAAAACACATTTTAATGTTAAATAACTTAACAAGATAACATGTAAAATCAGCCAACCCACATAAATAATGATGAAATCACTTCCCCTGACATTGGTTCCATGAAACAGGCAAAGTTCTTCGCATACATTGATTGTCTTGCCTGACAACATTTTTAGAGTCTCTCTCTCTCTCTCTCTCTCTCTCTCTCTCTCTCTCTCTCTCTATATATATATATATATATATATATATATATATATATATATATATATATATATATATATTGTCATCCACAGACAGACTGTTTCACTGTATCACAGCTCATCAGTGTGTCTAGACGTCCGTTTGCCTTTAGCTAACTTCGAAACGCGGCTGAATTGGCGTCAGTTGGAGATTCTACCACTAAGCCATAGGTGCACAGCAAGGATGAAGGTGAATTTAAGCGTATTTATTTTTAGATAAACACACAGTGACTGAGAGGTCTCAATTCACTTTACCGAAGAGTCTTGTTATATTAGCCGTAATAGTCACTGTTTAGAAACCCACGCTTCCTCCCCCAGAGAGCTCAACCGAAATAAATTTTTCAGGAGCATATATATATATATATATATATATATATATAGTTCTCTACCAACATTACTATGCAGTCAATGTCATCAGCTCTTCCATGGAAAAATTGGTTTACTTAGTCATCAACACCATCATCATAAAGGAAGCATTCAGAAAAGAAGAAATTAGATCATTCTTGGATACAAGATAAAGCTGCCAACCTATATATTTATATATATATATAATATATGGCTACTAGAATTGAAGGTGGTTTTAGAATTGATCAGCTGAAACACTGTATAGGAACAATAAAAAGAATGAAATCAAGTGTTTGAAAAATTCTTTCTGTGCTACCTCTATTTCTAAAGTAACCATCACCATGAATCATAACATTGTTTTGAGATTCTGAAATGAAATAGTTTTGTGATTCCACATAGTTTTGTGGTAAAATACTTAATCTCAAAATTGATTCCATCTATGTAAGAAGAGATGAAATAACCATTCTATAGACACTAAAGAATTATTGCATTTTAAACTTTGTTTAATTATTATAGAGCCACAGAGTTTCACTGGGGAAGACTGTGCCGAATTCCATATCCATGGAGGCAATGCTGTGATCAAAGCTTTGCTCACTGCTTTGGCCAAGATACCAAATGTCAGATTGGCAGAAGCAGGAGAATTCACCAAACGGTTTGTTTAATTTTGATTATTAAAATTGTATTTAAGGAACATTAAAACTATAAGATTTCTTCCCGTTTTATATACATTAAATTATCCTTCTTATTCATATCACCACATTTTCAATTTTTGTCTATATTTCTGAGATGGGGTATTGTAACTATTTACATTATTTACATCATTTTGACTGTTGTACTCATCTTTATTGCCATATTCGTGATATTTCGGGCATTCTACACCCCAGCTTTCTTCAGGATATATACATTGGATATCTCAGTTTCAATTAATTCAAGATAATTAACTGAAACTGAGATATCACAAGGCATGGCATGTGGAATTAGAACAATCTAACCCTGTGGATTAAATAAATGGTTCAATTCAAAATTCCAACATATATCACCTGAAGAAGTTCAAAGTGTACAATGGCTGAAATGTCGTGAATATGGCAATAAAGATGAGGACAACAGTCTGAATGATATAAATAGTATAAATATCTTCAACTTTATTTGCAATATTCAAATTTAAAAAAAACAAGTTTGTTTAAATTAATTTGCCATTATATTAAATAGTTACTTCCTTTATATATGACGTTCTGATATATCCAATAGTCGCACCAGTCTATTTTTTCTTTATATGTGTGCCCAGAATACCTGTGCCCCTTTTGTTGAACCCCAAAAGTAGACATTAGGAAATCTATATTTAACATGGATACATTTTTTTGATAATTGTATTTATTTTGTTTTTCATAATTTATACTTGAAATAAAAATAGAAATATTTTGTAGTAAATTTGTGTTTATTTTAAATACCAAAAATATAAAATATATACCTTTTTCCTTATTCATTTTGCTTGTCGTTTGCCATTCCATTTAACAAGTCTCCAGGTTTACTTGTAATTTAAAATTAGTTAAAATTAGTTTAACCTTACATGAAGTATTTGCTTCCCTTATACCTGATATATGGAAGTCATGTTGAGCTGATATACCTAAAAAGAAAATGTCCTGATCAATAGTTATACCTAAAAAGAAAATGTGCTGATCAATAGTTATACCTAAAAAGAAAATGTCCTGATCAATAGTTATACCTAAAAAGAAAATGTCCTGATCAATAGTTATACCTAAAAATAAATCTGCAATCTGATTTTTGAATATCAAGGAGTCAATATTGATATGTAAGATAATAAAATAACCTTGAAAAAACAAATTATCAATATTTTAAATGATAGCTAGTATATGCTAAAACTCACAATGCTATATTGCTCATATAAATATAAAATATTTCCTGAAATTATTACCAACTTTAGTTGGTTTAAACCAGTTTTTGTGAAAAATTACCTTTCACAATAAAATCAACTAGAATACTGAAGTGAAGAGACTTGCTTTCAAATGAAAGCCACTAACTATAAATGCTATGAAATCTCAATGAGTACAAAAAAATAAATTATTGAATACAGTTTCTACATAATCTTCAGAAAGGCATGAATTCCTCTTTTCAGCAATAGGTTAAATAGTAGGGAAGATTGGTTTCACTAGCTTTGGTTGGCAACTAGTCTATGAGAAGGACAGTTTTGAATTTAAAACAATAGGATTGGATATAGGATTAGCAGCTCCACCCCATAAAACCTCCTTGCTCCTCAAGTTGTAGCAGTATCCATGTGACTGTAGCCCTATTTTACTGATTTCTAATATTTCTTACTTCAAATAGAGATCAATATATTTATACAAAAGTCAGTGTCTGTTACTTTGTAATGCACAAGATAAGTCATGCTATGATTTTTAGCTTTCTTTACTCTATATTTGATGAGTCTGCTTGAATTTATAAATGTCTCATGGGAAAAAAAATGAATTATATATGACCAAAAATGACAAAACCTGATATTGCTCACAAAAAAAACAAAAACATTAAAGCCTTCCCATATAACTGGCAACATTATGTTTCTTTGTTTTTCTTATTATTATTCCTATTATTATAAAAAAATTAATTATTTGAATTTATATACTTAAAACATTTATCTATATATGTAAAGTTGTAGCCTCTGTCTGTCTGTCTGTTTGTTATTGGACTCCTCCTTGGGTTTTGGAGATAGACCCCCATAACCATATATATAATTTGGAACTACGTTACCCAGGGTACTTGGATAAGTATATTTCATTTTGATCAAAGGAGATTCCGGGTTGGCACAACCTCTGACACTGAAAATTTTTTTCTCTTTGATGTAAATTAAATTTAAATCTGAACAAGGGAATGGTTCCTATTCAAAATATAGGAGGAGAAATCCAGAAGATGGAGGTCATGTCGAAAAGATCATTGAACAATATTGAAATGCATCATTTTTCTCCACAAATTATAACAATGATTTAAAATCAATCATCATTTATTTAAAAAAAAAAATGTATGACATGCAGCAAGGTGTGGGTAATTTGGCTAGTAAATTATAAAAATAACATTTTAAAACCAGTTTACTGAGAGCACTTTCTATGGCCTTGTACCAGACTAGTCTTACAGATTACCTGAAATTAATGAAACTAATAATTCAATTCAATAATTTCATACCTTACAATTTAATTCAGATAAAAATAATATAACTTTATCACTTGATTTTTTAAGTTTAGCACGGTCTGGTACAAAGCCACTTAGGATCAAAACCTCTACAGAAATAATAGGTAGCAAGTAAGACCCCTTCTCATTTATTGTAATTTTAACAATCTTGTATGAAATAATAATATTAATGGTTTTCTGTCTATATTTCTGAGATGAGGTATTATGTACACTATTTACATTGCTCGAACTATCATCCTCATCTTTGTTGCTGTATTTATCATAATGTTTCAGCCGTTGTATGCTCCGGCCTTCTTCAGGTGGTTGGAATGTCGAACTGAACCCTTTATTTCGCTTGCTGGGGTAGACTGTTCTAGTTCCACGTGCCATGTCTAACGGATGTCAGTTATCAGTTATCTCCTGTTAATTCCAATCTCCAAGTTCTCCACCACCTTAACCAGGTATTGAATGCATACTCTTTTGGGTCTTGTCACTGGATCTAACTAATGCCTTTATCCACTGTGAAATTAGGACTTTTTCTTTTGTCAGGGCTTTCTTGAATGGAAAGTTAGAGCTAACTGAGGTGGAAGGCTTGTCTGATCTTCTCCATGCTGAGACAGAATCACAACATCAACAGGCACTGAGACAAATGCAAGGCGAATTGGGAAAACTATATCAACAATGGAAACAGGCTTTACTCAAGGTATTTTGCACAATCACGAAATAAAAATCTCTTTTTACACTATTTACATCCAGACTAAATTTGTGTCCAGGTCCTTTCAATGTTCCTCAATTCTTGGCAGATTTTCTGTTATCACAATGCTTGTTTCTTTTAATAACAAAGGTGACGGAAAGAAAAAGAATATTGGTGAATTTGGCTAGATTACAAAAAAAAAAAAATTTTTTTTCTAAATTTTGAAACTCCCAGCATTTCTCGTTCATGTGCAGGTGTAGTCACAACAACATAAACAAACTCAGTCTGATGAATTCCTAATGGATGAAATGCATCACAAAATCTTTTTACAATTTGTCTTACATCTTTTCTTTCAACACTATTTACAGGTGATCTATTGCCCTTATCTTTGTTGTTGTTATAACGTTTCAGACATTATGTCCTCTGGCTTCATCAGGTGTGTTGATCTGTATAACCTGCCAGGGAATTTCGAACTGAACCCTTTATTTAATCAACAGGGGAAGATGGTTCAGTTTGAAATTCGCTATAGGTTACCTGAATCGACATACATCTGATGAAGGCTGGAGGGCACAATGTCTGAAATTTATGATAACAACAACAAAGATAAGGACAATAGTCTGCATGTAAATAGGGTAAATAATAATAACTCCTCATCCCTGAAATTCAAACAGGAAATAAAAATCTCTAATTCTTGTGTTGATAGATTTATATCTTCTATCTACTTGAATGCTTATGTATATGTCATTTTGTTTCATTAATATAATCACAGACTTATTTACTCTATATTCAGATACAGTTAAAAAACGTTCATTCTACAGCAGTCAAAACTTAGACTACAGGTAAAATGTTTAAGGACACCTTGCATTTCTTTAAATGAAATATTTTTGTATTTTTTTTAAAGTAAAAAGATAAAATTTCAGTACCTACAGTGTATTTGCTTTTACTTTTCAGTCTTTCTCCAGACTCCTCTTAACAGGCAAAAAGTTCAAATTTGGATTTGTCTGTACTCAATACATTTTGCTAAATTATAAATATTTTGTATGAGAAACATATTTTGTTTTTACCATTAACCTCTCAGTAGACTTTTGAGATTACCAAAAGGGCTGGAGATTTGATTCTGGTCAAGGGAATCATGAAAAAAGAACAATATCATTCAATTTTGCAAAGACATACTATATCATCTGGTTTATGCATAATTGGAAAAAATTCACCTTTCAACAAGACAAAGATTCAAGACACTCTTCTAAATTATGTCAAAATTACCTTAAGTAAAAAAAAAAGAAAGAACAAAACTTGAAAATTACAATATGGCTGCCTCAATCTCCTGATGTCTTTCTCATTGAATTAATATGGGCTGAATTGGATAGGAGAGTTTAAAGAGAATACCCAAAGAGTGAGAGTGAGCTTTTTCAGTGTTTGAAGAATGCTTTGTAAGGTCGGCCATCTACTTTTATTTCAAAAACTGTTGGAAAGAATGCCAAGAATTTGTAAAGCAGTAATTAAGGCATGTGGTGGTTTTATTAACGAAAACAAAAGGTGTTTTTTTTTTTTTTAAAGAAATGCAGGGTGGCCCCAAACTTTTAGCCTGTAATGTACATATTGATTTTAGTTGTCAGTTGACAATAATGTGTTATTCAATCATATGATGGCAGTATTTTCATCTTATAAATCCTATCTTGTATTTTTTAAAAATTATTTCTAAATTTGAAATAATATTTACTATTTTCCTTTATCACTTTAAATATTTACAATAAAAAATACATAAAGTTTAGCCATTTGGAAAATTATGAAGCCTTTTTATTAAATTTGTATCTAAATTTACGTATAATTACTAATCGGGTGGAATAATTTAAGTAAATTTAAAAAAAAATTAATTTACTTCTTCAGGGAAGTTTATTTTTTTAACCATAAGCTTTATAAACGGTTGAAAGATTTGAATCAGGTTGAAACATAGTTTTACTGTTTTCCTATTTTACAGTGTGCTGCTAATGTGGAGGCATACATTGATTTCAGTGAGGATGATAATATTGAAGCTGACGTCCTCGATGAAGGTATTCTGAAAACATTCTGAAAACTTATCTTACTTTTTGTTATTAATGTTGAGAATATTATGGAGAGAACATGTAAGTAATCTACCTTGAGTGGCTCTTGTGCCTTGCATTAGGTGAACATTGGTAAAAAAAAATATTAAAAAAAGAAACTGGCAATGTTTCGTCTGTAGGAAAGGAGTTGTAAGTTGGAGTTATTCATCACTCACAAGGCTGCAGAGATGCTTTTGAACTCTATCAAGACTGGAAAGAGAAAATTGGGTAGCTCCAGTTCATATATAGCAGCAGTACTGATCTGGCTCTTGTAAAGGTAGGGTACAGCAGGAAATGTCAGGTACTTACCAGTTTCCCAGTATCTTTAGCAATGGATTTTATGTAAGAGTTCCACTTGAGGACTGGGTGGAGTTTAAGTCCCTATAGGCATGGAGCCTCCCTGAGAGAACACCCATTCATCTCAATAAGTGAAAATCGTTGTCTGCTCAGTGATGATGGAATGTCACCAGTTTGGTTTTCAAGACATTGATTATGAACAGCCAGTTTTTCCCACAATGAGCTGTTAAAGCTAGGTCAGAAGAGAGATCAGCTGCCAATCTCTAGTTATCTAGAAAATTTGGAGATGCACCCATATACTGTTGTATCATCAGCATAGATATTCACGAATGATCGGAGGGTACTCTTAGACAGATCATTTATATAAAGTAGAAAGAGGCTTGAACTGAGAAGTGAGCCCTGGGGAACATCTGTGTTGAGCCCTTGAGATATATATGTATATATATATAGATATATATAGCAACTTGTCAGCTGTCAATATACTGCATAACACCCTCGAGCGCTTAGACTTGGAGCCGGTAGAATGGAGATCAACGTGTTTTAGTGGACTCAGCAGTTTTCAATCAGCTTGTCTGAATCGTCTTCAAGAAATGAGAGCAAGATCTAAAAGGTCAGCCAATCTAACAGCTGTAAATCACAAGCGGGTTTTAAGTGCCACTTAAGATTATTGCACAAAATTTCATAACTGAATCAATTAAGTTGTCAGATCCTCATATGTTGAAACCAACAGGAAAGAGTCTATTATATAGCAATAAGATGTCTAGCCACACTGAGGAGCTGTGATACAGCGAAACAGTTTGTCTGTGGATGACTATATATTGTCATCCATAGACATACTGTTTCGTTTATAACAGCTCATAAGTGTGGCTAGACATCCAACTGCCTCAAGCCAGAATCAAAACCTGACTGTTTTGGTATCAGTCAGAGATTTTTCTCCTAAGCTATTGGCTCTCAGTAGAGAGGAAAGTGAATATTTACATATTTATTTTGAATAAACATGCCAGTGACTCAGAGTGCTTGATTCATAGCATTATTATATATATATATATATATATATATATATATATATATATATATATATATATACACATACACACACACACACACACCAGTTTCTTATCAAAATGTATCAGGACTGTGGCTACGGTAACAGTTAAAGTATGCAGAGTGAAACTGCTTGGCACAGATTGACCTTGAACTTTGTTGCACATGCACACTAAGTTATAATGTTTATAGCAGTGCTTGGAAGTAAAGTGAATAGAGTGTAGTTGTCACACCACACCACACAAGTTCCATCAGTGACCATAGCTTGTGCTTCAGTTTTTGACTAAGCACAATATTCCACAGGTCTTGCCCGTTGCAACTTTTTCCTCTTCACAAATCAAATCCCACTTGAAAGGAACAAGATATCATGATGTTGAGGAGAGAATGTAATGCGGCAACTGTTTGCTACCCCCAAAAAAAGGAGTTCCAATAATGCTTCCATCAATGGAAACAGTGTTGGATAAAGTGTGTGACTTCAGAAGGAGACTACTTCAAAGAAGATTAAATGCAGAATTGATATGTGTTGTAGTTTTTTATAGCCCCAGTCTCAATACTTTTTGATCAGACCTTGTATATATAGTATTATCTTTCATTTTCAATAACTTCAAGAAAAACAGTATTCCTGAAGATAAATAAACATTTCTTTTTTTCTACTTTGCCATCTTTTTTTCTGTTCACATATATAGCTTTTCTTTTTTTAATATACTTGGTGAGGACAGTGTTACAAAACTTTGGTTAAATAAAAGCACTGTAGCAAATTTGACATTTGGAATTTTATTGTTATTTGACAGATTTCATTTTTGGTCTCAGCAGAATCATAAATTTATCAATAGTAAGGCAATTTGTGGCAGGTTCAGCATCTTACACGAAAGTGTAGGGGGAATTATATGAACGACATAAGCATGATCAATTGACTGATTTATTTTTTATGGCTTCACTTACGGCCGCATCATGTTGAAACATAGGTTCCTGTACGACCACCAAAGTTAAGCAAATCCAAGCCTGGTCAGTACTTAGGTTATTGTTTAGGCATACCAGGTGTTGTAAGCTTGAATATGCAGGTGATAATGGTTAAGAATTGTTTATTGGATAGTCAAGTTCCAATTCAGGTTGGGTTCATTATATTAACTTATGTACTATACCCTTGGGAAAGGTATGAATCCACCTCTTCTCACTGCAGATATTGGCTGATTACTATCTCAAAAAAAATTCTTATGAAAATGTTTTCTAGCTTTAAATAACCTGCAATGGGTTGATAAACTGTAAGAAACAAATAAATCAATCAATTTTTATGGTTTATCAACCCTTTATGGGTTATTTTAAGCTGAAACATATTTTGGATTTTAAGACTAATTCTTTTTTGTGAGTTAATATTGCATTAAAATTTTTTTTTAGAAAAACAATGATAGATAATCATAAACAAATGTATTATATAGATTTTATTGTTATATCAACCATTACTGAAATTAAAATTTTGTCAAGTATTGTATAGTAGTATTTGAAAATATAATAAATAATTTCTTAATAAGAGCAAATCTGTGTCTTTGGCTAAGCAAGTTCAAAATAAAAAAAATGTTAAGTTTAACGTTTCAATAGAATAATCCATAAATCTTTTGTTCTTGTGTCATCCTCCCAACAACACCTTTACATTTACTACTTATAAATTGTACAAATTTGTCAACTTCTTTGTAGAGGAATAAAGCCTTTCTAAAGGTTATACTGTCACATTTCAAACTTGCTTATTAAAAAGACATGTGAACATTTTTTAATTAAATAGTTGTAAAATTTGAAAAAGGATTTGCCGAGAGAGTTTGTGCTCAAAATGAGATCCAGCTAAAAATACTGAGTAATCATTACGGTAATATTCCAATAATAGAAAATTTAAAAAAAAAATTATTTGTATCAAAAAATGAGAAAAAACTAGAGATAAGTTATTATACATTGATTTATTTAAACTGTTATCCTTATCTTGGTTGTTATAATCACTGTGTTCCGACCGTTGTACTATCCAGCCATCTTCAGGTGTCTGTTATATGCTGTAATGCTCCATTTCAAGAGTAGAAATTGTACAGATGCATGCTGGGATTTCTTCTTAACTAATAAAAATGGATCACTTTTTGAGCCATATTTTGTTCTTTCTTGTCCTGAAGTCAGAATACTACAATCACTTCACTGTATCCCTTTTGGGTGTTAACACCATCTTACTTTGTGAACTTTTTGCCTTATTACTAATGCTTTTCTTATTTTTCTTTTGCATATATTATTTATTTGATATATTGTTTACTTAGTATTATTTTGCCCTGTTCTTTCTCTTCCTTTTCTTATTGTTTATTACAAACTTTGTCAATTGAGCTTTTTTGCCAATTACACTTAAATATAGCCATTGGCCAATTACTCCACATAGACTATTCTCATTTCCTTGTTCATACTAAGAGAGATAACTGGTATTTCATTTTTGATGTTTTCTGCTCATTCAGAATAAATAGTATGAATTGTCTCCCCTAGTATCAACCGCAAAATGAAAACGGTCTATCTCCGTGAATAGAAGTCCTTGAACATTACCAAATACAAGGACAATAATTCTGTGCAGTGTATAATTATGATAATTACTCCTTTGTTGATGTTTTGCCTATAATGTTATGACTAATTCATTCTCCAGCCTTCTTTAGGTGAATGTGTTTAATGCATCATCTTGTATTTATATTCTGATCTCTCATCTATACCGAGTTCACTTCACAATCAGTTGCATTACCAAATCATGGTAGCAACCTATTTACCTGAAGATGGCCAGAAACTGGACCAGCACATATATTGTTGGGAAAAATTTTCTTCTTTGTTTATCGACATCATTGTCCTGAAACATGGCATTTATATTGTCAGTTAGTTTTCCTTAATCCACAACACATGATCTCTCAGGTACAATGGATTAATCTACTCTTACGTTTTCAGCTAGAAATCAAATTCAAATCATCAAGAATCAAATTAGGAACCACTTGAATGATAATCGACGTGGGGAATTACTTAGAGACGGTGTACAGGTGGCATTACTTGGAGAACCTAATGTTGGTAAAAGCAGTCTTCTCAATATCATCTGTAAGTTCTTTTTCTTTAATGACTTTTAAAGTAGTTTGATATTCTTACTATTTGTTGTTTTATTTAAAAAAAGAAAATAGTTATATATATATATATGTGTGTGTGTGTGTGTGTGTGTGGACTGCCTTTTTTTCCTAAAATAAACCTTGAAAATTCACTGACTGTGTTTGAATTTGAATACTGCAATACTTGTATATCCAATTATAGAGAAAGTGCTTAAATACTTTTACAAAAACATATCATGCCAAATTAGGAGTTTATCTTAGAAGCCATTGCAAATAGTATTAGGTTGGTGCAAAAATAATGTTGTTTTCTCACATGAAGGTGAACGTCAAAAAACGACATTATTTTTGCACCAACCTAATATTTATAATCCAGAAAATTTGGAAGATAACTTCAGATTTGTTTTGAGATTTCTCTGGAATGTATCCAGCCATTTTGAATATCTCTAGAACCAGTTGTTCAGCTTTAATGTAATTTGGCAAAGAATCAGAGGGAACCTTAAAGCACATACATGAACACTCTCTCATAACATTATATATATAAAAGTGTCCAACAAGAATCAATGATGACCCAATCTAACCCCAATTTGGACTAGTGTGTCTAAGGCCAAAATTTGAAGCACAAATTTTACCATAGATATGGGGCATACTACTTGGTCGGTTGAGGAAGCACTATGTTTCCGTGCTGTTCTCTTATCTCCCAGCTTTTGCACCTTTTCATTTTCAAATTGATTCACAGCATCATGGATTGAACTATGTCACTGTTTCCTATTGGATGCTGATGATCCCCATGTGTTGAGGAGCAACTTGCAGGCATTTAGCCTTTCTTTCAGAGTGTCCTTGTAGCAGGTTCCTTCAGAGATTTCTGAGTAAAAGATCTGTTTGAAAGCCTGGTGTCTGCCATGCACACAGCATACCCAGCTCAATGTAGTTGGTTCTTCATGAGGATTGGCTCAATACTTGGCAGATTAATGTAATTCAGACCAGATGCATTTGTAACCATATCCTGACACTTTATACCCATAATTTTTTAAGGCAACAGTGGCAGAATTTTTTCAGTGCCTTAATGTGACATCTGTGGGTGGTCCATGACTCACTGCCATACACAAGGGAGGGAAAGAACTGTCAAACAATACATGGCTATTTTCATCTTCAGTGCTAGGCTTTTCTTGTACCTCACTCTCTTTCCTGAATGACCAAAAGAAGAACTGGCCTTTGTGATATCATTACTTAGTCAGCAATGAGACACACTTGATTGATCTTATGCACTGTGTGACTGTCACAATGATGTCCTGCACTTCACTCTGGTCACTCAGGCTCCCTACAGTCAAAATTTAGCTCTATGTGATTTCTGTATTTTACTAAAGTTAAAAATTATTGTTGTGTTCAATTTGTGCAAGAAGAAAGGAAAAAGACAACAAAACCAAAAGTTACAAATTAGAACAGGTGGAATATGATTTCCTTTAACACCAGGCAAACCTTTTTTTTTCTTCTCTGGCAAGATGCTGAAATACAATATGAGTCTCCTTTTCTCCTGCTTGTCTGTCTGTCCCCATTGTTCTTAGGTAGTTATTTCAGTGACAGTCAAAGGTGCCTCTCCCCACCAACAAATTCATAGCCTTTATATGTGTTTAGAATTTGCATGGCCATCTCTTGTTAGTTATATCAGGCAGGCCTTTTCCAAATTGATGACTAAGCATGCAAGGTATAATGACCTTTTCAATCCTGGTAGGTGCATTGAATGTTCATCACACTCCTCACTGATCTCCTGATCACAAAGGTGAATGCAGGTAGAGAGCACTGGTTTCTTTAGCTTAGTACTTCTTCACAGTGGGACAGTCATTGCATCCTTTCTGGTTGAATTGCTGGACATGTTCAAGTTGGATACTGAATCAACATCTAAGTGAGCACTATGGCTTGGCTATACCATTCTCTCACTCTCCAACAATGTTCCATTTTTACTTGTGCCTTTTCCCAATTGCAAATGACAAACTAAGCATGCAAAACATTGTGGACTTTTCAATCCTTATAGGTGCATTGAAGTTGTTTTAGAGTAGCTGAACACCCCAACAAGATGGACTGGTCTAAGACTATTTAAACAGTGCTCTCTCTTATTCAGGGAGAGGAGTTAGCGATTAACTGTTTGTTACATTAGTCTGTGTTCTCAACTGTGTACCATATTATTCTCCAGAATAAACTACTTCTTATTTTCTATATTTGTGTCAACCTTTCAAAGTTATGGCAACAGAATGTTTGTCACATGTTGAAATGTTGTGGATGAAATTAAAGAGAATACAATGAGACAGCTGATGGTGGTCTTGAAAGAGGACAATGCTGACTGAGTTAAGTATATGAAGTTTTAAAGGGCTACTTAGACAAAGACTATGGTGCCACTGCTCTATGTAGGCTATTTTATTATTAATGGTTGGATCATTTCCAAATAGATCTCATATTTGTACTGTACATTATGTTGACATAAATCTTAAAATTAAGGAATTTATTTAACATTTTCTCTTCATTGTGTGATTAGTTTTTATCTGAGGAAAAAACGTACTTCAACATTCACTGTAATAATTGATAAATCTTTATCATCTCTCATATAGCTTTTCTTTATTTTTTCTGCAAGTTGATTAGGCAGCCAATTGTCTAAGCAAGAAATTAATTTACAATTTGTTTTCATTGTAAATTATCTGCTGTTCATTTCTATAGTAAACATTTGCAGTCAATGCCACATGAAAATTTAGTATACCTCTGAGCTACTGTTACTTTTCGGCCCCAACTAATATTTTGAATAAATTTTTAGTATGAGAAATTATTATTATTTGTATTCAAACTATTATCCCCATCTTTGTTATTATCACAATAATTTGTCTGTTGTACATTCTGGCATTCATCAGGTGCTTGTCAATCCGGGTTTGATGGATGGAGGGCACAACGACCTCAACGTGATAACAACAATGATAAGGAGAATAGTTTGAATATAAAGAATAATATTTTTAAAAAGAGCAAGAAAAGAATAATTAAATTTAATTTCACAGGGCTAGGAGCAATTAAAATTTAAATATTTACTTTGCATAATTTTGTTGCCTGTAATTTCAGGCAGAGTATATTTGTAAAAGGTCAATATGAATAAAGACACAAGGAAAACTTGAGGCATATATGGGTGTATAGTCAAGTTGTTCACTTTCTGACCATGAGACCTGGGTTCAAATCTCATCATGGTCATTTTTTTATAATATTGGCCTATTGGGTATTGACAGAATTTTTACAGAATTGTTCAACAATGGTTGTGCTAGCACAAAATCACATGTCATTGTGACTGAGGGTTTGAGTGCACTTGTCTTTTTCAAACTGTTGATCATACCAGATGACGTGCTCTCTCTCAGAAACTGTAACTAATATCTACTCGGCATACCATGACGGGAGGGGGTCTGTGAGTGTTGAACAAACACAAATAAGCCTGAGCAGGCGTCTGCAACAGGGATTGGCTAGCCGTCCTAACAGACTGGTATACTTGGATATGAATGACCAAACATTATATAAACTAAATCCTTTCTTAAATAGATAATTAAAAGTACTTATACTTTGATTCAGCATTCACAAATGAAATAAGTTTTGAGAATCTGGTAAACCCCTGTACTGCAGCCCCTAAATCCTTTGCACTCAGTGTGTGAAGGCCCTCTAGCTAATAGGAACCCCTGTACTGCAGTCCCTAAATCCTTTGCACTCAGTGTGTGAAGGCCCTCTAGCTAATAGGAACCCCTGTACTGCAGCCCCTAAATCCTTTGCACTCAGTGTGTGAAGGCCCTCTAGCTAATAGGAACCCCTGTACTGTAGCCCCTAAATCCTTTGCACTCAGTGTGTGAAGGCCCTCTAGCTGATAGGAACCCCTGTACTGCAGCCCCTAAATCCCTTGCACTCAGTGTGTGAAGGCCCTCTAGCTAATAGGAACCCCTGTACTGCAGTCCCTAAATCCTTTGCACTCAGTGTGTGAAGGCCCTCTAGCTAATAGGAACCCCTGTACTGCAGCGCCTAAATCCTTTGCACTCAGTGTGTGAAGGCCCTCTAGCTAATAGGAACCCCTGTACTGTAGCCCCTAAATCCTTTGCACTCAGTGTGTGAAGGCCCTCTAGCTAATAGGAACCCCTGTACTGCAGCCCCTAAATCCCTTGCACTCAGTGTGTGAAGGCCCTCTAGTTGATAGGAACCCCTGTACTGCAGCCCCTAAATCCTTTGCACTCAGTGTGTGAAGGCCCTCTAGCTGATAGGAACCCCTGTACTGCAGCCCCTAAATCCCTTGCACTCAGTGTGTGAAGGCCCTCTAGCTAATAGGAACCCCTGTACTGCAGCCCCTAAATCCTTTGCACTCAGTGTGTGAAGGCCCTCTAGCTGATAGGAACCCCTGTACTGCAGCCCCTAAATCCCTTGCACTCAGTGTGTGAAGGCCCTCTAGCTAATAGGAACCCCTGTACTGCAGCCCCTAAATCCCTTGCACTCAGTGTGTGAAGGCCCTCTAGCTGATAGGAACCCCTGTACTGCAGCCCCTAAATCCCTTGCACTCAGTGTGTGAAGGCCCTCTAGCTAATAGGAACCCCTGTACTGCAGCCCCTAAATCCTTTGCACTCAGTGTGTGAAGGCCAACTAGCTGATAGGAACCCCTGTACTGCAGCCCCTAAATCCCTTGCACTCAGTGTGTGAAGGCCCTCTAGCGAATAGGAACCCCTGTACTGCAGCCCCTAAATCCCTTGCACTCAGTGTGTGAAGGCCCTCTAGCTAATAGGAACCCCTGTACTGCAGCCCCTAAATCCTTTGCACTCAGTGTGTGAAGGCCCTCTAGCTGATAGGAACCCCTGTACTGCAGCCCCTAAATCCCTTGCACTCAGTGTGTGAAGGCCCTCTAGCTAATAGGAACCCCTGTACTGCAGCCCCTAAATCCCTTGCACTCAGTGTGTGAAGGCCCTCTAGCTGATAGGAACCCCTGTACTGCAGCCCCTAAATCCCTTGCACTCAGTGTGTGAAGGCCCTCTAGCTAATAGGAACCCCTGTACTGCAGCCCCTAAATCCTTTGCACTCAGTGTGTGAAGGCCCTCTAGCTGATAGGAACCCCTGTACTGCAGCCCCTAAATCCCTTGCACTCAGTGTGTGAAGGCCCTCTAGCTAATAGGAACCCCTGTACTGTAGCCCCTAAATCCTTTGCACTCAGTGTGTGAAGGCCCTCTAGCTGATAGGAACCCCTGTACTGCACCCCCTAAATCCCTTGCATTCAGTGTGTGAACCCCTTCTGAAAGTATCCCTTGAACTGCAGCACCTAATGCCTGTGCTTTTAATCTGGCATTCTTTTCATTTAATTATTTTAATAATAATAATTACAAAATTTAAGCATATCTTGTATTCATTGTTATATACCGTACCTATGAACACTAATGGTTATGTCCCAATCCTCATAAATACATTGGACACTATTGTAAGTGCGGATAATATGATGTCTTAGTAGTCCATCCCTAGTGGTGGTTTACCTACTTCATGCCACTGGCGAGTATTGTATTTTGTTGATGTTATTCCTTATTCAGTAACCTAGGTTTCTAGGTTATAACATTAATAAAGACATTTTATTATTTAATTGCATAACGTTTGCTCAACGTGTCAATCTACAGCAGTGAATAAAAACATTGGAAATAAAGTTTCTAGGAAAATCAATCAGAATGAAAGAAAT
This sequence comes from Acanthosepion esculentum, assembly GCA_964036315.1. Classification (NCBI taxonomy): domain Eukaryota; kingdom Metazoa; phylum Mollusca; class Cephalopoda; order Sepiida; family Sepiidae; genus Acanthosepion; species Acanthosepion esculentum. The sequence continues at coordinate 48,198,723 of OZ038493.1, read as the reverse complement.
ACTAGTAAAAAAAATGTTGACAAGTCTTTATCTAATAAAAAATAAAATTCATAATAGTAGTATTACTATTGTTGTATGTGAAAACAATAATACACATGACTAGAGAAAGTAGGTAGATTTAAATGGTTAGAATTGATCTGCTGGCCATAGAAATTCCTGTAGTTGTAGTAGAGCAGTTGTTATGGTTAACTTGACTTTTCAATGCAAAGTGATATGTGATCGAGTCTGCTCCAAAATTTATTCTTTATTTTTAATCAGCACTGTTTACTCCGCCAGTCAGAGTAAAATTGCAGTGAAAAATAAAGAAATAAGATCAAGATGAAAGTAATACTAGTTTAAAAAAAATTACTATTAGTTGACAATCCTATAATAAAAATAAGTCATTCTGATATAAGAAAAAAAAACTGACGTAATGGTTTTGTTGAAAATATATGGAATGTTTTTGTTGCAGGTCAACGTCCGGCGGCTATTGTATCATCCATAGCTGGTACTACACGAGATGTGATCGAGTCTTTTCATAACATTGGTGGTTACCCCGTTACATTTTGTGACACTGCAGGTCTGCGACAAACCACAAATTTGGTTGAACTGGAAGGTGTACGTAGAGCTGTTAAAAGGTTAGATCCATTTTCTAATTATTAACAGAATGTTTTATGTTCTCAGTATGGTAGATTCAAAGCAAGAAAGAAATGCCTGCCTAATTTGGTTAGAAGATATAAAGACAATATATAATTCATATTTGTAGTGTTTGGAAAATAACTACTGAAAGGAGCAATTAAAACTTTTATGAGCAGTGGTTAAAAGGGCCAAGCCAGGCTGTTAATAAAATCAAGAAGTGTGTATAATAAGAGCCTCATCTGGTGCAAGGACACAAGTGATAAGCACTCCATGAAGATTATGGAACTCACAACATTAACAAGTGGGCAGTGAAATTACAAATTAAACTTACAAATGATAATTAAATAGAAGGTGCTCAATTTAATAAATTAAGTTCATTGTAAGGCTTATCTATATTATTTTGATTAAAAGGTTTACCTAATTGTTCCTTATTTAATCATTTTGTTTGATTTAATCCATATTTTCAAGTTGTTTTTTTGTTTTTTGTTTTCATTTCACCCTTAACAAGGTGTTAATGCCTCTAAGATGAAAGGGTGTTACTGAAAGTGAAAGAAACTGAGAAAATATTATTGAAGAGAAAGGACTACAAAAGAACAAAATTAAAACAAAAAAACAGATGATGATTTAGATTACATCTTTGAAGATCATAGGAAAGCAAGAAGCCAGAAGAGTTCCACAAGTGGGAAATGCAAAAGAAGAAACTGTTAGCATAAATCTTATGGTTATATTTAGTAGTTTCAACAGTAAAATGAAGAGACCTAACTGCCAATCTAATACAGTTCTTAAATTTGTGAAGTTGAGATATCAAAGAGGAAAGCTCTTGACAATAACTGCCATGAAAAAAATTTTTTTAAAACAACTCGGGGAAGCAATGTTATGGTGCTAGGAAAGTGATTGAAGCTGAGATGCTAGGTCAGTACTGATAATATTGCAGATTATTTTTAATTATGAATAAATAAAGCATTGGAACAACAAATGTAAAGAATAGCAGTTTAGTAGGAGCAACTATGAAAGAAGCAAAACATCATTTTTTGTCTTATTTACACAAACCTGTTTAAATAAATGACTACTTATAGAGACCAGAGTTAAGTCAAATCTATAATTCATATATATATATATATATATATATATATATATATATATATATATATATATATATATATATATATTTGTATTATTTATTATAATTTTTTCATATAGACAAAAATAATTTACTCACTACAAAGATGCAACTTTGTTTCAGTGCATTTAAATTGCACTTTGACTGTTGAGAACCAAAACCAGTCAAAGTGCAATTTAAATGCACTGAGATGAAGTTGCAGCTTTCTAGTGAGTAAATTGTTTTTGTCTATATGAAAAGATTATAATAAATAATTATTCCTCTACTATTGGTATTGAGCCCTCTTTTGAATTAATGCTGTGAACATTAGAATTTATATATTATTTTCATTCTCATTATATTTGGGTATATATATATATATAGATAGATAATATTAGTGGTAAATATACACATACATATGCAATCATATATCTAAAATATATAAATATATATATATATATATACATACATACATACATACATACACATACATATCTATATGTATAAAAAATAATCCCAAGGGGATAGAATCCAGGTAGAACTCAATGTCCAGGACAGAGTAAGGATATAATAAAAAGGCTTAAACACTAATATTCCATGGTCATAATTTATTCCATTGGAATCGTAAGTACAATCCAATTCATCAGACCTACAAATTCAAAAAGAAAACAGAAAAAACAACTCCAGGAATAAAAAATAAAATTTAGTGTGAGTGTATATGTATGAGAGTGTGGGACGAATGCTAAAGTAAATGAAAGCTATAGGGAGGGGTAACAGACGAAAGAATGACAGGAAGGTCTAAAGATGAAGGGGGATTAAAATTTAACAGAGAGAAGTTTTAAAGAGGGGAGTCAAAGACGGTTTAAGTGAGAGAAATATGAATATTTTCAAATGTCTAATACATTAAATATATATATATATATATATATATATATATATATATATATATATATATATATATATATAGCATGATGAGAGGCCATGTATACTTTCTTGATATGTATATAATATATGGATAAAATAACTGAAAAAAAATTGGGTGTTTTTTTTATGAAAGTATTTATTTCTGTGTTTTTGTATATATTTAATATTTCAGACCACCTCGGTCCTTCCTCAGAAATCAAATGAGATACTGTGTTTGTGTGTTTGTTTACAGCGTTTGTCGTGAGGCGTGGACGTCAAGTGATGTGGAATGCGATTGTGTTTGAATCTTTAATGGACAACTGAGGATAGTATTTTGGTTGTTGTTTAAAAAGGTTTTTTCACTATATCTGAAGAAATTTTTTAACTATTGAAATATTTATACAGATTTAGAATACTCAAGTCTTTGTTTAACCCTAGTTTATATGTGTTTAATTTTAAAATCCAGTATTTCTCTTTTTTTCTTCGTATGTATGTTGTACTAAAATCTGAGTCTATCAATATACATTTGCAATTGTCTATCGAGTGTTGTGGTCGATTAAAGTGTTCCGCTACTGGGGAATATGGATTATTTTGTCGTATGTCTTGTTTGTGGTTATTGAAACGAAGCCTAAAGTTAGTTCCAGATTCGCCAATATATCCACTATTAGGACATATTGTGCAGAATAGGTAATAAATTATATTATTGCTATCACAAGTGAGGCGGGGTGGATGTATTGTGATTTTGGAGTTGGGTGCAAGAAATTCACTGTCTGTTATTATGTGTTTGCAAATTAGACAACGAGTTTTATTACATTTATAATTTCCTGTTTGGTTTGTATTATTTAGATATTTGGTGGAGGTGAGGATAGCTGATAAGTTAGGTGTTTGTTTTTTTGCGTTGATGGGTGGTTTGGCGAAAATGTGTTTGATATTTTTGTTTAATTGGAGGATCTTGTAGTCATTTTTTAATTTATGAGTAAGTGTGTGGGAATATTGATTGTGGTTAAAAACCATGGGAATCCGATTGTTGTTTTTACTTTTCTTGTATGTGAGAAGTGTGTTACGGTTTATGTGGATAGTTTTATTAAGTGCTTCTTTTATTATATTTATTGGGTATTTACATTTTAGGAATTGTTCTGTTAAGTTATTAATGTTGTGTAGAAAATCTAGATGGTCTGAGCATATGCGTTTGATTCTTAGAAATGAGCTGTATACGATAGATTTTTTTAATTTAAGAGGATGACAGCTTTTGAAGTGAAGGAATTTGTGATGGTTTGTGGGTTTGTTGTATAGACTGGTGGAAAGTGTGTGTTTGTTTAATTTTATCACAACGTCTAAGAAAGGGACGGATGTGTATGAATGTTCCATGGTAAATTTAATTGTATCGTGGAAGTTGTTGCAGAAAGAAAAAAAACTGTTAACTCTTGGATAAAATATTTTAAAATATATAAGTACCAAATAAGCAAAATATGTCACCCAGCACCAGCAGCCTAAATATTCTTCTCTTGCTAATAGATTTTTTTTTACTCCTGTGGCAGTGGAGACTTCAGGGGTTATTGGCCCTCGTTCGATGGTGTTCCTTCGGAGGATTGGCGCGATTGCGTCTCGATTAAGGAACGAGCCTCACGAAACTGAGTGGCTCTTGCAGTGTGTCTCACTGGCGACGGTTCGAGGTAATGCTTTCTCCATCATAGCGGCTGGCAGAGGATAGAAAAAATTGTTTATAGTTACGTTGTTCTGGAATTGTCATCATTGGTCGACTGAACTTGCTTTGTTTCAATGACTTTTGTTTTGTTATTATTAGTTACTTTATACCCATTATTATTAAAAAAAAAAAATTGGCTTCCAATGTTTAATTGTTTTTTTTTTCTTTTTTTTTAAAAATTTATTTTCCAGGGGTCTTCAAGCAGATATTGTCATTCTAATGTTGGACGCTGTGCATCAATGCAATAAATTTCTTGAAACACCAAAAATGGTGCTTGGTGATTACATTTCTGAACAACTAGAAACTTTGATGGCTACAACAAACCAAGGACAAAGTCAGTCTCCATTGGACAGTGGTCAAAGAAGGATAAATCTTAATGATGTTGTTGTTGTGTTCAACAAGTTGGACTTGGTTGATAAATCTTTGCTGGCTAACTTGCAGAAAATGCTTTCATCTCCTGGAACTCCTTCCTGTTGTGCAATATCCTGTTTAAACCAAGATGGGCTCACACATTTTCTCGATACTTTGGTAAAAAAAATTAAACAAAGGTAAGATTTGCATTGTCTGAAATTCCGAAACAATTATTGTTGTTCCATGAGTTATTCAAAATAGACTTTGCATCCTTGCTATCTTTATCATTTTGGCTGATGCATTCTTCAGCCTTTTTAAGATGTATCCAGTTGGTCTCTTACAGGTGATTCTACATTTTAGTGTGAAAAATTCCAGCAGACAGAGGTTATCCAGGAGTCCGTCTGAAATAAATTCAGCTATGTAGACTAAGTAAATCTAAGCATATGCTAATTTTCTCAGTACATGCACAAAATATTTGAAAGGGCTTATTGCTACATCATGTTGAAACACTGGTTACTGTACGATCACTGATGTTAAGCAACGTCAAGCCTAGTCAATACCCAAATGGGTGGTCACTTGGGAATATCAGGTGCTTGGATGTACTGGTGATGTGATGAATAATGGATTGGAATTGTTAATTGAAGAGCCGAGTTCCAATTCCATCTGGGCTTGTTATATTTATTTACATAGTTGGCCTTCCTGGAGTAGGACCATCTGAGTTGGTGATCAAGACTTTTGAGTCCAACAGTGAACATGAAGAGGATCTGTGACATACTGTCAGGAGGGGCCAACTCGCCTGGCCACATTCACCACCCACACTCCTCTGTGACTCCTGCTCACCACTCTTCAGGAGTAGGCTGTGCCTTCACAGCCATCCAGAGGGGAGAAAGGGAATAAGGAGTGAGGATGATGATCCTGATGCTCGAATGATTCACTTACATGCTAATACCCTTGGGAAAGGTATGAATCCACCTCTTCTCCCCCCAGTTATGGGTTAATTAGAAAGTCTTGTATCACTAATTCATTATTATCTCAAAATAAAAAAACAATTCTTACAATCTAAAAATATATTCTGTAGTGTAGTATATTTTGTTGTATAACCAAGGTTGCACGTTTGATCAAATTATTGATTATTGACAGACTATCCATAATTTCAGGTGTCCACTCAGCTTCTAAGGAATGTCTCCCACTTGAAGGAATATTATGCAGTGTTTTTGTGGTTTCAAACTTTTCTATCGGACAAGTAATTGTTGATAGAGCAAAAGGATCCTTTTTTAAATTGTTCCTTGTTTTATGAACTCTCATCGTTACTGCTGCACTTTCATGAATCATAAGAGGAAGAACTGAAAAATTGTTGTAATTTAATGATACAATAGAACCTCGTTTCAGGAATTTAATTCATTCCTGAAGCCCGTTCGTAACCCGAAACTTTTTATCCAATAGGAATCAATGTAAAATGAATTAATCCATTTCTGGTCTTAAGATGATAGGTTATTTAAACTTTAACAATACTTTGTGCACAAATTTATACACAAAACTAATAAAAATCATTAAATCTAAGAAAAAAATAAACCCAATACTAAACAGATAAAATATAGACAAACACTTTAATTTTGCCATACATGTATGTAGGAGAGTTGATGGTGTAAGTGGAAGAGAAAGGAAAGATGTTATTGTTTGGAAAAAGGGAAGGAAAACATGATCGTCTCTTTATTTATAAAAATAGTATAGATTGTTGATTTAGCCATATGAAACTTAGTAGGAAGAGACAATATCAGCAACAATTGTTTTTCTCTTAACTTTTTCCTTTACCAGTATCACTGCTAGCTTTCTTTAGAGCCATGACTAAGGACTAATGAAGAGAAAAAAAGGCACAGTACAATAAAATTGGAAAAGAAAAGCAAAGCACAACACACAAATGTATACAACATGGCGGTCAACTAAAAAATGATTCCGTTTGGGTTAACTCGGTTCAGCAATGTTTTTTGAGAACTGATGCATTTTCATCTCGAATATTCTGTTCAAAAAACAATTTGTTCGACATGTGAGATGTTCAAGAACCAAGGTTGCACTGTAGTCAAATTTGAAAGTGATTTGACATTGCACAGAGGTTATGAAAAACAGAATTTTATTTATAGCAATGAGTATAGCATATTTTGGTTTCTGCAGAAATATTTATGGATAGTAAAATATCTTGTGACAGTAAAGCTTTTGTTTAAGGAAACTATTGAAACCACTGTACATTTGAGATAAGTTGAGTTCATTAATCTAAAGTTTATTTATTTTTTTATTTTTTAGATGCGGAGACCCATCAGTGGGTAATCCAAGCCTGACACAGCAGCGGCATAGGGTCCACTTGACACAATGTGTTCATCATCTAGGGATGTCACTTCATTACTTTAATCATGATGAAGTACTTGTTGCTGAACAATTACGCAGAGCTTTGAGGCAACTCGGGAAAATTGTTGGACAATTTGTAAATGATGACATTCTCAATGTCCTTTTTAAAGACTTTTGTATTGGCAAATGACATTCACTTGAAAGCTCAGGTTTTAGTAAACATAGACATTTATATATATCTGGTCAGTTTTAAAACCCGAAGAATAAAGTTAACCTTCAAAACATGCTTTGCTGGTAATCAATATTTGATAAGGATCAATAAACGAAAATAGCAATCAGTTATGTATGCAAGATCAGTGAAAGCGTATGTATGTCTCTTATATCTATGACATGGATTCCCTCTGTCTTTGTAGTGAAAGAGAGAATCACCTTACCTCGAAAAAGAGTTTGTGTTTTATGTGCAATCTGCCAAAGGAGGATTAAAGAAAAAGTAGTTAACAAAAATCTGCTACTTTAAATATCAGATTCTATGCTGTATTTAAGCTCCCCACTCATGATTGTGCTTCTGAGTTCTCTTCCTGGATTAAAGCCGGTATCGAAGCTTTCATCCCCTCCAGGAAATTCAAGGTCAAACCGCGCTCCTCCCCTGGTTCTCAGCTGCTTGCTCAGCCGCCATTGCCCATAGGAACCACTTCTTCCACCGTTTTCGAAGTGATATGTCCGACTCCAATAGACGTCTATTTACCTCTGCCCGCAATGAGTGTAAGCGTATCCTCGACGATGCCAAGTCACTATTTGCTGCTCCGGATCTTCTGTGGCCCCCTGGCCTTGATCGACCCACTGTCTTTCTCTCTCACCACATCCCCTCCCTTGCCACTCCTATCTGCTCTTCCTCCAACCCTTCTTTAACCCCTTGCGTGATAGTGGCCTCCGGCCTTGCTTGCAGTGATACGATTAAAAAAAAAAAAAAATGCTAATGTCCTTTCCTCCCCTGAATAGCATGGTCAATCAGAAAAATTGCTTGGAGAATAAAAGCTGTTGGCTTATTGGCAGTATGATTTTTTCTGAGCTTGGTGGACGAACATGCGTTTCTGCTGGTGAGAAGCGATGGTTGGATTTATGACCCCACTTTGTTGTTACTACGTTGCCTGGTGGGACTGTTACGATGGACTCTCATTTGAACTGTGAATTGTCTACAGGTGTTGCGGATGAGAGACAGAAGAAACCTATTGCTGATGTTTATTGCTAAAACAAGTTTACAGTTCTTTTCTTTTCTCTACAACAGTCTTTTCAACAAATCCTTTCATGACAACTGTTCTGATGGTCTTTTTTCTCTGGCGCCTTGTCTACGTGAATTTAAGTGTACTACTAGATTGGCAACTAGGTCTCACCATTTTACTGTTGAACTAGTTAGATGCAACCACCATTTCTACTCTAGCAGTTTCTTTTCTCGCACTTCTCACCTGTGGAACTCGCTTTCCGATTTCTTGTATCCCTGATAACTAATCCTCAAAAATTTAAATGCAATACCAGTCACCATCTTGTCTTCTTGAACTCTGCTCCCATTTTTTTTCTCCTTTCCTCCATCTCCTTCACTCCTTGTAACCCCCTGAATTCTAGTTGCATTATTGCCTTGCTTGGAGTGTGTGGTAATAAAAGAAACACATCGCATTTTTCCTTTCACTTGTAACTATGCATTACAATAAATACAATGTTAATCAGTGCTAAAGCTGACTTAGGCGTCCTGGGTATGATGATAAACTACATGCACGTCCTGGGTATGATGATAAACTACATGCACGTCCTGGGTATGACGATAAACTACATGCACGTCCTGGGTAAGACGATAAACTACATGCACGTCCTGGGTAAGACGATAAACTACATGCACGTCCTGGGTATGATGATAAACTACATGCACGTCCTGGGTAAGACGATAAACTTACGTCTAACAGCAAGGCCTCTGATCAGGTGGTTTTGTGGAACGTGGAAGTCTTTTCACAAAGTAGCACTTCTTTGGGGGGGGGGATGAAGCTGTTTGAGTGGAACTTCCTCCTTAAGTTGAAATATGGAGGTAGTGAATGTGACGAGTCTGTAGACATAGCTGTTGGGTCTTAGTTGTAATGGTCTGAGCAGGTGGAGCTAAAGAATGGAGCACATCTGAACATTTTCTATAGCAATAGAATAGTGATAAGGCTTGCAATTTTGTGTCTGTGGGGAAAGAGGTGGCGGAGTGGAAAATAAATCAGCAAACACAAGACTGAGTAAACAATTTTGAATATGTGGACATTGTTGCTTTTTTCATGTGATACATATATGTGATCCCTTGTTTCTAAGGTGGACGTGCTGCTGGTGTAATGGATACTGGCCCAGAATGAGAAATCAGCTTCACTTATGTGCAAATACATTTGAGAAAGTTATGTAGCCATCTCCCCCCCCCCGAGCTATGGGTTAAATAATAGGACATGTATCTGGAAAAGTTGTAATTCTTAAAAAATTGTTAATGCAATATTCACTTGCAAAAAAATAATTATTCTTAATATCTAAAATATGTTTGGGCTTTAAATGCCCCACAAAGTGTTGATAAGCTGTAAAAAACAAAACATTAGCCCTAAAGCAATGTTGCCTTCACATTGTACCCCTTACAATATAAATGAATAAAACAACATTGAATCTTCTGACCTAAGAGAGGGTTTATTAGAAATTATAAAAGAAATGACTTTTATAAGTTGAACAAAAACACTTAATATACATTTTTATATGTAAATAATATAAGCTCTTCCACATACATTCAGTGTATGTAATTTATCATGAAATAGTCATTACATTTGAAAAGAAAACACCTATATTAATGCAAAATGATCTGGAAGAGTTGCCATTCAAGAGAACTTCCATTTTGTGATTTGATAAGAAAGAATGAATGAAAAATTTGTCCAGAAATACCATAACTTTTCAACTTGTGCAGAAGGTTAATATGCCAAACCTTGTGAAATGCCTTTGAGATGTCCAAAGCAACAATTCAAGCTTCACTATCTAAAGCTTGATAGACTCTTTGTGAAATAATCATTCATGTATCAGCGGTTGACCTAGAGAAGCGAAAAGCATATTGTTTGTTTGAAAGAAGACTGAGGTGAAATGCTTGTTCAATTCAGAGCCTTGAGAACTTTGCCAAAAAGAGTTAGAAGGTTAATAGGCTGATAGAAGAATCAGACGGTTTACATGAGCTATTAAAACTGGAACTGCAGAAGAGGAATTTCCAAGAAGCAGTCAGGCATTTATTATAGAGTTTAGAGAGAACAGGAGCCAGTTCAGGTGCACATTTCTTAAGACTATTGCAGGGATACTATCAAGTTCACATTTTACATTACATTTAACAAACAATAATGACTCTTTTTTATAAAAGATAAACTCTGAGTTTAGATATCAGCAATGTGTGCATTGTGAAAAACATAACGATGAATAGCATCATGATACTGATCAGTGACAGTAATTCTATGTGTGACGATTAAACATCCAAACTGGCATGGTGTTCAAAATTTCAATTTGCAGTCAGGTTTGTATCTCTGAAAGTTTATAAATGTAGAATTTGTAATGGAAGCATCAGTATAATTTTTAAAAAAAGATTTGATATGAATTATTATTATTACTGATTTGTTAGAACTAATATCCTTGTCTTAGTTGTTATAGACACAATGTTTTGGCCATTACGTCTTTTGGCCTTTTTCAAATGTCTGCTATAGTTGGTAAGCTGCAAATTTCAAACCAAATTTATTCTGCTCTCTGTACAAGATAATATATTAATTCATCCTTGTGATATTGCTTTGCTGCTTCTTCCACTGAACCATAGAATAGCACCTTATATTTGTAGTATAATTTGGACATGCAAATTTTTTATTTTAAGTCTAATATTTTTTTTTAAAGGCTTCTAATAGTGTACATTTCTATACTAGGTCTACTGAGGATGTTATTAGATGCTGGTATGGGTAGTGATTCTTTCAATCACTATCTTTCAGTATTGTTCTTGTGGTGATATCTTCAATATAGCAGTATAAAAGGGAAAACTGCTTATCCTCCAGAAGGCATTAACACTCTTTGGGACGAGGAGGGGACTTGAAAGAGGACATTTAACGAATGGCACTACTGTGTGTATGGACTTGTAAATAAACCTTGTTAATTTTATTGTATACACCTGTTGTTCATTACTCATGTATAAAATAATAACGCAACAGTTCTCTGCCATTTTGACTTAATTCAAAGAGGTAGGTGACACTTTTTCCTCCAATGTATGATAAACCATACTTGATTTTGTTATCCTCCCACCTCCTTTCTGATGTTCCTCCAGCCTCTTACTGTTAAGTGGGTGGTGGTCTTACCTTTGTTTTCCCTGCTGCAACTGCATTGAATGGAATATATACAGTTCTTTGACATGTTCACTTCTGAGGGACATTTAGTTCAGGAAAGATGTCTCTAGGGGATTAAACTTCTTTTGACTCCTGCCTATATATATGAACCAGGCATCTACACAGTATTTTGCTGACATGTAAAGTAAATAGTTGTTCAACACATCCTCAAACCTTATCCCAGCTCATGCTTGCTGTTATGCTTGCAGGATAGTTGTTGATTTGAAGAATGTTTCTAAAACTGATTATTAGTTGTCATTTGTGTGGCACTTAATAGTTGATATTGGAGACAACATCCAAAACCTTTACTTACAATAGAGGAATTGGTGAGAATCAGATGTTGCAAAAAATGCATTTTCATTTAGTTTTGAAATATAAAATATTTTTAAAAGAAGGAAGACTACACATTCTTTCAAAAAAGATACACTTAATTGTAAGTCAGAACCGAGAAGGCTATGGCAGGGTTCACCAGATTCACTGAGAATTTAACAAATTTGATCTTTTTCTTGAGCACAGTTTGATTGTTAATTTAGGAAATTTTTTCCTTCATTGGCTTTACTTAGGTTCTGTTTTTTCATTTTCTCTCTTCATTTGATTCTTACTTCTTCCATAAGAAACACCCCCAATTCATCCACTGGTGACAGCCAAAATTCTATTTCTTCTCATCCTTATAACTTGTTGGTAAATTCTGTTTTCTTGTGGTTTCTTGTATCTTGTAGAGGACCGGGGGGTGAATATGAGGATGAAATCTCTGAGCTAGGATTTCCTGCTGGCCGGTCCCGCTACATAGGAATGTTGGACTATAATGGAGTCCAAAGAAGATGAAGAAAACAAACAAGACCGATATACATGTACAAAACAATTACATATATTATTAACAAACATTAATATACAGAGACATGAAAAAGTTACAAAGGGTGTTTGTATGGAAAATTATGTGTGTGTGTTGAATGTCCGTACGGATGTGTATTTTGTTTTTAGCGTGTTCCCAGAATATGGGAAATGCTGTTTGTATGAGAGTTCACATATTGGAAAGTAAAATGAGAGTTTTTTATACCTCGCCTCACGCACGTTGGTTTCGGTCCGCGGCCTAAGTTGAGATAGCTGGCCGCACGTGTGCGTAAGCAGAGAAAGAGAGAAAGGGTGAGCAAGTATTTATACTCGTGGGAGAGAGACCCCTATTGAAGGGTTAGGAAATGAGGAGGAGATAACCCGATAATCTTCTGAAATTTTCTGCTCAACTCGTTTTCTGAAATAGGCTCCAGACAAGTTTCAAATTTTAAATTTGTGTGGGTGGAAGTTATCCTCTGCATTGATCAAAAATACAAAAGTGTATATCTTTTTGAAATTTGAAAATTAAATCACAACTGTCCACGTTCTTTTTCAAGCCATTCTATTTTTAGAAAGTTTAAAATGTTTCACATCAAATTTATAAGTTGATTTTTATTAACTGTCTGGCTTTCTTTTAATTTTTTTGCAAACACTTCTATTAAAAGCAAACCTAAACTATTATAATATTTATTTAATTTTTTTATTTACACTTTTATTAATTATTTATTTAATTTACATATTTTTATATAAATTTTTTATATTTATTTATTTTTTACTACATTTTTATTAAGCATTTATTTAATTTGCATATTTTTATATAATTTTTTATATTCTCCCCTCATGAGAGAGCAATAAATAAACTCAGTGTATTCTATTATTTTTAGTTATTCCATATTTTCACCTTTTAATTATTTTACATTACTTTCTCCTAAAAAGATTTTATAATTTCTTTGTGTAGAAATCAAATGATGATGATTTCTGTAATCAAAAGAACAAATTTATTTGGGATAAGCTTCAAAAATGGATATTAAAGTTAAATTTAATAATTTTTTTTTTGTACAATACTTTTAATTAAGAAAGCCTGAAAAGTTAATTCACAATGACAAGAGATGTACTTTAAATTTTACAGTTTGTGGGTGGCAGTTAATTTCCTTTTATGAGTGCAAAAAGGAGGTCATAGCCTAAGTTAGCCTACTACAGTGGCTTTGTGAAAATTTACTCTTCAGTGAAATGCCAGTACAAAGTGAAAGCAGACAAAATTGAAAAATACAAAAGTTAAGTAAATCAGAAGTTACAGGAAAGCGTGTCACATGACTTAAACAACACCAGGCTATTGATTTGATTTAAGCTATTTAGATAGTTCGAACAAAGGTTAAATTTTACAGATGATTATTTCTTAACCATAATTCAATTGAAGAGTAGGAATAAATATGTTAATACAATTTACCTTTTTATTGGCTTGAAAATAATGACGTCAGTGATCTACTTTTAACTTGTGACCTTTTGTATTAGGATAAAAATTTAGCATTTGTTATGAGTTTTTCTACTGGTTAAAAAATGTGTAAGCATTAATTCAAATTTTCTTTGACCTGTGAGCCTCTTATGACATTAAGAAATAGGACCCATCTGAATTTGTCATTACTGTGTATCATGATATAGACGTTTTTAACTCATACTCTGAGCAAGCTATCATCCAGGGTTGAATAAAGAATTCAGATCGAAATTCTCAGAAAAGAAAGTTACCAACTATAATAAGCATCTGATGAAGAATGCAGTGTATAAGGGTCAAAACGTTGTGACTATAACAACCAAGATATATCTGTATAAAAAAAAAAGCAGTTAATGTTTGTTTTATCTTATGTGTAAATTCATGGTTCACACCAGCATGCTCAGCTGCTATAGCCCACAGGAATCACTATTTTCGGCGATACCAGTGTGACAGCTCTCATCATAACAGACGCCTATTTGTTGCTGCTCATAATAAATGTAAAGAAGTCCTTGAAGGAGCTAAGTCCCTGTTTCCAGAGAGAATGAAGTACCACATTACATCTAACAACTTTGGCTTTCAGGTTTACTGGCGGTTCTGTAATGGTGTATTAAATAAGTGTAAGGTCTTGATTCCTCCCCTTTTCAATCAATTTGAGGTGTTACCATCCTCTGCTGATAAAGGTGAATGCTTTGCCTGTAAATTTTTCTCACGCTCTACTTTTGACTCATCTGGAGTATTCCTGCCGAACTTCCCACTTAGAACTGAGTCGCTGTTGAGTGATACACACATAACCCCTTCTATGGTTTCTGCTATAATCTCTAACCTAGATCCCCATAAAGCATTTGGACCCAATGGTATCCCTGTAATAGTCATTAAGAAATGTGCTCCTGAACTAGCTCCTGTTCTCTCTAAACTGTATAATGAATGCTTTACTGCCTCCTGCTTTCCTACCTGCTGGAAGACATCCTCTCTTGTCCCAATTTTTGAGAATTCTGGTGAACCGTCCAACCCTTTTAAGTATCGGCCTATTAGCCTTCTACTGCATTTTTGAAAATTCCTAGAGGTTCTAATCAATGCCGAATCATTGCAGGGCCTTTTCTCAGACAAGCAATATGGCTTTTGTTTCTCCAGGTCAACCACTGATGAACTGACAAGAATTGCAGAAAGAGTCTATCATGCTCTGGATAAAAACAGTGAAACCTGATCTGTAGCTTTGGACATCTCAAAAGCTTTTGACAGAGTTTGGCATACAGGTCTTCTCTACAAGCTGAAAAGTTACAGTGTTGCCAGACAAATTTTTGAATTGATTCAATCTTTCATATCAAATTGTAAAAATGAAAATTATTCTGAACGGCCACTCGTCTAGATCTTTTAGTACTAATGAGTGTGTCCTTCAAGGCCTCCATACTTGGTCCTACTTTGTTTTTAATTTTCATTAATGACCTCAATGACATCAGCTTTTGACTTGGTATCTTTGCTGATGACACAACCATTTACTCCTGTCTCGATTGTAAGTCTGATCAGTCCAATAAAGTGAAAATGGTATAAAAAATTTAAGCTGCTTGAGTGTGTATCATCTGTTTTTTCCGAGAGAAAGCAGATGCTGTGTTGGACTCTTGCTTAATTTTTGAATTTCAAAAATATTTTTGGTACATTGTGATTTGTGGGAAAACAGCTGCATTCATTTTTCATCCAGAACCAATCAAAAGGTTTCCCTCCAAATTCTGAGAAGTGAATTTGGAGCCAACCTGTATAAAATGGGGCCTCGGATTTAATTGAAGGAGTCAAGAACATCTGCTGCTGGAACCCAGGTTGCTCTGGTACAGAAAGAAAAACAAAACAGAAGAAACTCGACTACAACCAGAGGAGATTTAAAAGGAACATCAAAATCACTTCCACATCAAAGAAAATTCTTCAGCTAGTGTGATTGTTCTATTCTTTGCTGTTACCACAAACATGGCTTCGAAAATTGTACCAATTCATTGAAAACTATTTAAAAAAAGTATTTACTCCCTTTCTACATTTTATATGTAGTTTTCTTTTCTGAGGACCTTATGCAACATTATAATTTTTTATTATAAAAGGGTATATTTCATTTATGTAGATAATTTACATGTTCTTTACAGGCCTTCAATTAGCATACAGTGTACTTAATGTGTGTAATTCATTCATTATTTTGTGTTAACAATAAATTTATCGTTTGTTCTTAAATTCAGCTCACGTTGTCTGTTTTTGTTGTTTGTCAGTATAAGTTAAACTACTTTTTTGTAGGATTATTTTAACAAATGAAAAATTTCTTTAATGGCAGCTGATATTCAAAACAACCTCAAATCTGTTGTTAACTGAGGCAAAAGATGGCTTGTTAATTTTAATGCCTCCAAAACTAAACTTCTCTCCCTTAATTATCTGAGAGACCCCTTTCTGTCTTCCATCAGCATGGCTGATGCTAATCTCCAAGAAAGTAACTTGTTGCACATTCTTGGGCTAAAATTCTCAGCTGACACGAAATTTGGTCAGGTACTCCTTGATAAAATCCAAAGAAACAGCAATATTATTGGTCCTGATCTAGGTTCAATCATTTTCCCACTGCTGTAAGGTTACCTCCTTGTGTCTTTTCTATAAATATTTTCATGGTAATTGTTTGGATAAGCTCTTTGCTATGGTACCTAGACTTTTTGAATTTAAGCGAAGTACTATGACATTGAGATCTCATCTATTTACAGTTGAATTGGTTAGATGTAACCATAAATTCTATGCTAACAATTGCTTTTCTCGCTTGGATGAAAAATATAGGTTACCTCCCCCTGGTTGATAAGATCCCTAATAGGGAGAAATGAGTCCATTTATCAGGTAATAATGAGTAAGACCCAAATTTAGGTGCCAAATGGGTTTGAGGCAATCAAGGTGAGAGGTCTGAAGACCACCGAAGTAAAAGACACATTTTAGCCTGCTCCAAAGGAGAGGCAATGCTGGCCACAAGCAAAACTGTATAGGTATGTTAATGCCTTGACAAGCAGACATTGGAAGATATATTATAAACTTCAGATCAGTGATAAGTGTTTCTATTTATTTTAAACAGATTTTCATGTATTGGACTTTGTTCCTGCTGAACATTTTGGAAATTTTATTTTCTGAAAGAAAATAAAACCTGCTGCAACAGTATTTTCACTATTGCCCGAATTAATAACGAAAAATAAAGAAAGAAAATGCAAATCAGATTCAATTACAAAGAAAAAATATTTATTTCAAACCAGCTAAATAAGGATTCTTGCAAAAATTTGTCCCTTTTTGCTGAGAATAGGACAACCTCTGACTAACACAATGCAAAATATATATCAGAAAAACAAAACTTAAAAATTACAATGAAAAAACAAAACAAAAAAAGAATAGCGCCCATCTGCCTTTGTCAATGATAACAATAAAAAAAGGGGGAAGAGCCTTAGCTCTACAGTACACTTTCAGTCCTTTCAAGGTTCAAAAGTTTTTATCCTTTTTCTTTTCTCTCTTGTGTAGACAAGGTTCTCTTCTTGGTGACCAAACTCCCTTCTTTCTTCACTTATTTTTCTCCCGTCCGCCGGGATATTACGCCTTTCTTTTACGGACACTAGGAGGTGAAAATTTACTTAAACACGTGCTAAAACACTTTTTGAAAATGCACGTGTTTGCTCCTTCTTCTCAAATGGCTTTAGCTCCAAACTCCACTAATGGACTTCTTTTCAAACTTTCTTTTCTGGGGCGTCTTTGAGAGGATGTCTCAAAACTTTCTCTGAAGAGGAAACTTGCCCTCAGCAACTTTGTTACCCATGCATCCTTACTTATGGGCAAACGCTGCCTGCCTTTTCAGCAGGGAGAGAGAAACGAACCTCCGGTTTCTAAGCGATCTCGTTCCCAACTGCTGCTAAGGTCCAGTCCCAGTTCTCCCTTCCCATTCGAAGGGGGGCTGTTCACCTTTGAACCGTCCAATCACAGTCTAAAAACAAAACATATCAGCAGGTTCTCAGGGCCAGTAACACAGTGAGTGTCTTTTATTCTCCCTTCATCTAAAAATTTTCAAAAACTGCTAAAGAAATATTGTTTAGCCATTCTCTCTTCTCTTATAAAAAAGAATGTCTTTAAACTTTCCATTTACCTTGTTCTTTATTCCTCTTTTTATGATTCATATGGAGAGTCGCTAATTTTGCCATACTTGTGAAACTCCTTTCCGGATTCATGCTTTCTAAATGACTTTAATCTCCAGAACCTAAAATTTAGATGCAATGTCAATTGCTATCTATCCACTGTCCTCCTGATTGCTCTTTTCTTTTCCCTTTCATTAGTAATGCTTTTGTGTTTGTTCCTAATTCTTCCACACCCAGTAAACCCCCTTGTGTCTTAGTGGCTTTACAGCCTTACATCGAGTGAACCATGAAATCGACTAAAAAAAAATTAGTACACACACACGGCCAGGTTGCATTTTTACACAGTGTTGAAATGAAGACGGTCAAAAACAGAATAAAGTAATAATGTGATCGATAGAGCTTTTTGCTTCTTCCTGAATTAGTAAGTTAGAAACCGATCTCTCTCGCACACTCTATGTTACATTCCTTCAGGTCGTGGGCAATAGTGATTCTTCACGACTGTCTTTTTTTCTTTAGTCATTTTTTTTTTCGCGTAGCAGAGAGGAGGTAGGGGGGGGGGGGAAGCACACAGGAAGTGACGTCAGTCTTACTTCAAAGCTCGACCAACATGGCTGGTAAGCACGAACGAAACCCGATCATGTTAGATTATCACAACACACTTCTTCGCCAGTCAGATGTTAATTTACTCGACCAGCCAAATTGGATAAATGACAACATCATTGGATTCGCCTTTGAGTAATTATTACTTTCTCTGTTTCTTAATTTTTAACAGGTTGACATTTTTCATTCGTGTGTATGTACACAACGTTAATTTACTTTACTCCCTTCTGTCGTTTGTTTATTATTGTTGCATTAACAATTAATAAACATTTGTTATGTGAAGTGGCATGTGTTCTCTTTGAGAATTTTTGAATAATTGTTTAAAAGTAAATAACTTCATTGTCATATAGAGGCACTTTTTTGTTTATGTTTACAATATGTACTTTGAGAGGGTAATTTAACTTCATATCCCATTCAAAAGAAAAACGTGATTTTTTTTTTTTAAATTTAAAAAAAAACTAATGTAACAAAAATTTGAGGAAGCGAGCCCAGAAGATGCAAAAAATATAGGAAATACATCTTGAATCGGACTTTTTATTATATTGTTATATTTCCATTGTGAAGTTGGATCTTATTCTGTGTTTGACATAAGGCCACATTTTAGGAGCTCTAAATAAGGACCAAACCGTATTTGATAACTTATGAGAGTGTGTTACTGTTAGTAACTGCATCATGTCAGATTCCTACTGCAATATGGAGATGCGTAAAGAAAGGTCACATAATATTGTATCAAGTTTGAAAAAACAAGTTCGATCAACTTTCAAAGTTGTTTTTGTTAAATAAATGCATCAATTGTAATAATGTTTCCGTATTTTATGCATGGACATTTTTGCACGTTGTTTTGCGTGTTTTCATTTCTTCGACCGCCAAAAAAAGTCAACGAGAAATTACAAAAAAAAAAATACAAACACTTTTTTTTCTCAAAGATTAGGAAAAAAAAATGAACCCAAAACTAATTATTTGCAAAATTTCTTATAAAATTGGTTTATGAAAAATGTAATATTTTTTCTACTATATAAAATTCATCACGTTTATGAAAAAATATTATTTTTCTAATCATTAAAAAAAAAAAAAATTCGTTTGGATTCTTCAGCTAAAAAAAACAAACTTTTGAGTTTTTTTTGTTTGATCCTTACCTTCCTTACTTTTTTCATTTTTGTTTCTTTTTGCTATTTTTGTCAGAAAATATAAAATAATTTTTTTTATTTTGAAAATTTGTAAGCATTTAAAAATAAAATCTTATGGAAATATCACAGTGGTAGAGCATTGATTACACTACTAGTGTACTTACTACCAAAACAAAAATCAAAATAGATGTGTTTTTTTCTGAAATCAAAACAAAAAATATTGTTACCCTCCGTTTTTAAAAAATTCATGTGTATTCGATAAACGAAATTTTTACTTATTCAGTATTCATTAATCAATGAATTTGTATACTGAAAAGCTTATTTTGAAAACTTTGTGATAATACTGGGGAGGGGGGCAGCCCCCTTTCGATATCTCGTGTACTTATTTTAATTTGGAGGTGTTCGAAATTTCTTACAGTTACATAAAAGAAAATTCTTGAAGATGTTATTTCTTCAGTATAAAAAAAATGCAATATCAAAATTCAAAAATGTGTGACCATACTGAAAATTCGTCTCTAACCCTACCAAAAATAATTCAATAAAACTTGAAAAATATTTTTTTTTATATATAGAGTTGTTGCTTCAGCTTACATGATAAAAAAAATAAATATTTTTCTTAGATTGGACAGGAAAAATCTACACTGAATAAAATGAATATTATATTTATTTTAAAAATGTTACTTGTAATTTTCCAGTGAGATTTTGAAATTCAACCCGTTCCTGTTCGTAGCCTTTTAAAAGTAATTTAAAGTTTTCAATTCGTTTTTATTTTCTAGCAACTATTATTTTTTGTACAGAAGTTCAAAAAAGAAATAATTCTGAATGACCTTTGAGTAGGACCTAAACTCAATCCAGACCTCGTACACACGATCTATTGCTACTGAAAAATATTTCCTGTACCCCTCCAGTAAGTACCTGACTCCTCCTGCTATCTTCTAACGTTTACAAGAGCCAGGTCAGGCCTAAAATGGAGTACAGCTGCCATATAGGCAGGAGCTGCCCAGTCTTCACTTTCCAGTCTTGATAGAGTCCAAAAGCATCTCTGCATCCATGTGGGTTATGAATTATTTTCTTTCTCACAGATAAAACGTTGCAAGCCTCTCACTGCTTTATTGCTATTTCCATGGGAAGTGTTCAGATGAACTACATTCCTTAGTTCTACCAGTTCTAACCTTCATGTCACACACATAGCAAGCCACCCTCATTCCCTTTGTATTTCATCAGTGAGATGTAAGTGCCACATGAGCAGCTTCTTTCCATGATTTATTTTTAGATAGCTACTAATTAACAATATATATTGTTTTCTGTTTTCAAAAGTAAATCATTTTCATCAAATGTTAATGAACATTGCCTGATGACGAGATAAAATCTTTAAGTCTTGAAACATAGAAATTTCCATGTTGCAGTGTAAAATATTTTTAAATAAAAATATCATACTCTACATTGTATTGAGTACTTTTTAAAAAAAAAAGTAAATGCTAAAGAACTGTGGATTCTAAATCTGTTCTTTCTCTTCATTTGTGTGTATGTGTAATATATATATATATATATATATATAATATAAACATTTCTAAAATATTCTCTTGTATGTCAATAAAAGTAATTTCCAAAGAACACCTATAATGTGATATACCATTGAGGAAGAGCAAGAATATATTAATTGAACCTTGGTTCTAATACAAAAATAATTAAAGGTAATGGTCCTGAAAAATATGGAATAAATTGAAAGAACTTTAGAAAACAATTACTATTTCCATTTGGGCAATTGTCCTCATTGCTGTTATCACAACATTTTAGTCATTGTGTTCTCATACAAACAATTACTTTTTGTCTTTTCTTCTTTTTATATATTATTTGGTAATTATCTTTTGTTTTGTTCTCTTAAAATGAAAATGGATTAATTCAGTCATTATATTTTTTTTTTGCTGAGTGTTTTTCAGATAACTGGATTTCTTGTATTAAAATAAACTAGCAGTACCTGTAAAAATTTCATGGTTTTCCTATTTCAGTTTTCTGATGTATCCTAATATTTAACGAATAAATAAGCATATTGCAAGTTCCATGATTACAAAATACAATTGTAAATTCCTCTATTGCATCCTTAAATATTTGAGCTTAACAGTTTTAACCAAATATTGCAATAACAATAAGTATGAATGCAGGTATTGTATTTATTTACAGGTAAGTATTTAAGTAAGAGGGTACAAATGAAAAGATTTCACAGTAACAATTTTTTCCATTTCACTGAAGCAGATATTAAACACATGAGTGTTTTTGTTTCCTTTATCTTCTCTTTCTTTCTTAAACAAATATCATCTCTGATATGCCATTTACATTTTTCCTAATGATTAAAATGGAATAATTTATGAGCTATTGACAGGGTGTAACACATGTGTTAACTAACAAACAGAATAAAATGATGGTACTGGAATGATACACCTGAATCTTGTTTTAGGTCAATACTGAAGTTCTGTGGCCAGGTTTATACTTTCAAAAGTTATTGTTATCAGAAATAAGGCGGAATGCCAAGGTAGATGATGAGCTTATCTAACAAGCAGAGTGGATATGGATTAATGTTTTTTGTTATGCAAATAACACTAAGTTTTAAACAAAAAAGATTCAGGTCTTGTTTTTCTGACCTTTACAAAATCTTTTCAGCCCTTTCCAGAATTCAGACAGTAACAATAACTGTCTCAACAGGTAGGAGCCTGCCATTCATGCATGCTTTGAATATTTCTGCCACGTCTGGTCTGGTGCTTCTGCTATATAGTTAGAAATTCTTCATAAAATATAAAGAATTTATCAATGTTATTGGTCCTGACTTGGCATCTCGGCACTTTCCACTGCCATAACATAGCTTCCCTGTGCCTTTTCTATAAATACTTTCATGGTAATTGTTTTGATTAATTTTCCTCTGTGGTACTGAAACTTTATGAATTTAAGCACAGTACTAGATTGGTGTTTAGGTCTCATCATTTTACAGTTGAAATGGCTAGATATAACTGTAAGTTCTATGCACTTGTTTGTGAAATTCTTCCGGGTTCTTGCTTCACAGTCAGCTTTAATTTTCATAGACTTAAATGCAATGTCAGTTGTTATCTTAATTCTTGTTCTTTTATTGTTTTATCTCTTTAATAATGTTTTTTTTTCCTAATATTCTCCCATACTCAGTAACTCCTTGTGCCTTTATTGCCTTGCTTGTGGTGAAATGATTAAAAACAATATATTACTTCAGAAGGGTTGCTAACTGCTTAGAAACCATTCACAAGATAATTGTTGTTCGTCAGAATGATCTAGATTTGTTATCAACAATCCTCCATCACCTAAATAGCCTCTCATTTATTCTAATCATTATTATGTGTAACAAAAAATAAGGAGAGGAAATGTTTTTTTAAAAAAACATGAAAGAAACAAATTAGCTAGGGAAATTTTTCTAAACTCAAGATTGTAAGAAGCCTTTCTTATTTTGTGACAAGGAACTCACAGAAGGATAAATTAATTTCAAAAGAAAATTTAATAATATTTTTATAACTATTTCCATTATTTATTTTAAATATTTAAAATTAATATTCTTATCTTGGTCTTCCTTTTATGAAAGAGTATTTTTTTTTGTTTGAAAACAATGCTCAGTGTCATGAAAATTCTTTATAAATATAATGGTTATTTATGTCATTAAGTGTTTCATCTTTCTAAATCCCTTTTAGTATTGTGCCAGATCAATCTTAGTAAAATGACACCAAAATAATCCATTTCTACTACTTACTTGTCTGTTCTATTACACTGTCATGCTAATTCCCACACTCTAAATGAGACAAAAGGGATTAGAAAAAAAATTTGATAACAAAAACACTGTTGTCACAAAAGAGAATACCAAAATAAACCATTTCTGCTACTTGCCTGTCTGTAGACAATGTGTTTGCTCTTATTACTATCTGGTATGTATGTGTATGTAAGAACATAAGTTACCTTTGAAGTCCTAGTGAAAATAAATTTTCATAGTTTACAGCTACTTTTAAAATTAAGCTGAAATTACTTAGGCTACTAATGAGAAGAAAGCCAATTCAAAATTTAGTAGCATTTACTTTTCAAATATAACTGAATTAATTATTCATGATCCAATTTGGCAAGTCTGCTGTGCATTTACATTCATGATTGTAATATATATAATTTGTATTCCTCAATATATATTGAGAAGCATTATCCTAACATTATGAGTAATAATTTTTGTGAAATTATTTTCTCCTCTTAAATACAAAAATTGATAACCTTTTACATTCTGAAATATCAGAAAAGTCACTACAAATATTTCATTTTTATTCCTGGACAAATAATACAATATGTAAAAAGAATTAATAACCATTTTATTGAGAGATGACTTTGATTTAGTTTGCATTCTTTTTTTTTACCTTCCCTCACAAGATTGGCTTCAAATTCAATCACTATAGATGTTTTTACTGGGACTATCCTTAAGGAAATTTAATGCAAAGACTTTGTGCTATTCTTAAAGGTTACCTATTTTATCATTCAACCATTGTATTCACCTAACCTCTCCTGACCACCGAGAAGTCTGTGCAGAAAAATATGGCTACTCTCATACTGGTTTTGCTATTTCTTAAAGATGTCAGCTCTAGGTTTTAACACTGTTGGAAGCATTTCATTAAGATGCCACCCTATTTGCTATCTAATTTATAATATAATCCATATGTACTAAAACCGATTAGTCTTTAAGGCATAAGTACAATAAATACAATGCATAAAAATATGACTAAGCATTAGATATACATTAACATGTCATATATTGTTTTATGGAAAACAAACAATAAAATTATATATAGTTGCTTCTTTGTTTAAATGAATTTTTGCTCCCTTATATATATATATATATATATATATATATATATATATATATATAATATTTTTAGTGGATACCCATATTTGAGTAGATGCTCCGTTTATTTAGTAAACAGTATATTTATTTTTTCTACTGGAGCATCTACTCAAATAATGGTATTCTCTAAAAATAATGTTTAAGTAATAAAATCTCTTTAGAAATATATACAGTGTATATCAAAAATACATTTACAGACTTCAGGGGTGAGTTCTTCAAACCAAAACCAGGACAAAAGTTCATATAAACAAATATCTGCAAATCCTTTGTTTTTGATTTATTAAGTTTAAAATTTACAGTAGACGTTAAATTTACAATCCAAGATAAAATCCAAAAATACTTTTACAAAGTGTGGTGGTGGTGGTGGGAGGTTTCTGACACTTAAAACAAAGTAAAATGTCTATATAAACATATGTCGAAAAGCCCATCATTTTATCTCAACACAGTAACTAATAAAAAATATTCAAAATGTCGTCCACTTGCTTCTACATACACATGTACCTGTTGGATCATTGACTGGTGGGTCCTTTCAAATACTCCCACACAGTGTCAAATGGTTTTGCAGACCCCCATGACATGTTGATGAAGTGTCTCTGAATTATTAATGTTTGCTGTATAAACCAATTGTTTTAGGTGGCCCCACAGATAAAAATTCAAAGGGTTGAGGGAAGGTGCATGCCATGAAACTGGTCCTCCCCTACCTATCTGTAGATGTCAAACAGTGCATCATGAACAATGTGACTAAAATATGCTGGAGCCCCATCTTGCATGAACCGCATGTATCTTCATATTAGCAGGGGTACATCCTCTAGCAGGTCTGGAAGTGTGTTCGAAATAAAGTCTCTGTAGACAGTTCCTGTAGAACATGCTGGGTAAACATGTGGACCTACCAGACAGTCACCTACAATTCCAGCCCACACATTAATTGTAAACTGATGTTGGTGTCTAGCCTGTATTGTACCATGGGGATTCTGATCTGCCCACAAATATTGGCTGTGTGAATTTGTTATTCCATCTTGAAGAGACAAACAATGGATCGGTAGTTTGGGCAATAAATCATGGGCAAAAGTTCTCCTGTGGTGAGTGATCAGAGGGTGAAAGACCCTGCATATGTTGCAAATGATACAGATACAGGAGCTGCTCTTGAATTAGCTTCCAAGTAGTACTATGAGTTGTATGACATACTAGGGCCATTTGACATGGGCAGATACCTGGATCATCTCTGACAGCCTGCAGAATGTGTTCTTCATGGTCAGGTATACGAGCTGATCTCGGTCTTCCTCAGTCCAAAATTTGTGGTGCCACAAATTCTGTCTGAGCAACATGACAATTAACAACAGCAAAGGTTGGATGACTTGGCTGCCTTCAGTCTGAAAATGTAATCTGATACAGCTGTGCAGCCTCATGTCCATTACCATTCGTATGTAAAAATGCTCATGATATGAATTTTTTTTTTTTTAAGCTTTTCAGCCCAAGCAAGGCTGGAAGCCACTAGCACGCAAGGGGTTACAGAAGGTTTGGAGGAAGAGCAGATAGGAGTGGTAGAGGAAAGGATGTGGAGAAAGATAGTGGATCGATCAAGGCAAGGGGGTTACAGAAGATTTGGAGCAAGAGCAGATAGGAATGAAAGGGGGGAAGGATGTGGAGAAGGGAAGTGGATAGATCAAGGCAACTGGAGATGTCGATTGACGTTACACTTAAATAGTTGGAGATTATATTTGTCAGGGAAACAGGAATAAGGAAGGGAGTTCCACAGGCGAGATGTGTGAGACATGAAGCTATTGGAGTAGAAGAGGCGTCTACATCTAACAGTTTCAACAGTGAAGGGGTGGGAACGGGATGCCAGCCTCGTAGGACGCTTAAATTCATGAAGCCTGGGAACCAGCGAAAGAAGCTCATCGGAGCAATTACCGTGAAAGTATTTGTAAAAAAGACAGAGCGAGGCAACTGTGCGTCTTTGAGAGAGCGACTGCAGACGTGATGATAGATCGGGGCCAATTCTGTGATTGTTAAACAGAACGCTTCTCACTTAACTCACTACTACACATGTTAAATGTTGAAGACAGACTAACCACAGATGTATGCCAATGACAAATTTAACCTAGTCTATATGGCAACACAGCACTATCTACCAAAAACTTTCTTTAAATTTAATAAATGAAAAACAAAGGATTTGCAAACATATGTTCATATGGACTTTTTTCTTTGTTTTGGTGTGAGGAACCTACCTGCAAAGTTTGTAAAAGTATTTTTGATACACCTTTTATATATATTTACCCATACACACAGTCCGTCAAAGATGTATACACATTTCAGGAAAGGGAAAACTTGTCTTTCATAGTTTTACCTATAGGGTATCTTAAAGGATGTTTGTATATCACAGAAAACCAAATATATTGGCAGACCTTAGACAAGAAATTGAAAATGCATGTGCAGCAGTCCCACTAGACATTTTGGGCAAACTTGCCCAAACAGTAGTTTGCCGTACTAATAAATGGCTGGAAGCTAAAGGTCACCATTTTGAGCATCTCTTGTGATTATAGAGTCCAAAGGTAACTTGTATTAATCTTGTGATGTCTGAATACATTTAAATACATTTAGTATTACAATATCTATAGACTTTTTTCCTTTTCTGAAGTATGTATACATTTTTTGGGTGGACCTGTGTGTGTATATATATATATATATATATATATATATATATATATATATATATATATATATATAACAGACAATGAATGTTTATTATTATGTTTCATCAGGAGCCATTCCAAGCTTTTATGTTGGCTTTAATTTCAGGAGAAAATAAAGACAAAAACTGTCCAAAGTTTGGATATTTCTTTATTGTGTTGTTCATCAGTCTAAGCTTTCAGCTCACATGAGCCATCATCAGAGTGGTTATTAGGACTGTATGACAGAAATGTTCACTATAAAAGATGGCATCCTGTTTTGTTTGCATAGATGTTTGCTATGCAACGATAACGGAATAGCAGACACAGGTCGTAAATTCATAAGGCTGATCTATGATGTCATATTTGACTATGTGAAAGAGAAATGTTATCAACAGAACCATGTCTTTAAATGCACTGTAATATGTTATGATTGGTTTGAAAGATATATATATATATATATATATATATATATATATATATAATATATATATAATGGATGACCATTCATATCTGAGTATGCCTGTCTATTAGGACAGCTAGCCAATCCTTATTGCAGAGGCCTGCTCAGGCACATTTTTGTTTCAATATCAACAGAGCCCTCCTGAGCTTAGGCTGCAACTACACTGATTAGTTACAGTTTCTGGGAGAGAGCGCACTCTCCAGAGTGAACAACAGTCTGAACAAAGCCAGTATGCATAAAGCTTTGGTCATGATGACTTGTGGCTTTGTGCTAGCACAACCATTGGCAGTTCATAAATATTTCTGTCTAACCAGTTTTACTCATAAGGCTTGGGTCAAGCTGTGGGGGTGTGGTTTTCAGGCACTTTCCAAAGGTGTCGCATACTGGGATCACCTCTCGTGGCTGATAACATCAAGAAGTCACCTTCTGAACAAATCAACCTTGATGTGATTCAGACCCAGATCTCATGGTCAGAATGCGAATGTTCTAACCACTCTGCCATGTGTCAATATACAGAATGCGATGGGTCAATTGTCGCCATTTTATAATTTTAATTTTGCAAATGCATGTTGATTCTTTTTAATTTTGCTGACTACACAGTATAATAGGGTCTGTAAGAAAAAGAGCACCATGCCACAATTCACTCCACCAGAAATTTGGAAATGACATGCTGTACTACTTGGCATTTATGCCGGAAGCTCCAATACAAACATTTCAGAGTGTTTGGGTGTCAGTCTGAGGTTGGTGCAGAGGATTTGGAAAGAGTTGGATTATATCAACATCATGGTGTTTGGAGTGATCACTAGTGATGGTAACATTATACCTCCATTCATCTTCCCACAGGGACTCAGACTCAGCATGGATGCCTACATCAAATCACTTGAGGTGGTAGTGCTGCCCTGGGTCAAGAGGGTGGCTGCTAGAAGACCAACAGCAACAGGATTCTACACCATGCCGCGCAAGTAAGAAAATCCAGCTATGGCTGTCAGACAATTTCTGCCACCGCATCACTCCTTACATCTGGCCACCTAAATCCTCAGACTGTAACCCCCTTGAATATTATGTGTGGGGTGCAGTTGAGTGAGAGACTAACAAAACTGCTTGTAATACCAAAAATGAACTGAAGGCAAAGATTATGGCAGCATTCACCGACTTAAACAAGGAGACTGCCCAGAATAGTTGCAGGAGATTCTAAAGTCGTCTGGAGGCTGTGGTTGAAAGCAATGGTGATTTTTATTCAATAAATTTACTCTTTAGTATTTCAAGATATTTTTGTGTAATTTTGGTAAATATATGCTAAAATGAGATGTCAGTATTATTTTCATTTTTGCATAATTTAGAAGACAATTTGTCTGTCGCACCCTGTGTGTGTACATACATACATACATACATACATATATATATATGTACTGAGGCATTTACAAAAAATAACACATGTAATACGTCAATCACCATCTTCTATCTTCCTGTATCCTCTTCATCTTTTGTCCCTTCCTAACTCCTCCCTACATGCATTCTTTTCTCTCACTTTCACTCCCTGTAAAATTCCCCCCAACCCATGTACTAATGACATTCCTGCCTTGCTTGGGGTGAAATGATTAAAAAAAAAAAATTCAGTCATTTTTGTGTACAGAAGCTAAATTGCAAGAAAACTAAAGTAAAACAAAACCAAATCATTTCTGCAGTTTCTTTTTTCTGCAGCAGAATTTTGGGATTCCTCATGAGCACTGTGAAATTTTAGTATATATTTGTTTGCTGCTATTTGAAAACGATTATCCTATCTTTTGTTTTATCATATTTGTATTTTATTAATTTTATAATCAAGAAGATTGTGTGTGCATGCATGTGATTTCTGACAAAGTTTTTATATAATGTGTGGTAATGAGGAAGTTCAATGTTACAGAAGGTTAAAGAATATTTGGTTTTATCATGTGCCTTTTTTAAAAATATCTTCAAAAACTGCTCGACTTTCTAACATTCCAACATTGGGTAGTAAACTTTGTGTAACTGCCAAAAGATAAATCATTAGTATTTTCTTATTATTTTTTCTTTCTTATTTAAGAAAGGTGCCAGTGGAGGAAAGAAAAAAAATCAAGAAAAAGAAAATGTTCTTTCATTCTGGCTCTATGTATGCAAGACATATGAAGATGTAAACATTACTGGAATGGTTATATATTTTTAATACATAATCAAAATACACTTTTCAGTAGTAGAAAATATCTTTAGACAGCTGCAGAGTTTGTTGACTTTGATTAACAATGGAATCTATAAATTTTCTTCCTTGTTTTATTTGTACCAAAATCAAAATAAGCAACTAATATACAGTTGCGGCCCAAATGTTCAGAACGGCATTGTTTTCGTCAGAAAAGTAGGTATAATTTTTTATCAAAGTTGTTTTATATTCTATAATTTTCACAGACAATAAATATGATATTATTTGTTATTGTCTGAGATTTTGGTGTTTTGAGAGGATAATACAAAAGTTATGGATTTAGTTGATTTACTGCAAAACCCATGGTGACCCAAATGATCAAAATGGTTGAAAAAATAACAAAATAATAAAAAAATGACAGAGAATACTGGAATTATTTAATATTTAGTTTGAAGCCCTTTAGCTTCAATCACACTTTGACATCTTTGACTGCATGAGGAAATTAAATTTTCAATTTCTTGCTGGGTGATCTTATTCCATTCTTCCTGAAGAGCATTCCATAATTGCTTGGTTGTTTTAGGATTTCTGGCTTTCGAACGTTCTCCCAGAATATTCCACACAATAAGATTGAGATCTGAGCTTTGAGCAGGCCAACCCATAACAATAACCTTTTCATCCTTAAGGGAGTTCATGACCACCTTAGCCTTGTGACATGGGGCATTGTCCTGCATGAATATGAGTGGTCGCTTAGTTGAATTTCTCGGCACAGGCAAGACATGATCTTTTACAAGTTGTTTATAAACTCCTGCATTTACCTTTCCATGTAATCACACCAAAGGGCCCACACCATCTCCAGATATCATCCCCCAAACCATGACACTTCCTCCACCAAATTTAACACTAGTCTTAAGGCATTTAGGCGACAATTTATCACCTACTTTTCGACAAATGTACCTTTTCCTATCTGAGCCAAATAACATAAACTTAGATTCATCACTGAAATGCACCGTTTGCTATTTTTCTTGAGACTACAACACATGTTCGGTTGCAAAGGTAAGACAACACTTTTTATTCTTGGAGCTGATCAGTGACTTCACTGCAGGTGCTCTTGCTTGTAGGTCATGTTCAACTAAACGATGAGACACAGTTTTTCGAGATAAAGTTTTCTCCAGTACAATGCTCATTTCCTGAGAAACAGCAGCAGCAGTTTTAAATCTGTCCTTTTAACCAACTTTACCATAGCATAATCTTCTCTCTTGGTCGTTTTTCTTGGCCTACCTATAGACTTTCTTGCTTCACACAAACCACAATCATCGTAGACCTTAAGAATACTGTGAACAACTCTTTTTGACTTGTTAACAATATTTGCAATAGACCCAATACTTAAATTATCCTTCTTTCGAAGCTTAATAATCTGCTGACGAATTGGTAACGGAGTAAGTGGCATTATATTAACAAATTACACTGCAGATATTCTTACTAATGTTTAGTAAACGAACCGTCACGTAAAGAAATTAAAAGAATTAGAGTTCGCCGGTTAAATATACTAAAACAGAGTAAAAAGCAACCGTTTTGATCATTTTGGCCGCCATGGGTTTTGCAGTAAATCACTAAATCATCCATAACTTTTGTATTATCCTCTCAAATTACACCAAAATCTCAGACAATAACAAATAATATCGTATTTATTGTCTGCAAAAATTATAGAATATAAAACAACTTTGATAAAAACTTATTATTCTGAACATTTTGGCCGCAACTGTAGGTCACTATTGTCTGCCTAGAGCTTCCTTCCTTTTCCCTGATAATTATTGATTTTCTACTAAAACCTGTTACACACACAGGTGTGCACACAATAAATGTTTTTACAAATTCAGTTTCTATTTGTGTATGCACATGCCTTTCTAATTATAGAGAGAGATCTGCTTATATGCACTATCATGTAGGTGTTTGTTTAGCGGCATATCAACTCCTCATGGGACATGTAATGCTGAAATTTAATTTTCTTGGGAGCATTACTAATTTCTTTTACAAAAATATATTGTTGATAATTTTTTTTACTATGAAAATGTATTGCTGGTATTTTTACTATAAAAAGGTTTATACTTTCATTGTGTTTTGACCCCAGTATGGGGATTAACTATTTGCTCATAGCTGGAACCCTAACAGGTGCTACCACCCCTGGTCAGGGTTGACCTGGGAACAGCCATTAAATGGTGATTCTACACTCCTCAAAACCTCCATATCAGAGGCCTTGCTGCCAGATGTAGTTTATCGTCATACCCAGGACTTGGACACACACACACACACATATCATGCATCACTATTGGGAGCTAGCTGGAAACTATACTACAGGTTGTTAGGGAAATTGGATAAACAAAACTATAAGCTATTGATGGTCATGTTAGCACAAAGTCAAGAGTCATTATGACTGAGGGGTTGAGTATACTGTTCTTATTCAAAACTGTTGACCATGCCAGATTATGATCTCTCTCCTCTCAGAAACTGTAACTATCCTGAATGGCAAATTGTCTAGATCTTTTCTTACTAATGCAGGTATACTCCATACTTGGTCCTACTTTGTATTTAATTTTCATTAATGACTTTGCCGATGACATCAGCTCTCAACTTGGTATCTACATTGATGACACAACAATTTACTCGATAGTAATGCTGATCAGCTCAATAAAGTCAAAATGTCAAAAACAACCTAAAGTCAATTGTTAACTGGGGCAAAAGATAACGTGTTAATTTTAATGTCTCCAAAACTAAACTTCTCTCCATTAATCATCGGAGAGACCTTTCTCTGCCTGCCATCAGCTTGGTTGATGTTAACCTCTAGGAAAGTGACTTGTGTGCCTTCACGGGCTGACATTCTCAGCTGACACGAAGTGGAAAGACTATATTGAATCCATTGCTAGTTCAGCTGCTAAGAAAGTTGGTTCACTGTGTCATGTGAGACAAATTTTCTCTTCAGAATCTATCCTACATATCTATATCTACCATTCTTACATGCTTAGAATATTGCTGCCACATATGGTCTAATGCCCCTGCTATTTACCTTGAGCTCCTTGATAAAATCCAAAGAAGAATCTACAATATTATTGGTCCTGACCTGGCAGCTCAGCTTCAACCACTTTCTCAATGCTATAAGGTTGCCTCCTAGTGTCTTTTCTATAAATACTTTTATGGTAATTGTCTGGTAATTTGCTATGGTACCTAGATGTTTTGAATTTAAATGCAGTACTAGACTGGGTTTGAGATCACATCGGGTTACAGTTGAGCTGGCAAGATGTAATCTAACACTTTCTTTTCTCACACTTCTCACTTGTGGAACTCCCTTTCTGGTTCCATGCTTTCCAACCAACCTTAATCTCCAAAAATTTAAATGCAATATCATTCGCTATCTACTATCCTAATTACACTTTTCTCTTCCTTCACCGTAGTAATGTTTCTGTTCCTAATTCTTCCACATCCAGTAACCCCTTGTGTCTTAATGGCTTCACTGTCTTGCTTGGGGTGAAATAAAAAAAAAAAAATTAAGGTCTGCTCAACATCATTAGGATATAAAGTTATGTGGTTGTCAAAGAAACAAATGTGCCTGAATTAGCATCTACAACAGGGATTAGCTGTCTACCCTAGAAAATGGATCTACTCTGAAATGAGCAGCCAGCCATCACACACAGACACACACACACACACACACACATCTATATCTATAATTCTCAAAATGTGTGTGCGTGATCGGATGTTGTTTATGTATTGCCACAGTTTTCATCTGATTTTGATGAAGCTTTTTTGTTTGATAGATAATTCTTCAGTGCTGGTTTTGAGTCCAAATTGGCTGGAAAAAATTACAACCTTGAAGGTGAAAGATCAAAAAAACTGATGTCTTACACTTTGCGCAAAAATGAAAGGCAAAATTTAATGTCTGTAAAAAAACGGCGTACAATCAATTTAGAGAGTTGGAATCTAATGCAAAAAATTATTAGAATTATAAAATAAAATATATATTATAAATAAAAATTATCATATATTATTATTATGACGGTCCATGGAAGAGGTTCCTTTCTTGCAAGATTGAGAACACAAAAACAGCCCTTTTCAGGGACACACCCCATTCAAATTTTTACACCCTCCCCCATTTGGGGATGTGTCTCAATTGCACCCAATTGTTACTAATATTGATTTTTGAGTGGGCTGACTTTAAACTTAAACTGCTCTAATTTGAACTGCAAAAATTCCCAGTAATGAAACACCTGGTCAAAGATGGGTTATACTGCTAGTATATATATATTATTATTTATCCATTTACATGTTGTTTCACGTAGTGTGATTTTCAAAATGGATGTTTGTTATTCTTAGACATTCCTGTGCTCTACAGTTCTTTTCATATTTCTCAAGAGGAATGCACCAGCCATGCTGACAGTTCAAAATAATTTAATTCCTTTTGTTTACTAATCCATTTATGTTCTTGAATTCTATGATTTTCACTTTTTAATTCATACATAGATTGCAATTTCTTCCTTATTATATCCCATTCTACTACTGTGGTTTAATGTTTATTAAAAGGATCTTTTAAAAGTATTGAAAATAGTGCACTCTTATATTCATAAGAAAAAAGAATATACAAATCCTTTTTATATATATATATATATATATATATATATATATATATATATATATATATATATATATATATTACAATGAATCATTCATACAAAAAGTGAAGTAGTAAAGTTAATGAGGATGATTGGAGAACCCGTTGAAAGTACTTGCATATTTAAGGAAGACCTAATACAGTTTATAATTTAAAAAAACAAGGATCATAACATTCATCAAGGGATTAGCGAGTTAATGCATCTTTAAAATTTAGTTAGTGAAGGGATTTCGACATTTTATGTCATTAACTTTACTAATTTACTTTTTGTATGAATGATTCATTGTAATATAAATTAAACTGCACCACATATTTCATATATATAATAAAATTGGATACTGAAGTCAACACTGAGTAGCAACAGTTTGTTTCATGCTTGGATGCAGTCTTCAGGCCTGAAAATTGCATTTAGACTGTTGCCACTAGTTGTTGACCTACATATGCTCTATCCTTGATACCGAGTTTTTTTACTCATAAATAAAGCATACCATAAAAGTATATTTTTTACTATATATTTAATAGTTAATGAAATTTGAGGAATAAAAAGACAACAAAATGATAACAATTTTGGCAATAAGATTGATGATATTTATTATTTTACTACAAAGAGAGATAGATTTTAAAATTGGAATGCCTGTGTCCTTTTTCAATGAGATGAGGAAGAAACAAAGAAATGGGACTCATTCTTCCATAGAATGTTGTTGTTGGTTAGAGGGTTCCTTGTGGAAAATTTATACTCTGACTAAACCTAAAAATTCCAACTTTAAAATCTTTCTCTTCATGCTTCAATTTAGTCAAAAGGTTAAAATATAAATATCATCAATCTTATTGCGAATAGTGTTATCATTTTCTTGTCATTTTATTCCTCAAATTTCATTAACCGGCTTATGAAATCCACATATTATAAGAAGCACAAATGCCTGTGTATGTGTGCAGACTACGTATATTTATGTTTAAAAATGTGTTTGTGTAAATATATTTTCTAGAAAGCCTTCCCAGTCACTTTTGGAATGAATTCATATTCAATATCAGTTGCAAATAATATCAAGGTAATTCATACCTCACCCACTGCCCCCACACCCCGAAAACATCTACAAGGGCATGATATTATCAAATGACAAATTTACTTGTGCTTTGGAGTATAAAAGAACAAACAACTGATACATTCAACCTTTCCTTTTTTTCTGTTAAACATAGTTGCACAAATTGTACTATTGCTTATACGTAACCTACTAAATATAACAACTAACTGTAGAGTTCTAAAGTTACTTGTATGAAAGGACTGCTATTGCTACATCAAGGGTATCAGCCTTTTTCTGCTACGATTGGTAAATTGATCTTATGTTTTTTTTTTGTATTTAATGGCCTTCTGCTAGTTTTGGTGTAAATTTGTAAATTAATTATATTTCTTCAAAATACAAGTATACCATGAAATTCTGCTGCACCAAGAAATTGGTGCTCTCCCTCAAACATCGCATAAAAGTTTTCCAAGATTTGAAAAACACAAATTATAAAAAACAAAGACTATATTTTGTTAAGATAATCGGTGGTTCATTTAAAAATAAAAGAAAAACTATTTTCTTATGTGCCATGTTCCTTCAGGATGTGGGTGATCATAGCTCTCCATAATTTCCTATCCTCTGTAGCTCTTAGCAAGGTTTTTTTTTTTTTTAATATCCTTTCCACTCCTTGTTCTGTCCATTTACACAAGCTTGTTAGGTTAATTTCTGTTTCCCTATGTCTCTGTTGCCTTCAATATATCCTGTAAGTGTCAAATTCTCCAAGCCCTCTTTCCTCATTATGTGTCCCCAAAATTTCAACACTTTCTGATTCTAAGTACAGGTATACCTCACTCTATGTCATTAATTGGTTCTAGAGGTCATGACTTAGGTTGAAATAACCACACTAATAACTGCAAATAATCACTCCCCATTGCCTTTTACACTATTTATGTTATGTACAGTATACTGAATAAAATAATTAAGTAAAAAACAATTTTAAATTTACATAAACTTGAGTAAAACGACCTATAGCGAGTTTTATTTTTCTAGATAATATTTAAGAAAAACCGACATATCTTCAAAAAGGACTTGAAACAAGCTGAGGTATCACTGTATAAGTGTCCTTTTTGTTTCTATTTTTCTTAAAATTTCTTCATTGTTAACATGCTCCCTCCATGGTACTCTCTGCATTTTTCTATAAAACCACATCTCTGTTGCCTCAAGTCTCCTCTTCCTCTATGAGGAAATTGTCCAGCATTCACTGCCATATAGGAGGATTGATATTGCATAGCAGTTCAGCACTCTTTTCTTTGTTTGCAGAGAAATTTTCCTCTGGAAAGCATATTTTGCTATTTCAGTGCATGTTCAGATTTTGACGTCACATTTTTTATCATCTGTTAGAACACTTCCCAGATATTACAATTTCTGTACTTGCTTGATTTTTAACATCTCCAATTCGTAGTTTGCATCCTGTGCTGTTCCTCTGACTTACAACTGTACATTCTGGCTTCTTACAATTAATAGTTAGTCCTTTCTTCTTGCTTTCCTTTTCTAATTGGTCTAAGAGATCTTACAATTTTCTTTCTGTGTCTGCCATCAATATGGTATCATCTGTGTATCTTGTGTTAAGATTGTGCCTACCAGTAATAAATCCTGGTAGGACTTATAGTTCACTTAAAATTGCTTCACTGTATATGCTAAATAAATTCTGTGAGACGACACATCCTTGTCTTAGACCCTTTCCTATTATTGTGTACTTACAGTTTATTTTCTATCTGTATGCAGCTGGTTTTCTCAGAGTACAAGTTCTAGATTATTCTAAAAAATTTTCCTAACAGTTCAAATAGATCTTTGTGTCATACCTTTTCAAATGCTTTTTGATAGTCTATGAAGTCTAGGTATATGTCCTCCTGCATTTGTATTGCTTTCTCCGATATCATTCTGATCATAAATATTGCATTTCTTGTTCCAGTCTCTTTAAAGAAACTACACTGTTCTTGTCTGATTTCCGGTTTAATTCTTCTATGTGCTCTATTCATAAGAATCAAGATGATAAGCTTAGTTATGTGGCTCATTACACTGATTGTCCAATGGAACTTGCATTTATTTGCACCTAGATTCTTAGGTAGTGCTATGAAAATGAACCTACTAAAATTGTCCAGTATGTCACCAATGTCATATATTTCATTTATTATTTTTGTAATCTTGTCAATGCCAAAATCATCTAAGGCTGATAGCATCTCTATTACAACTCTGTTTCGTTCTGTTTTCTTTCTGATCATGCTGATCTCACCTCAAATATTTCAGATTCTTCCATATTTTTGTATTTGTAGGTTTTCCCACTTTGAAAGACTTTTCTGATTTATTTGCACAATCTTTCAAGTATTTTTCCTACTCAGTTATAAGTTTTCCTACAAGGTGCATGCTTTTCCTGCTGTTATCTTTTGTTCTTTTATATACCTATGATGCTCATTTTTTTCTATCATGGCACTCTTTTTAATGAGCCATTCTTCCTTTACCTGCCTTTGTTTCTAATGCTTGTGTTTAATGTTCTATATTCTGTACCATTCCTTGGCATTGTTTGCTGTCTCTTTTTATCATTTTGAGAATTTCATGTCATCCACTTTTTTCTTGTCTCACTTTCCTTGGGATGCCACCATTTTCCAATGCTGCAGGTGCTTCTCTTAATGTGTTTCACTTTGAATTCCCAGTCTTATCTAAGTTATTTGCTTTTAATTTTTTTAAGCATATA
The DNA here is from genome assembly GCA_964036315.1 of Acanthosepion esculentum. NCBI lineage: Eukaryota > Metazoa > Mollusca > Cephalopoda > Sepiida > Sepiidae > Acanthosepion > Acanthosepion esculentum. The sequence continues at coordinate 48,160,557 of OZ038493.1, read as the reverse complement.
TCTCTTTGCAGTTTATGTCATTCAGGAGTTTCTCATAATTTAGCCATTGCTTTAGTTTTCTTTAAGTTCTGTAATTTAAGTCTGAGTTTGCATAGAACTTGAATGTGGTTGGCACTTAGGTTTTACAGTGTAAAATTGCATTCCTGAATCTTTGATTGTTATATACTTAATCAGGTTGTTTGTGTCTCCTCCTGCATTTCTCCATTTCGATAAGCATCTTGGATCTTCTTGAAATCAGATGTTGGTTATTATTTGTTTGTTTACTTTGCACCATTGTACCAATTTTCCTCTGCACTCCTTGTTGATTTCAATTCACATGGGAATGACTGCAAAACACTTGCCCCTTCCCTTTATAGGCAAAAGCACACAAATGCATGCTGGGATTTTTTTCTTAACAAATAAAATAAGCTGGTTTGTAGTTTGACATGACTCAGTCCTAATCTGCCATTTTTAGAAGACAGAATGCTACATTTGTTTTGTTTAAGTCTGTATAAGGATTTCTTTTAGATGCCACATAAGTTGGTCATTGCTTTTGCTGGTAATGGAATAGACCTCGGGATGTTGAACATATACTTCACAGTCTATTGGTGCATTTAAATATGCCGTTTTTACATCCATTTAGTGGACAAATAAATTATGTTGAATAGGTAATTGCATTAAAGTACTTACAGACAATAAACATGTTGTGGGAGAGAAAGTTTTGTGATAATCTATTCCAGGTTTTTGCAGGTAGCCTTTTGCAACGAATCTTGCTTTCAACCATTCATTACTAGAGTTATTAGTTTTAATAGTGTAGACTGACTACCTACAACAGTTTTATCAGGTGGAAGTTCTGTCCGTTCATAAGTATTTAGGGCAGTTATTTCTTTCAGGAAGTATTTACAAATGAACGAAATTATTTTTAAAATTTTTTTGTTTTAGAAAATCTTGGTAAAAATATTTTTTCATTTACATATGTTTGTTTTACTAAATGATGCAATCAATTAAATCATTACTCAAGCTGGGAAGATAAATTTTAAATGTCTAATTTATAAATGTTTTATTTTTTTAGATATTTTGAAAAAGAGCAGTTCAGTCACTGTGCAGATTTAATTGGTTTTATTAGTCCTTCTGTCACTCAAGCAATCAAACTTTCTTCAGGTAACAAACCCTTCTTCTTTTCTCATTTTACAACTATGACTTTAATTAAATTTTGAAGGTTAAAAAATGCCAGCAACCATTTTAATGACAACTGCTCACTGTGTTATGGTCACTGACACAATTCACTCATATAACAAAAGTTTAAAAAAAAAAACATATACAAAAATGGCAACTTCAAAATTCTCTTGAAGCTGTTTAAAAAGAAAAGAAATGTTTTCTTTGCGATTATAATGAATATACCTTTTTTTATTAATTTTAGTTCCTGCTCTAGGGTGAAGTTTAGGAAAGTTTATAAACTATTGCTAGTGGAGTGAATTTTACCCCCACTTTGTGGAGTGAGTTGCCATGGTCAAATGTAAAATAAGTAACAGAACTGTTCAACAAACTGAATTGATAAAGTTAGCAATAACAAGAAAAAGAAAAGAACAGAGCAAAAAATAATACAAAGCAAGCAAACAACAAGGCAAATTAACAGTAATAAGGCAATACAACAGTAAGTTGGCACAAAGTTCACAGGCTAAAAATTGGGGTTGATACACAAGAGCCAGTTTGGACACGCAAACATAGCATTCTGACTTCAAGACAAGGCAAACTGGCATGGAGTCATATGAAACCGAGAACCGGCCAAATTTATTGGCTAGGAAAAAATCCCAGCATGCATTACTGTGCTTCTGCTTATAAAATGGGGAGAGGAAAGTGTTTTGCAGTAATTCCAAGTAGTATTGGAACCAACAATACCCCAATATATGTCAGCTTTGTGCCTGACTAGGTAAAGCTTAGTAAATATCTATTATTTTTTTTTATAACCTACACAACTTACAGTAAATTTTAATATTGTTAAATGTTCAATTTTGATTTTCTGAATTACATTTTTGTTAAAAAAATTATTAGTATGTAATCAAATTCAAAAATTGCTTATTGAACAATTTTGATTAAATTCAGATTCTACATCAGGATAACATCTGGGTATAATGACCTTCACAAGCAATTTCTTTTGCAGGAAATAAATACTCTTACCGTGTAACCAAAGTTTAAAAAACAAACAAACAAATAAAGCTTATACAAAAATGGCAACTTCAAACTTTCACTTGAAACTCTTTAAGAAGAAAAAATAAAATATTTGGCTTCATTGTCAGGTAATTATTTGTAAGGAATAGACTTGTTTTTTTTAATTTGGTTCTTGCTCAGGAGAGATGTTTAGCAATCCAGTAGGATTTTTAAAACCAACAGCAGTGAAAAGCTGAATACGGTCAGCCAGGTTGTCCTACACACATTGGATGCTGGAAATTTAAATTTTCAGCATTTCTCTCAATGTATAACTACAGCCAACATTTGTTATGTTTCGTTCCATCACCCCCGCTACATATATAAGGGACTCCATCAGTAAAAACATTTAGTTTGAAGAAGTCCATTCTAAAAGATGGAACATGTCACATAGTATTTTTTTTCATTTTGTCATTCAGTTACCTACCAAAGCAATCTCATAAACAATTACTAGTAGAGTGAATTTTACCCCCACTAGGTACCTCAATATGTAAGCCTTGTGCCTGGCTAGGCTAAATGTAGTAAATATCTGTATTTTTTTTCATAACCCCTACCCAAGTTGCAATGATTTTTTATATTTTTAAATGTTTAATTTTGATTTGATGAATTAAATATAAACAAATTTGAACAGCAATGTAGTTGAATCTGAAATTGCTTAATTTGATTAAAGTTAGGCATTCCAGGAAATAATAACCACATGCACAAGCAATTTTTTTCTGTAGAAAATAAATTATCACATAGGAATAAACAGTTTATAATTTTCTACATTTCTCTTAAATTTACACCTCCCTTACATTTTTCTTTCCAGAAGAGGAAATTTGCATCTTTCTGGATCCTCTCAATCTTCAACAAAAACACTACATCTTCATGGCAGTCAATGACAATATGGCTGCCAATACATATGGAGGCACACATTGGTGAGTAAATTTTACTACTTGTGCGATATCACATTCCTCACTCCCAAGAAGAATGCAGTGATTGACAAGATATTTTGCCAATAACTCGTCACACAGTACTTAAAAGTTTTACGCACCAAAATGTTAACCACCATTTTTCTTTTATATAATTCTGAATTTTAAAATCTCCATTTAGATCATGAGAAATTATTTTGTTTATGAAAAATATTTTTTTCTTTGATTGCTTTCATTTGCAATATTAGACCTTAAATATAATTATTAATATATACAAAAACATTATTGAAAAATTGCATAGTGTTATATTCTGTGCTATAGGAATATATACTTAGAAAACACGGTGGATAAAATAAGTAAAGGTTTATTGTAAAAAAAACCCAGTACAATAAGAATAAAAGTAACAGTTATGTACAAGGTCGTCGCAAGTCAATCCAGTAGTGAGTGCCACTATTGAAAGGTCGGTAGTTCTCTCGTAAGTTTGAGTCATATTCAACAGATCCCAGCTAGTCTCCGTAGTCCGTTGACTTACAGCTACATATAGGTAGTTACTACGTATAGTGTAGTCACTCATGGGCGTGACAGATTATTCCATTACATCATATAGTGAGAGAAACAGTTAACACATATCTTGGGAAATTTATTTTCTTTGGTTAAAAATACATAAAAAAAAAAAATCACACTGTATCTATATCAAACTGAAGGACAAGTCGGATGGAAAGACATGGAGGTTCCATCTATTATTGGTTTGAACTAATTTCCTCATCTTTGTATTTCACATTGTTTCAGTTGTATACCTTCTGGTCTTTTTTAGCTGTCTATTGTGATTGAGATATTTTTGATTTGCATAATTATTAATATCTGGTAAAAATTGTTGAAATTTCTAGGGTACATGAGGAAAGAGGGCTTGGAAAATTTGATACTCACAATAGATTGAAGGCAAGAACGATAGAAAACAATGCATAACCAACCTAGCGAGCTTGTGAAAATTGATGTCAGAACTGGGTTTAGGAGAGATAACAAAGACAAAATTGTATTAAGAGCTACAAAGGTCAAGAAATGTTTTTAAAATGTCATAAAGAAATTAGAGTTGTCTCCCTTACTCAAATTTGCAAACAATGGATTTATATTTTCAGCATTGAACAGAAAAGCTGTAATTTATCATTTACTTAAGCAAGATAAGAGTGTTAATTATATAATGCTAAGTGAAAGCCTGGCAACCATGCAGCTTGTGTCTTTGGCTAGAGGAGAACCTGTTAGTCCTAAATTACTACTATCCTCAAATTATTAAGGCGACCTTTAGCAAGAGTTATCAATATAACATAAGTAGCTAATCAACAGTGTATACTCAATACTAGGAATCAAGTATTATTTGTTATTGATTAGAAAACAGAGAAAATGTATCCATGTAAACAAATCAGAAAATGATTTCGATTTTTATTAAAGAATACCCATCAAAATAATTTAGGGAAAAAGAATAAGGAGAGACACAGCAATTTTGATATTTAAGTTTTATTCCAATCTTTTATTTAATTTGTAGTCTCAAATTTCACAAAATATGATGAAAATACCTTGTTTTGACCTTTGTTTAAATGCTATCTCCCCTTTAGATGTTAGTGGTAATGGCTGTTAACTGTTCCCAAATTCTTTTGTTTTTTTTTTTTCCTTTTCTTATCTCTGAATTGTCATGACTTCTTATCAGGATATTTTCTAGCAAGCATAACAAAATGAGACTCACTGTTACCAATGAATCTGTTGCATGTCTCAAATATTGGATGTTGTTAAATTACATGTTAGAAATCTCAGACACTTTTGGTCAGTTTCAATACAGTGAGAAACTAATACATTTAATGTGTTGTTTTGTAAAATCTTATTTAATTAAATTCCTTGTGGCAATTATTAATTAATTTTCATAACATTGTTCTGGTGTATAAAAATTTATATATTTTCTCCCATTTTATATATATATATATATATATATATATATATATATATATATATATATATATATTAGGTACCACCAAAAATTTGCTAAAATAGAGCATACAATGATGAAAAAAGCCCCAAAACAAGCTATAAAAAAATAAGGTATATTGAGCATACTAATGTCTTAAGAAAAAATTTTTTTTTTTGATAAATAATGTAACTGTTTTACATTTTTAAAAATTTGTAATTAGAATAATTTATTAAGTTTTAAATTTTGTATTAATTCCACCCTTTTAGATGATATTATTATCAAGTAAAACCTATATTTACGAATCATCAGACAATTATTTTTAAGAGAATTTTGAATTTTTTGTATGTGTATAAACATACTGTTTTTGTAGATATGGATGCCAAACATGACATTACCAGAAAATAAGTGCGATAAGTATTTTGCTTATTGAAGATATTAAATTTAATCTATTAGCTTGAAATTAAAACTAAAACAAAAGCTTCAAGTAAGATTTTTCATTTTTAAAAGGGGATTTAATGGTTTCTTAGGTATCACATTTGCTGTGGTCGTACCTTATATATATACACACACACACACTTAGTTATTTTCTGTAATAACTTCACAAATCAACATTAGTTTAAAAGGTGGAAAACTATAAAAGTTTGACTAAACTAAAATTTTCAAGGTTAACATTTTAAAGTAACTTAATCATTGCCTCCAGTCTAAAATCTGAGTGTTGTGTTTGAAAGCATTTTACATCGTCTTGCCTTGCACTGAACCCCATACATTTTTTTCTCCTTTTCCTGTAAAATAGAGTAATAATCCAGAAATGACCTAAGGGTTTATTTGAATTATTATTTAGGAATTGTTTATTTGGTTCTTTTAAATATATCTTGTATGTTTTTTTTTTTTTTTTAAAGATTTATTTGTATTCTGATAAATATCAGAAGCCACTAAATCCCCTTTAAGTACCAAGTCACTTCAGAATGTAAGCAGTTATGGCTCCTCATTTCTTTTTGTTTATAATTGTTTAATGTTCTAAGGAGTGAAATGGTTTACTGCTCCCTTCTAGATTAGTTTCCAACCAAGACTAGAGTTCAGCTTTGCTCTTTTATTTCATTATAGAAAAATTCTGCATAGATGTCCTCTTTTTGTTTTGTTTGTGTTGTCTGAAGATTTATAGTAGTAGATCATTCTCATCTCTAAAACATGGAGAGTGGAATATCTCATTAATTAATCCATCTTTGCTATTGCCACCACTGAATAAGACTGAATTCACTGCCTGACCTATGAATTGAACTTATGGCTACAAGGTAAATAATTGTACATAACTACTGCTCTCATCCCCGCATACGACAAGCACATTTGCAGCATTAAACCTTTTAATGTCTCTTCATATGCTATTCATTTTTAGGCATTCACCTGCTGATGATGTAATTTTATTGTCATTTAGTATCCTTCATAATTTACCAAGACTTTTCAGTTAATCTGATGAATATTTATAAATATCTCTTAAATTTAAAAAGTTTGAAAAACCAACATTTGCCTTGATAAGTCTGTCAGAGGATGAAACATGTTGGTTAAGATAAGAGTCCTTTTTTTTCTTTATTCATATTTTGTCCTTTTACAAATATATTGTAGTTATATCTGGAATTTTTACATAAGCAATTTAAATTTTCACTTGTTTATTTTTAGGAGTTTGCTTGTCTATGATCGCAACATTGAAGAATTTCATCACTTCGATTCCTTGACACCATCTAACCAAAATGTATCAATGTGTCTTTCACAGAAGCTATTCAATTATTTCCCTGGTAAGATGCCACCCTTGGAAGAGGGGGGGGGGGGAATGCATTTTTCTGTTATGTATTTTATTTCTTCAAAATTACCTTGTATCTTTAACCAAGTCACACTCTAGAAACACTTCAGAAATGTTTTTCAAACTATTGTTTTTTTTGTTTAAATATACTCACATTTAATGAAATTTTTAAAATATGCTCTTTAGTAGAAAGAACATTGAAACCCTTATATAAAATTTTGAAATTTAAATTTATATAATCCAACTTATTTGCTTTTAGAAATCAATGTTTATTACTGGCATAGTGTCACATTATAAATTGTGCTTTTTTTTTAATCATTCCATGCCAAGTAAGGCAATAGTGCCACTAAAGCGCTAGGGGTTACTGAGAGTGAAAGGAAACGAGAAAGTCATTTGCTGGGAGAAAGAGCAATAAAAGAACAAGATTCGGGAAGACAGATGATGGTGATTGATGTTGCACTTAAAATTTTAAGGTTGACAGGGAAGCTGGAAGGGAGTTCCACATGCAAGAAGTACAAGAATAGAACTTACAGTTGCATCTAAATATTTCAACAATAAAAATGATGAGACCTACTTGCCAACCTAGTTGCATGCTTAAATTCATGCAGTCAAGGTATGAAGGAAGAAAGCTCATCAGAACAGCTGCCATGAAAATATTTATAGAATAGTTAGAGGGAAACCATGACATTACAGTGCAAAAATGATTGAAGATGAGATGTCAGATCAAGACCAATAACATTACAGACCCATCTTTGGATTTTCTCAAGAATCTTGATGTATATAGAAGGAACACCAGATCAGATTTGGCAACAATATTTAATGCACAAATGAATGGAAGATTTATAAATGTGTAAGATGGATTCCAATGAGAAAAATTGCCTGTCATGACACAGTGAACCCATTTTTCTAGCAGCAGATCTAGCATTTAATTCAATATAATCACTCCACTTCATGCCAGTAGGAAACAGGAGACCAAGAAAATACAGCGTGTTGCAACTGATTGAAGGTCATCTTCAAGATCAGCTGCCAGTTTTACTTAATAGTAAGTCTGACAAGTCTGATTAAGGCTGGAGTAAATAGTTGTGCTGCAGAGTAAATGCTGAATTGGGAAATTATGTCATTGGGGAAGGTCGTTAACAAAGAAAAATGTGTGTCAAAATAGGATATATTATACAGGCAAACACTTGTACAGTCTCTGTACCCAGTGTGCAAAGAACGTTCAAGGACAGACCCGCTTACCTTGTATTAATATGAAAGGAACTAGAGAAGTGGCCATTGAAAACTTTCATGATTTACTTAAATTGTTTTAATTTCTTTCTTTTGTGTCCAAAATCTTTTTTTCTCTTTTTAAAACAGGCCATGACAAATTATACTTCAAAGAAAGGACATGTCCACGACAGGAAAATGGTAAGATGCATTTTCTTTAAACACACAGAACAGAATTGATTTTCATTAAATTGATACTTCACTTCCTATAGATCAGGGGGTGTCCAAACTTTTTCAAAGAGGGCCAGATTTGATGAGGTTGAAATGCGTTAGGGCCAACCATTCTGCTTGGCATTCTTTGAAACATTAAAATTAAATGGAAAGGGACTATCTTATGAAAATTTGATTGCAAACGGCATATTTTCATTTCTTCACATGGATGGCAAATAAATTTAAACAGGTCTTGCCAAAATCACTCAGCCTGTCATCTGAAGCTCATATAAGATGAAGTATGTCTGAGAAAAAAGAACTTCCAGGAAGCTCTATCTCAGGTTAATCTTAAACATTATTTATTATTGGTAATTAATGTTGTCTGTCAATTTTAAATTAAAAACATATGAATAGGAACATAACACAAACACTCATTAAAAGGTAGAAAACAAAGTGACACAAGTCCAAGTGTCCAAATCTATTGATAACTGATTTTGATCAACACAAAATGAATAAATTCTAAAATCTTAATGAATTTAATTTATCTCAGATGACTAAAACAAATAACTTGTCTGCACTAATGTAAAGAGTGATACTGAGACCTGGACTGCAGTATGTAGGCCTGGTCTTGTTCAAAAGCAGTGATTTTAGAAATTGGCTGGAAAAGGCCAAGCTCAGGGTTACACAGTGCTGCTACCATCTTTTGGTGAAACATGAAATTGCATTTCTAAGGTGTTCACCTTACAGTCTGACAATACTGACAGGCTGTAAGTGATGCATTCTATGACAGACGATGGTGGGGGGTTGTATGAAATTTGACCCCAGATTGGACTTTGGACATATCTGCTATAGATTGAATAAACAGTTACATTCCATGTTGTTGGGAGTTGTGCTGTTTTTTTTTGTTTTTTTAAAATTGAGAATTCATAATCCACCCTATCACCCAGACCAAACTATGGGGCCTCGTGGTGTGGAGAAGGACTCTTATATTCCTCTATCTAATGCAATAAATTTAAGGTGATTAATGTTCTAAAATGAAACACACACACACACACACACACACACACACACACACACACACACACACATATATATTATTATTATTATTTATTTTATTTTATTTTTCAGGCTATGACTGTGGAATGCATGTGATAAGCACATGTGAACATCTCATTCGGGAATTTGTAGAAGCATGCATGCTTACACTAGATGATGTCATTTCTTTAGCTAATATAGAGAAGAAACGACAGAACCTCAAAGACCTTATTTACCAACTAAAAAACTCATAACATTTGTTTGTATTTTTTTTTTTTTTTTTACTATTTTTAGATTACTGCAGAAGAGATTCTCAAAAAAAAAAAATATCCAGTTTAACTCAGGAGATTCAATACTGGAAGTACCTCCCCAATCAACTGATTCTATTTTTTCCTACTCAGGGCATTTTATTTTCCAGTACTTTGCAATCTAATAAAAAGAAAAATTCCAGTTGTAATTAGAATCAATCTTTGATGACATCAACTGGTTCACAGAAACAATTTACATTTAATATTACAATATTCTGGAATGGGGCTCAGGCAAAGTCTTGTTTGTCCGCAGTCTCTGGATAAACATTAGTCTACCTCAACTTTGTATGCAAGACCTAAGGGATATTTCTTTTTGGGATGGAGGAATATCTTATAGCATCAAATATAGTAGCTCTTGGAGGTTGTTAAAAATAGAATTTTATTAAGATTTAAGAAAGATAATGAGATCTTTGTAATAACAAAATTACTGAATTAATTTGAACTTTAATACACTTGCCAGTTAGAACAAGTTAAAAATCAACAAGAAAAAAAAAAGTTTTTCTATTTCATACATGAACAATAAAACTGCTTAGACTGAGGCTTGAACTAGCAACCAATTCACAATACTTAAATAAACTGGTTCACTGAGAACAAAATAGGGAAAAAATTTTCAGGGAATAATAATTTTTTTTTAGCATTCATTAGACCTTGCTCAAAAGACATTTATCAGAATTTTTTTTTTATTACAAACTTATTTAGAAAGGTCCAATTTGAGACTGCTTACATGATTGATATCTGGATGAGATATATATATATATTTTTTACACAGTTAAAAACTTTTTTGTAGGAGGGATTTTTTTCAGAAAGACATGTATAAACCTTAGGGGATAATAATTATTTATCTTAACAGTATATATATTTATTCTTTATTTATATAAACTTTTGTTCATTAAGTGTATATCTCTATTTGCTTTTTCAGAAGGATTTTTAAATGAACAGGTTAGGGATTGGTTATACATTATCGATATTATGAACACCCACTTCTAGCTTAAGAAAATGATTAAAAAAAAAAAAAATTTTTTTTTTTCTGTCACAAATCTTGAAATTCATCTGAATGAAAAATCTTTCTAATTTTTTTTTATTTGTCTAGTCTTTAGTTTCTAATTTCAATTATTAAAAATTCATAAGCTTTAATTATTAACAGTCATACTTTACATCACATCTTAATTCCATGTAAATCTGAATGACAACCTTTAGAGAACACTGGTACACTTAAGATATTCAAGCAAATGAGATTTGCCATTTGAATTAATGTACATCCACACTTATAGGGTTTTTCCAATTCATCAAAGCATATATTCTGACTGGTGATGAAAAATAATTATTTGTCTTCAGTCAGAAAGATCATAAATATTTGGCTTGGCAAGTATATTAAAGAGCTATGGTGAAACTATCTGATAGTATTTTCGTTATTAAATTACTTTACCTGAAAAAGTATTTCAAACTGAGTCTGGGTTTAGGGAGTTAAAGATCTGATGAGGGGGGGTTATATGTAATGTGTTGTTGGACTGAAATAAAAAGAAAGAAAAGATTTTAAATGCTAATTCATAAATAAATAAATTATATGAAAAGAGTATGTAGTGTCAGTCTCATCCTCCAAAACTACTCATTATTTATCTTTTTGGGGTGGGGGTGGTGGTATGTGAGTGTGTTTGTGACAGTTGGGGGGGAGTTAAACTCATTTTCTTAACAGTTATATTCTTGACCCCTTTGTAAATGGACTATGTCAATGTCTTTGTAAACCACTACCTCAGATCAAGCAGCATTGGAAAATGTAATATTTGATGAAATAATCTCAACCCAGTCTGGCACAAGGCCACAATTAGTGAAAACAAACTACAAGGAAAAGATAATGATCTGTGAAAGAAATGAACTAACAATTTCTCCCAAATGAAATGCCTAAACAGTTATGAAACTTAGTTGTGGCACATGGCCACAATTAGTGGGAACCCAGTGAATTTTCTGTACCAGAATTTAATTATGAAAGGAAAATCATAGATGAGCTTGGTTGTGTAGATCCAGCAAGAAGATTTTTTTTTTTTTTTTTCCACTCTGGGTGGTCAAAATAAAATTGCCGGTGTTTGATTCCATTTATACTATTTTCCAATACATTATGAACAATTTCTTCAACTTTACCTATGTATATGAAATAAATAATGCCAACAAAAGAAACTGGTGGAAAAAAAATTAAAATGACAGTCTAGTCATAATTTTCACCAGTAACAGCCAAGATGATCAACATTCATTTAACAAGAACAGACTGTTTGATTCTATTTATCTTACAATACTGTGATTGACTTTTTCTAATCAGGTAATGATTTCTTGAAAATAGGATTTTCAAACTTATCTTCATTAGTTTTTAAAATTTACAGCTTGAGAATATTATCTTGAAATGTTTATATTCCAATTTTCTTTGCTTTTGTAAATACAAAAAAAAATACTAATTTACCATTGGCATGGTATTTTGCCAGTCTTGTGTTATTTAAACTAAAGGTTTGGTTGAGGAGGTATTTGTGCATCTCCTACCATTACTGATGGTTTTTCTTCAAGCTGAAACCCAAGATTTTTAAAGGCAGGCTGAACCTCCCCAACCTGGAAAATAGTCTCAACTTCTGTTTGATGTGTTCCTGTGCCAAACAAAGCTAAACAATATTCTTATTGTATATATGAAAAAAAAAAAACAGAAAAAGATTGGGACAATTTATTAAACCTAACATAGACTGACACATCTACTGAGGGTAGGGTATGAGCTGCCATCGATTGTAGGAATGTGAAAGATGATACATTGTCGTTACAGTACATTAAAAAATAAAACCAAAAGAAAATATACTGCTTAATGCCACTTGAAGAAAAAAAACTGTTTTATTAATAAAACAAAAAACGTTTATCAAATAATTGAAGTTTTGTTATTTCTTTGGTATTAATTTCGTAAATTCATTTATTACAATAACAGCAAGATTATCCATTATTGTCTAGGTTAAATTGACTTAAAATTATTATTTTTCAATTTGCAGTTTAAGTTAATATGCTTTTTTTTTTCATGAAAATTGATTTTTTTGTTTCTGACAACTACAAATTATAGGATACCATGTACAACCCTAGAGAAAAATTATGAAATTAGCATGCATAGAGAATGAAAACTTAAGATTTGTTTTTATTTAGTAGTAAAAAAAAAAACAAACTAATAACAGATAATATTTAAAACATTTTATTTAATAGCTCAAGATTCTGTTTCATAAAATCTATCTTAAACAAACTAGATTCAATTATTTAAATTAATGGTGTCATTTTATTTCAAGTCACGTAAAGGAAAATATTATGGAATATGCTATTAAGGAAAAATTTTATCAGTCTAGTTTGTTTAACATATATTTTAAGAAGCCAGAATGCTCAGTTATTAAATAAGAGGTTCTGCATTTAACTGTTTATTTCAGTCAGTTATGTGCAATGCGTGATACATGCTTAGGCGATCATGTATCTTTCGATACATGACTGACGAGGCAGATTTTTCCCTCAGTAGGTTGCCGTTTCTTTCTGTGGTAGACCAGTTGCCATCCAAGGCTATAGAACCCAGTCTGTCCTGCTATTTACCCATAGCTGGGGGGAGAAGAGGAGGATTCATACTTTTTCCAAGGGTATTAGCACGTAAGTGAATGTAATGGATTCAACTGGAATTTGAACTCGGCTCTCCGATTCCTCAATCCGAGCTGCTATCCATTATTCCACTGTGCCTCCTCCTCTATTTATTTATTACTAAATAAAAAAAAAAAAATAATAAGTGAATGTCTTCTAAGTGTGCTAATTCCATATTTTTTTTCTAGGGCTTGTAATCTGTCATTTACTATCAAATTGGATTATAATCTCACTGAGTGACCCTACTGGGAATCAGTCTTCATGTACAATAGAGCTGAAAGAATTTAAATTATTGAGGATTTAGACCCTTCAATTACCCTTACCTGCCATGTCTACCAACCTGGTCCCGCAGACAATTTCTCTTGTGCAGGTTCTTTCTGCTTCAATGTCATCCTCATTACAATGGCAAGCAAACTACAATCCCTGGGAAAAGAGCTCAAGATTGTGGTTTCATAAAATTTGCCTTAAAAAACTAGATTCAATTATTTAAATTAATGGTATCATTATATTCCATGCCATGTAGAAGAAAATATTATGGAATCGTGTAATTTGTATTCTTAAAACTTACTAAATAGTAGAAAGAAGCCTAAATCTGCAAATTGGTCTACAGTTAAGAGACTTATTGCAGACCTCAACATGCAGTTGGGCATATTTAATTAAAAAGGAAACATGATTCCAATAAAAGAACTGTCAACTGAAATATTGGAAAGGATTGTAAAACTCTTTCAGGAAGATAATCAAAAGTGGAGTTTGGCAAAAGACTTTGATGCTGGTCAGCTGTGTCTATAAAAGAAATGAGATGGTTAAAAAAGTAAAACCTACTGGTTGACCACAAAAGATATCCAAGTATCAGGATATAAAACTCAAAGCAATATTTAAAAAAAAAAGGAAAATGTACAACAAGAGTCAATATTATGAAACATTTACATACAGAAAATGAAACTGTGGCAGACGTGATGAGGCAGAACCTGGGACGAGCACAACTGGTTGCGACTTGCCTTGTCCCCACCAAAAAAGAGCCCGTATTTGCTTAGCATGTAAAGCTACTGCAGTTGAAATGAAGGAGAAAAAAAAGCACTTACTGCTCTGCTGTAATCCGTCCTCGGCCAGATAACGTAAAAGAATAAGGGGGGACTTGCATTGCATTTTTATGCAATAAAGATGCAATGCATTATGGGACGCAATGAATTATGGGATCGCATGAAGACGCAAGGGATTATGGGTATATGGACATTGGACAAATAAAACAACTAATTTTTTCCAATGCGGTGTTCTTTGAGTGACATTCACGGTTGGCGGCTGGAAAAGTCTGTTAGTGCGATTTTGAGACAAAACTCAAGAAGGAACGACTCGAGGTTGGAATTCCAGTTGGGAGAGCTTTACTCGCTGGTTGCTGTTTTCTTTTTATTTCCCCACAGAAACCAAGCACAATAAAATGAGGTTAAAGAAAAACAACTCTGACATGTTGAGGATTGGATAAAAATGAAATTTGTTTCAAGAATCTGCATTGACCAAGGCGATAATACTGGTACTTTTGTCTGATACCATTCAAATGAAACAAAGATGACTACATGAAAAAAAGTTTCCCCGACTCATTTATCATATGGGACTTCATGTCATTTAAAGTAGTGGGGGAAATGACAGTCATTGCTTCAACAATCAATGTACATATATTCATTTAAATCCTGGATAATGTTCTCATTTCATCAATGGAAAATTGGTTTGGTGTTGAAGTTATTTTTTTTTTGTTGTCTTATCACATAATAAAGATTAAAACTTTTCTTCTTCAGAAAAAAAAAAAATTGATGATGGCCAGCATACAGTCTGAATCAAAATCCAATTGAATATTTATAGTAGAAAAAAAAAAAAAAATTACACCTATTTACATTGTTTGAACTATTGTCTTCATCTTTATTGTCATATTCATAACATTTTGGCCTTTGTACACTCTGGCCTTCTTCAGGTGATATATAGTTTAATATTCAATCGAACCCTTCATTTTGCCCAGTGGGATAGATTGTTCTAGTTCCACATACCATGCCTTTTCTCACTATCTCAGTTTCAGTTATTTCCCTTTAGTAAATTTTGTTCAGCTCTGCTGTGGCCAGGTATTGAACTCACATCTCTGGGTCAAGTCACTGCATTACTTCAACCAATGCTTTTATCCACTGGGTCACGTGTTCTTTGGGAATTCTAACGTATATCACCTGAAGAAGACTAGAGCGTACAACAGTAGAAACATTGTGAATATGACAAAGATAAGGACAGTAGTTCAAACAATGTAAATAGTCACAATACTTTATCTCAGAAATATAGACGGATACCAAAAAATTGTCAATGAGAAGATCTATTAACTGCCATTTGGGAAAGTTTCAATGGCTTTAAATAAAGAATATTGATTTAAATTAATGAAATCCATACTTGAATAAATTAAGACTCATTAAAAGCTTAAGGTGTGACAACTAACTATTGCAATGTTCCTCTTCATAGCTGGGGAAAAAAATGATAACATTAAATAATTTAATCTACAGGGTGTTCCAAAAGTCACATTACTATTAATA
Organism: Acanthosepion esculentum; assembly: GCA_964036315.1. Taxonomy (NCBI): domain Eukaryota; kingdom Metazoa; phylum Mollusca; class Cephalopoda; order Sepiida; family Sepiidae; genus Acanthosepion; species Acanthosepion esculentum. Next base: position 48,144,757 of record OZ038493.1, on the reverse strand, counting down.
ATATTGTAAATTTTATATTTATTTACTAAATGGAATCCTGTTTCTGTATTATCAATATATTATTAAGAAATTATGGAAGATGATGTCATGTAAATTTGTCCTGGTTGCTATTTCACAAGTGTATGTTTTCTGCCAATTGTTGCATGACTTTTTGAACACCTTGGAGTTTAATCTATATTTTATGAAAGCAGAATGTTCAGCTATTAACAGATCATTAAAAAAGTTTGTGCCCGATTTTCAGTGTTAATATAAAATGACCACAACTTGACACTAGTGTTCTTTTTGCTGCCGATTTCTGGTGTGTTTGAGATTGAAACGTTGCATTGTTCAGTTGTGAGTCAGATTTTGTTGAATGTTGGTGTTTTATCTATGGATGAAGGCGTTAAAGATGGTGGCTGAAAAGGAGCACTTGTGCTATATTATGCTCTATGAATTTTGGAAAGGAGTAAGTGTCAAAACTCAAAACCGACAAAAAAAAAAAACAATTCAGAATGTTTATTTAGTACTCCAGCTTAACAGATATTTTCAGTGTTATTTTAACCTAAACAATCAGCCATGATCTGGGCGACCTTCCAATGTCTATGAAGATGCTCTGCTTGTCATTGTGGAGAATAAACAAACTACAAATGAACTAATTATAATAATAAATGACAACAAATCATAAAGTAATCAATAATAAGTAATGAGTAAAAAGTTAAAATACACTATAAAATAGCTACAAATAACTGCATTCGGATTCACTAGTATTACTACTTCCTAGATGAAGGTGAAGAAAAGGGATGGTCAAATGAGTCTTGTAAACCAATCAAATCAAGAGACAATTCTGAAATTAATTCCTTTGTCTTGGAAAAAACTCCCCAAAAAACAGATAAACTCAGAGATGACCAAGCAAAGGCAGCAGAGAGTTGAAAGAATTTTGTCTGTTCTTCCATGCCTACATTTTCAGTCACCTAAAAATCTCACAGAGGATTATTACTATCAAAGAGATACTTATATACATACATATTTACAAGGACTCTCCTCTCTCTTATATGCTAAATGAATTTAGACATTCAATATGAGAACTTTCTGATATGAACTCTTTAAATATTTTATATTTTAATAGATATAAAATTTAATCAGTACAGTGTAACCTGGATATAAGAGAGTTGTCGGGACTGGAGAAGAAGTATCTTATATCCGGGTTTCTCTTATATCCGGGTTTGGTCTATTTTGTTTTATTAACACAGGCTCTAATTTGGGACCAGATAAAATATATCTTATATCCGGGTTTCTCTTATATCAGGGTCTCTTATATCCGGGTTACATTGTACATGCAAAATATAACTTTGTACTAATCTTTGCATGCATTTTTAAAAGGCCAAACTTGGTGTATGTTTGGATTAAGGACATTATCTGAAGATAACCACTAGAAAACACATAACCCCCACATATACAATATACATGGCATTTTCTATCTGCATATCTGAGTGTGTAGATCAATCGCTTGTTAGACATGAATTTTCTTGTATAGAAATGAATAACAGTTAAAAGACAAGCAATGGATAAATTTGTTAGATTTATTAAAAATTAATACTTTCAAATATCATATTAAAAACAATAAATGCTTATTGATAATCCAGACATTAGGTTTGAATCTACTGTCATTTTAATGCTTGTCAGTATATACTGAACTTTATGAATATTTATAAAGCTTTCAAATATCAACATGGAGTTAAAATAGATATGTGAATCATACATTCTCATAACTATCAACTGGGGGTGTGAATAAATGGCCTCATAACTGGGGGTGGAAGAGAATCAAAGTAAATTCCAATCACTTTCGCATGCATTAAAGTTCTAAAAAGGCAAGAGTTAAACTACTATTGTGCTGCTACACTGCCAGGCATGTTGAAAAGTCTTGTCACTGGTATGCCACAATAAATAGTAAATACTTAGGTAATTCATCTTCTCAGTTATCTGCCTTCACAGTCAAAGCCAAATGACCATTCTATAAATTATCAGCTTCAATACTGATAAGATTAAGGTCCTTAGAAAAAAAATAAAACATAAAAAAAACACTATTAACCTGCCATAGAAATTTGCATGTTGGGCATTACTGTGGTGACCTTTTGTAGGGAGAAACTCAGCCCCAAATGGAACCAACTTTTTGTTTTATGAGTTAGGACACTTGGTCTATTATTTTGCAATTGTTCATTTAAATTGGTCATTCATTTCAAGATTAGTATTGTTCAACCACCTGCAGTTTGTAAACAAAGCTAAAAACACCTAAAATTAGCCTTTTTATAAATTATTCCAAAGTTTTAACTTGGACATGTTAAGCCAGATATTTCTCAGTGAGTTTACTAAGCTGCTTTTGTTTTTAAAGAAAAAAAATGATAAAATAACTAATTTTGGGAGATTTTTTTTTTTTTTACTTGCTCCATTTGTTTGTCATTGACCTGGGAATAACTTTCCTTTGGTTTCTTTTGATCATATTGTAATGAGAGTGAGGGAAAGAAATATTTATTTCCCCAAATAAATCTCTCTCATTATGGTCATTAACATATCCGTGATACAACACCACCATAATTCATGGACAAGACAGGATAGCTGAATGGAAAAAGAATAATAGCCATGCTTGGTTCTCAGAGAGGTTTATAATGCTATGTTGTACACAGAATTAGATATATACACATAGACATGTGTCCCACAATGAGAAATTACAACATATTCAACAATAAATGGTGTGTAAGAAAGGAGAATCTTACTTGTAATATTTCCTGAAGGGAAAACTGGAGTTATGGTGGTTTCTCTTCGAACCAGGTTAGGCCATGAGGTTTTTCCTGTAAGGGCTAATGCTGTGGGTAAACGACATCCTTCTTTGGGCTCTACATCACAACTGCTTTCATCAATCCCTCTCCTGTCATCTTTCATTGGCCGTCATGTGATCCTCGTGACTATCTCAACAAAGGGGAGAGAATTGCCATTTGTAACACAACAATGTCTTATTTCTTTTCATTTAGGCATTTGAAGTTTTCTTCACTTTAAATCTCAGTTTTGATAGTTAACATTTTACAACTGTGTGGAATAATTCTTTCCCTGTAAAGTGTAGATATTGGTTTAACGGTCAAAAAGAATTGTGTCAGATTTTTAAGCTGATTTTCAAAGTAGACAATGACAGTTTGGTGCAGTATAATCTTCCTGAAAACTATTTTCCCCTCATTTAATCTTGGTTTATGTCGATAACACATTGAAACACCAGTTCTTGTATAATCACCAAAGTTAAACAATGTCAAGCTTGGTCAGGTGCTGTAAGCTTGGATGTATGGCTGGTATGACGAATGATGACTCAGAATTGGAAATCAAAGCAAAGTTCCGATTCCAGTTAAGTTTGTTTACTCTTGGGAAAGGCAGGAATCCACTATTTCTCCCCCTAGCTATGGGTTAATTAGTGGGACTTGTAAATGATAAGATAACATTACTAGTGAACTGGAAAAGCATCCAAAGAGACTCAGACACTGGCATGCAATGAAGACATGGGTGCAGCTGGTCAGGTGTCCAGCTGAGCAGTGACCCTATGGCCACACATGGTCATGGGTCTAATGATAATAATTTTGCCTTATCTTTCATCAATACAGGTCACTAAGCTTTGAAAGAGGCTAGATAAGTTTGTAGTAAATATTAAAAAGACATTTTTAAAGAAGTCATTAATAAATGAATTGTATTTTTGTTATGTTTTCAGAGAATTTTTTATTAGAGACATAAAAATTAAAACTGATTACATTATCCAAGAAAGGGAAGGCTTAATCCATTATAAATATAACACTTGTAAATATATAATAAAAATCAGTAACAAATAGAATAATAAATGTTCACTTATTGTGTCTCTACTTAGTATCATGGAGATTATCTACTGAGGTACAGGATATGCGGGTGTGGTAGAATAATTGGGTTTCAGAGTTTTTCTCAATATAACATGGAGGTTTGCAAAGGGGTCAGAAAATAATTTAAAGGGTCAAGAAAGTGAAATTAACAGGATGGTTTTATGTTTGGTTTTTGGGGAGACATCTAATGGTAATAGCCATTTTCCCACAAGAAATATTCAGCAGTCATTGAGCTGTCAATACTGCTGTTGTTTTTAAGTTATAAATTTTTCTCTTAAAACAATTTTTCAGGAAAATAGATTTCTCAAATTCAGTAGCTGTTATAGCTCTTTCCACTACTGATGGAGGTTTCCTTCCTAACCTTTTATTTGAAGTAGTGTGGGGCAATAACATCTTCATTATGTCACTTTTTTTCTTCGAGTTATGTGTTATCCATTTTAGTGGTTGCTGCTGTTGATAGTCTTCAAGTTATGTGGTTTCTGTTATTTGGTACAGTTCTTTGGGATTCTGTAGTGCCAGTTCACAATGTTCAATGAAGTATGTCTTTGCCAAGACCCACATAGGCTTTACCCAAAGCTTTTTTAACCATTTTAGCACAATCATAATCTCCATGAAACTAAGTAGTGAAACACTAAAAAAAAAAAATTGACAGTTTTTAACTAGTAAAGAAACTAATTTAATGGCTAGCCACTTGTATGCCAAGTATGTCTGTCTACTATGATGGCTAACCAATCCCTGCTGCAGACGCCTGCTCAGGCATATTTGTGTTTGTTCAACACTCACAGATGCCACCTGTAATTTATACTGCAACTATGCTGATTGAACCTTAGGAAAGAATGCATTATCTGGCATAACCAACTGCTTGAACAAGAACAGTATGCCCAAACCCATGTGACTTTGCGCTAACCCAACCATCGACCACTTCCAAATAGTACCATCTACCCAATTTCACTAACAAGACTTTGGTTCTCAGGTACTTTCCAGAGGTGCTGCATGCCCCCACCCAAGACAATAACATCAACAAGCTACCTTCCTGACAAATCAACCCTGAGATTTGAACCCAGGTCTCATGGTCGGAAAGTAAATAATCTAACCACTTAGCCATATACCCATAAAGAAACCAATAAATACTGAATAAATATGAGTAAATAGCCATGAATTCATCCTTTAACTATACCAAAATGTTCCAGTTACTACTATCAGGAAACATTCAAATCTGATGAATCCATGTCAGTTATTTTGGGAGGACCTTGTTGTTTACAGTAAACGAGAAAAAAAATGTTGGGTTTCTCAGGCTATTAATAAGATTATTTGTATTTTAGACATCTCTGCCATAATTCCAGGCAGTGGGAATGACAAACTGGATTATAAATGGAAGAGAAGAAAGAAAAAACAAACAAGTCAAAGTTGATATTCAGATTCAAGGATTTGATAATGAAAAAGATTTTTGGAACATGTCTGGAGAGTCCTGAAAGGCTGTAACAAATTCAGAGGGGGTAGGTCATGCATCAAAATAATCTTTTTTTTTTACTACTTTTTGTTGCTTTTTTTTTTTCCTGATAATAAAACAAACAATTAAAACAGTGTAAATGTTCCTTTTTCAGATAAGAAAAAATACCAGTTGCAAATTGTTAGAAAGACAAATCAATGGAAAAAAAAAATTACAGATTGGGTGACTCTTGGGTCTGATAATATAATGGTCAGCAAATTGGATTTTACACTAGTAGTAAATTGGATCCTCACTTGGTGCACCATACATGTTGCCTTATTCCAAAAGGGATGTTTAATAATTAAAAGCCATCAACCTCTCTGAAACTGTTAACCATGTTGATTATATATATATATATATATATATATATATATATATATATATATATATATATATATATATATATATATATATATATATATATGCATGCTTAACCTCATCTGGAGGCATGGTGGAGTAAGGAATAGCAGCTCAGATTGTGGAATCAGAGAGCCAATTTTGAATTCCAGTCAAGTTTATTACATTCTTTTAATTGCAAATACCCTTGGGAAAGGGAGTGAATTCATCTCTTCTCTCCCCCACCTATGGGTAAATAGCTAGAGAGACTAGTCTTATAATCTTGGATGGCAACCAGTCTAGGAGAGTGATAACTCTGAGTTCAAAACCATATGTAGCCCTGGCTAAGCACATACTATGCTGCTAATAAAAGGCTAGTGGAGTTTATAATGGCTCTATGATCTCGACTGTGGTTGTCATTGATTGATTGATCATCTGATACAAGAGGAGTACCAAGTGAGGATCAAATTCACTGTGGTAGTTATGTTCTTTATGATTGGCTTGTTAACCATTGCTGCATGACTGAATATCCTTTTAAATTAAATCTGATTTATTTCCCGTTCAGTGAATTCTGTCAAAAGTGGAATTTTCAGCGAGACTCTAGCCAATAACTTGTAAAATAAAAATTAAAACTAGTTGCCTGCATTTGTTGGTAAAATTACAATTTAATAAATTGTGACTTATTAACCAATCTTTGTTAAAAACATTTGCATTTTAAATCAAGTTTCCTAAGCTCACTGGTCTATTAAAATGCTGATTTAAATATAATTAACTGGCTCCTTTTAGAAGGTTTTATTTTTATCACATCCATTCATAGATGGATGAAATCATTAAAAAGGATTAAACATTAAAAATCACCTAATGAATATGTAAATGGATAGCAGTACATGAACAAGAAGGGTTAGTAAGAGGACAAACATTGCTTTATGCTACAAGGAATAGGAAGTTATGGAGAGGCTTGATCACCCACATCCTGAAAAGACAGTACATAAAAGAATAATGTATTTGGTGGCATATGGAACTTCCTGAGAACATACTAGTAATTTATGTTAGCTTTATTATCTTATCAGAACAACCTCATTTCATACAGAACATGGGTGATTGTGGTCCTCCACAACTTCATATCTGTAAAATCTGAGTTGCTATGACTTTAGGAAATTTTCTGTAGCTTTCTCAATGATTTTGAATTGTCCTAATTCAGAGAGTACAGTCTGCTTCCATAGTTAAGAGAAACATGGATCTGTGCATTTCCTAAAATGTACCCAATCCAAACTATATGGGGTATATGTGTGTGATAGGACAGTCCAACCACAATTTGTAATATCATCCATTGTCTTTAAACTGGTGGGGGACTGACATTATCATGGTCCAAATGAAAGGTTGCACCTTCTCTATCCTAAATCTCAAAATTTGGGCTTTCAGCTTAAGTGTTCATATGTAATGGTCCAAGTTGATCGTTTATCCAGGTTGAAGAAAGATCAAATCTTTCCTATTCTGAAAGGGGTTTTCACTGAAATTTGAACCTGACCAACTGACTCTGTTTTCTTCATCAATAGCAAATATTCTACCCACATATCCAATTACATGTCATCAAATAGAAATTCCTCAATATTTAATCTAATTTCAATCTTTTGGTTCAAAAGATAATAAGAACATCTATTTTCTGCATGTTTTGGTACAGCTGTTTTAGATGGTGGTTCAGAAACAAAAAAAATTCAACAAACAGAACAGAAATTTGACTGATTTCATTTTAGAAAGTATCATAAGCATTGTTGATTTTTATAATTTTACTACTAATATATTGTGGGGCATTTTTAGTTACATCCAAAATACTTATATAATGTGATATGTCAAACATAGTCAAAGAAATACAAAAATTGGAACCATGAAATATGAAGGAGAAATATAGAGACCATAATTTAGTGGCACTCACATCAAAATGTTTCAATATATAAGTAAAAGTTTGTTGCTTAGCTGATTGATGTTACCTTCAGCATCCCAACTTTAGAGTTTTGTAGGCAAATCTGTCTGTCCAATCTTTAGGGGATACCAGCAACTGACTGCATATATTTTTTGATTTTCCTTTTTCATGCACTTGTCATTGGTGTAAGATTTTTTCCATATTTTTTGTGTTTGTGCGTGCATTTGCACATGTGCAGCCATGTGCTCTTCTGTGCAAATGTGTGTGCATCTAGGGTGTTATTATCATTTGTCCTTTTTTTCATTTTTTTTTAACACTTGCTTCTTAGCTTTTTCTCTTTTCCTCCTTTCTTTCGATCGTAGCCATTCGTGGCTAATTATTACGATCTCTAGACATGCTACAGTTTATAATTTTTGAGCATTCTAGTCTTTTTGAAACTACCAGCATCTCTCATTCATGCACGTGTAGTCACAACACCATAAACATATCCCGTCCGATGAAGTCCTAACAGATGAAATGTTTTTCCAATATGTCAGACATCTTTTCTATCAAAACTGTTCTTGATATATAAAAAATTATATATCAATATCCCATGTGTGTGTGTGTGTGTGTGTGTGTGTGTGAAATATAAGTAAAGAGTAAGAAAGTTGCTAAAATTAAGTCCTACCTTAACACTTACTCACATGCACACTGTTGTGCAAGTCTGTGAGGAAAGAGGCAAGGATGAGTGTTTTTGATTTTGGTGCTGCTTTCATACTGAGGTGTCTCAGAGCTACCATAGAGTCACATGACTGCTTATTTAACGGGAAATTAACTTTTGCCACTGTTATGTTTATTCTATTTACATGTATATTATTTATCCGTATGTGTATGTTACACAATCAATACACATTTACAACAGGGTTCTATAGAACACTTTAAATGGAGGATGGAAATTCTTTATTTGTATTATGTTTTGCTTTCTTAAAATAATTGACAATGAAGATTGCTTTAGAAATTCACATAGGCAGGCAATCAGGCTAATTCATGTGGAAGGTAAAAATAATGTATGATTATAATGTATGATTATAGAAATTAAATTTAATTCTGAACACAAATCTACAGCTGAAAAAAATGTAGATGTAAACAAAAGGAAAATTTCATGAATGTGCATGTGTATAAAATATATTTATTAATATATAGTTTATAGCTCTGTTATATTGCAACGAGCACTATTTTATTAACAGCCGCACTCAATGTGCGATATTATATATTAATAAAATATACTATATAGATATTGAGACAAAGTAGAAAAGCTTTCTACTGATAGCATGTTTTGCCTGTGTTCTGGGTCAACATTGTCAGGTCGAAATGAAAAACAAACCTGTGTGTTAGAAAAATTAACTGGAATTTTTGAGGAAAGGGTAAAAGACTGTCAGATCAAATGACCAGAAACATACTAAATGTACTATGTAAATTTCAGCTTTAAGTCAGTTCTCACATTATTTCAGAATTGTCCCATATGATAGTTACATAAGAACAGAAAGACTGGTGAATACAAGATTGTCAGGATTTGTTTAACCACCCTCAAGCAGGAGTGACAGCTTTCTGCAGCACATCATTATACTGATAATGATGTGGTGTCACAACGAAGAGCTAGAATCAAAATGACAGTCCAGGAATTGGGGACATGAAAATTGACCATCAAAGAAAACAAGTTCAAGATGTAGCTGGTGGGTGGGGAGATTAGTGACGGATCAAAGTAATATGCATTCTCTTTTAGGATAGAAAAGATTTAATCCTCTTGGGAACTTGATAAACCATAAACTCTGTTATGCAGCAAGAAACAGAAACTATGATCTTGAATTGGAATGAAAGCAGTGACAGCGCCTACCCTGAATCAATCTAATGCAGAATTAGGCTAAGCACTTCAAATACCTCGGTATATGAATCAGTTATAACAAATTTAGTATAGAAGATTCAGAAATTGAACATAGTTAAGGGGTATTTTCACCCAACAGTATAGATTGCTACAAAATACAAACATCAACCTGAAAACTTCAGTCATGTTCTTAAGTGGCTTCATTAGATCAAGTTTTTCAGATGGATACCATGCATAGTGCCAAACCTGTTCAGAAATATCTAAACTCTCAGCTGTATACAACCGCTTCCTAAGATCAATGTTTTTAAAACAGGTTTGAGCAAATGAAACCTGAGTGTCTTGGCGAATATCATCATGTTCTTAAATGTTCTAAATATATATGTTGATATTCCATACTACTTCAAATAAAAGGTTAGGAAGGAAACCTCCATTAATACTGGAAAGAGAGATAATAGTTACTGGACTTGAGAAACAATTTTAAGAGAAAGATTTTATAAATATCTACTAAAAACAACACTGCCTACTCAGTCAATGAATGTCAAATGTTTTCTTATAAGGAAAAGGTATGTATATATATATATATATATATAATTTTGAATAATGATTTGACATCACAGAATAAATATACTGACTTAAAAAGAACTTGAGACATTTTTACCTTAAGAATTCTTGTGACCAACACTTCTTCAGAAGGATTCATTGGTGTAATTTGGGACAAGACATAAGATGTTCATAAGAACTAAATAGTAGAAGAGGAGGGGGAAACTTAGTTTTGGAACACGACTAAAACAATATATTAGGTTAAAAATTAATAATTCCATTCCTGTCATGTTTACCTTGCATAGCAACTTCACTTTGTCTGTTTAATCTGATGTTCTTATATGCTGATGAACAGACATGTTTTTACATTGTTAAGAAAGTGATGTATTTAAAAAAAAAGGAAGTCTTTAATTATCCATTTTTATTCTCATATTTTTATTTGTTTATTATAATTGCTATATTATTATGCATTTACAATATTTAATTATTAAAATACATTTTTTAGTCATTCTATAGATCGATTGTCTTTTTTTTTTAAGTAAGTGTTTTAGCAAGTTTACTTACTGTATCCATTATCTCTAGGAATTATTATATTAAGAACATTTAATGCATTGTATTTGTTAAATTACTTATACATTGGCATGAATAATTCTATATTTATACTTAAGTGGAACATTTCTCTTTTTGAAAGTGGATGTAATTTTCAAAATTATAGGAAGTGCATTTTGAGTTGTAATATTTATTTTGTTTATCATTGACTATTGGTTCAGTATCATTAATTTCTTTCCCTATCATTTATCATTCAAACATTTTTGACATTTGTCAATAATTTTATTCTGTTATCCTCTTCTTATTTATTAATTGTAGTAATGTAACATTTTTTGTGGATGAGGATGTATTTTCGAATATTTCAAGTTGTAACATTTTTGTGTTCAGTAGTGAATTTCTTCTTTTATTATTTGTCTCTCAAATACTTATTTTTTAGCAACAACAATAATAAAAAAGTTCTTGTATATCTAATGATAATTTTATACTTTTATTAGTTTTATTCTTTTATTTATTGATTCATTTCTATTATTGTCATTAAAGTAATAAATCAAAGTGGTACATTTGATAGTGAACTCTTCACTCTGACATCCAGTGTAAAATATATATGGTCATTCTTTAGTAATTGTCTATATTTTTGGGATGAGGGGTTTTCACTATGGATTTCGTTACCACAGTTGCGTTGCCTTTGTCTGCTGGTAGTATTATTATACTGCTGTCACTCTGTAGAGATCGTATAGCCAGCTTATCTTCCCATGTGATGTTTGATTTGGGTGGCTTGGCTTTCTCCAGTACTTGTCTCACTTTCCATCTTATCTCATCGCATGTGAACACAATACGACCATCCATACAGTTCACAATGGAGAAGGAAAGAGATAACCAACTGGCCTTCCTGGATGTTCTCATAACACGCACAGAGTGTGGGTTCAAGACATCAGTGTATCGCAAACCCACTTTCACCGGACAATACCTAAACTTCAACTCCCATCACCCATACAGTGTCAAACATGGAATCGTACGCTGTTTACAACATCGAGCACAGACAATAAGTAGCGATTCCCACACGTACCACCAAGAAATGACCAGGCTAAAAAATACCCTTCGACGTAACAACTACCCCGATAGCATACTGTCCACCAAAGGGAACAATAGAGTAAGGGAAGAAAATGACTCGCAAAAACCTCCAACGGTCTGCTTACCATACATGCGAGGCGTCTCAGAAAAAATTCAAAAAGTATGTGCCCCTTACAACATCAGGACGGTATTCAAAAGTGAATCAACACTGAGAAGACACCTAGTCCGAGTAAAGCCACCCATAGAGAAGAACCAGACCAAGAACTGCATATATTCCATCCCATGCAGCTGCGGCAAGGTTTACAAGGGCGAAACATGCCGCCCCCTTAAAGTAAGGGTGGATGAACATCGAAAAGCAGTGACTAGAGGGGAGACGGAAAAGTCGGGTATAGCCTACCATGTATGGAAGGAAAAGGGTGACCATCGCCCTCTCTGGGATGAAGTTAAAATAATAAACAGTGAGCCCCACTGGAAAGTGAGAAAACTCAAAGAAACAGCTCACATGCTAGGACATAACAACCTCCTGAGCAGACCAAGTATAGAACTGAACACGATTTGGGCACCCCTAATCGTAAGAGAGAACCTAGAATAACAACTTAGGTTTAAATATACCAAAAATTCATACACGATCGTCCCAGTGACACATGGCCGAGGCGACTAGGACGTTGGAACAGTGATTGCAAGTTCTCCCGATGTTCTGAGTTCAATCCCGAGCAAAGGCAGTGGCAGCGACAAACAAGAGCGGTGACAACGATAATAGAAGCAACAGCAGCAGCAACGATGGCGTCAAGCAGTAGTAGCAGCAGCGATGGCCTTAATGGAACGAGAACATGGTACCCCCGTAACAATAAAGGGTTGGGTTCGAAATTCCAGACCGACGGTTCCCGAGTTCGAGATGCACCTGAAGAAGGCCGGAGGATCAGACGGCCGAAACGTTGTGAGGAAAGCAACCAAGATGAGGAAGTCAGTCCGATTAACGAAATCCATGGTCATTCTTTGTCATGATAGAGAGCTTACTTGTCCCAGTGATCTCAGGAATGAAGCCATCTGGAGTACCATCGTGGCAGTAAGATCAAAGAGGAAGGACCAGACTGAATGTGACCAACCCTGCAAAGACCCCAATGGGGGAATAGTTCATGGCCTACACAACCTCAATGGCCAAACTGGCAGAAGGCAGCAGCATCAGTTGGGCTGGCATAACCAAGACAGACCATGACAGACCAATCATCCAACAGCCTGATGCAACCAGCTAACCAGATCATGCCTCACGTGTCAATCTCCTTTGAGCTGCAAGGGAGGTGCTTCTAGCCAAGTGTGTAGGATTCTCTGTTGTTCAAAGTTGTCCACCAAAATCAAATTCATGTGAATGGTCTTGTTAAATTCTCTTTGATTCAAAACCATCTCTGCCACTATCACCAGGGAGTGGGGAGAAAGGGAATAGTGTGAGTGGATGACAATCCCCATGCTCTGATTGCCAAGTGGTTGCCAAGAAGAAGATGAAGAAGAAGCTTATCACGGAATTATTTTGACAAATTGTTTATCTGGTTCCTCTTTGTGATAAGCATTGAAATATTTCTATGCGTTTTGTTCTTGATTTGTACCAGAGTGACTAAGAGAAAGAGGTAAAAGATAGAATAGTCAAAAAGAAAATGTGTGTCAATGGGCAAGTGAAAAAAGGCGTGGATAGAAATTAACAAGCCACTGAGTAAAAGATGGGGACTTAGCAAGAGTTAGAAAAAAGAGAGAGAGAGAGAATGAAAGAATACAATATATACAATGAGAAACAGAGAAAGGAAGGCATATAGAGACAAAAAAGGAAGAGAGAGAGACAAAGTAAATCATACTGTGATAGAGGGTAATGAAAGGAAGAATAGCAAAAGGAAGAAACAAGACAAAGTAAAGGAGAGAACGTGTGTGTGTGTGTGTACATATATATATATATATAAATATATATATATATACACACACACACACACACACACACACAGAGGGTGTAATGAATAAATTGTCTTCTAAATTATGCAAAAATGAAAATAACAGTGACATCTCATTTTAACAGATATATTTACCAAAATTACACAAAAATATCTTGAAATACTAAAGAGTAAATTTATTCAGTAAAAATTGCCATTGACTTCAACCACAGCCTTCACATGACTTCGGGATCTCCTGTAACTCTTCTGGACAGTCTCCTTGTTTAAGTTGGTGAATGCTGCCATAATCCTTGCCTTCAGTTCATCTTTGTTATTACATGGAGTTTTGTTGGTCTCTCGCTCAACTACATCCCACATATAATAATCAAGGGGAATGTAGTTTGGGGAGTTAGGTGGCCAAATGTAAGGGGTGATGTGATCGCAAAAATTGTCTGCCAGCTTTGACTGGGTTCTCCTACTTGTGTGGCATGGTGCAGAGTCCTGTTTTGAGACATAGGTTCTTCCAGCAGCCACCCTCTTGACCCAGAGCAACACTACCTCCTCAAGACACTTGATGTAGGCCTCCATGTTGAGCCTGAGACCTGTGGGAAGATATAATGAATGGAAGCATAATGTCACTATCACTAGTGATGATTATCCAAACATCTTTGTAATCAGCATTAGACTCATCTAACTCTTTCTGAATTCTTTGCACTGTCCTCAGATTGACACCCAAACATTCTGAAATGTTCGTACTGGAACTTCTGGCATGAATGCCAAGCAGTACAGCATGCTGTTTCCAGATAGTTGGTAGAGTAAATTGCGTCATGGTGCTCTTTTTCTTGTAGTTGGTGCCCAACTGACCTTACTATACTGTGCAGTTGACAAAATCATAAAGAAACAATGCGCATGTGTCATAGTATGACTGGAGATACCTACCCATTGATGGAAGTTTCATAATAAAGATATAGGCGGCAACAGAAAGATGGCTACCCTTGCATGAGTACACATGTGCCCTTGTTTCTTCTTTCAACTTACTACTAAGCATGCTATTAATAGAACAAATACTGTTACGGTATATGTGAAATTAAAAACATAAAATGGCAACAATTTACCCATTGCACTGTGTGTGTATATATATATATATATATATATATATGATTAATACAAATAAAATTTGTCACTTAGTTCATTGATATTATATTCAGTACCTTAACTGGAGTTTCCTAGACAAACTGGTTTTAATTATTCTGTCCATTGGTGTTAGGTTGAATTTTATTTGTGTGTGTGTGTGTGTGTGTGTGTGCCAGATGTCATGGTTAGTTTTCCTTTTCATCATTTACTTATCTCCTTATATCCTCTCCTTTTTCTTTTCTCTTCTTTTTTCTCTTTAATTTTTGTTCTCATTGCTCTATAGAGACACAGGTACACATTCATAATTCAAAAACAAAAATCCAGTTAAATTACTTCCCCCTTTTAAATTTAAACCAATCAGATTCATCCTTCAGACATTTGCTTGATATGCTTTAATCTAGACAAATATACCCACAGGCCATTTTTATGATCAACTACAAAGTTGCAATCAGTTCTATTTAAAAATTAGACTCGAGTCAAGCAAGGCAAATAGAGTTTTTATTTTGCATCCCAACAAGATACAGTGTTTTTAGGTATGCCCAAAAGAACCTAAGTTCCTTCAGCCCTCGTTGCAGACATGAGTTACCTTGAAGGGATTTTCTTACTGGGTGGGTATCTGCCAACAAAGTGGGATGGAAAACTCAGCAGCACCAGAATCAATCCCTGGATCACAACAAGCAGGGCATGAACAATACTTCTGCATGAGAACACCACATATACTGGAGGAACACAGCCGAAATGAGTCGAGACGTAGTCTCTGACTGTGCGCAACTCTTGTCGAACTCTCTGCTTTGGCAGAGAGGAACTCGGACGAGGCTTTGCCACAGGGCAAAGTGTTGTCCGGGGAGGTAGACAGTCCCTGAACCCGTTTATACGGGTTCTAATGGGCATATTTTTGGCCAAGCCTACGGGCTCGGAGAACCCACATTAAGCTGGCCTTGTGCCACATGCGACCGACGTGGGAGGGTTGTTAAATATTGGAACACAGCCGAAACACCAGAAACACAAACAGGGATGAACAAATTTGAAATGAAGCTGGGTAACACAAACAAAAATCCTTGGTAATGCACACCATCCTGTTGTGCGGTCAATGTGATGTGCTTTCAAGCTTACCTCTAACCAGAAAATGTGCTTGCTTTTATGGAGCCTAAAACTTTAGCAGTTGGTTAGCAAAGGTGTCATTTGCATAGCTAAGACCACTCAGCTCACTGTCCTGACTATCTCATGGGGGAGCTGGTAAACACCTTCATAATCAGATGTTCTGGTGTTTGCAGCAGCTCTGTTCTGACACATCAGCCATGTGTTGTCTTTCTGCAGAGTCAGCACACAAAGTGTTGTCTCTTTGACCATCAGGGGTGGGTACCATTATTGTTAGTGATTGGCTGCTCCATCTGCATTTTTTTTTCCGTTAGAGACCTCCTGACACTAACCCTGTTAGTGCCATGAGGAGGTGCTGTCTGATGGATGGATTCTCAGTCACCAGGCTAGCTTAGTTGTAAGGACTTCATCAGAATGGGAGGATAATTATGGAATCAAATCATGAAAACATGTATTTCTTTCCTCTTCTATGCTGTTGATTGATTAATTAATCTATCATTTATCATTTGTTGTATTGTGGGGCCACTCCTTAAGCCTATTGTGGGAAATTTAACGACTCCTCAAATTGTGTCATGTCTTGATGAACAAAATGAGATAATTGAACATTGTAAAACATACTTTATATAATAAATACATTACATAACAAGAGAATAGAGGATTGCTAAAAGTGTATTAATTTAGCAGTTAAAAGACAAGATATCGGTGAATGATATCCAAAACATGTGTTTGAAATAGATTAAGCACTTATCTGAAGCTGTTCCTATTCTGCTTCCATTAGCTGCTTGTCCTTGAATTATTCAGATTTTTTTCCATGGCCAGCATTGCCTGTTCTGGGAGTAGGCTAAAAACATATCTGTCCCATTCGCGGTTTCTTTGGCCTCTCTAATTTATGCCTGAATTCTAATTCATCCCGAATTTGGGTTTTACAAAACTTACTTAACATCAAAAAGAGACAGTTAAAATTTCTAGGTTTAGGAGCAATAGCAAAAAGACAACATTTCTTAAAACCTATGGAGGACAGAAAATTATGGAGAGCTCTCAATTTTTATTGCTGGTAATAATTTTTTTACAAAGTATTTCTGGTATTAAGACCTATTTTTACACTTTCATAGTGTTTTGACCCCAGTTTGGGGAGTTAACTATTTGCTCATAGCTGGGACCCTAACAGGTGCTACCACGTCAGGTCAGGATGGACCTAGGAACACCAGCAATTAAGAGTCGGTTCCATGCTCCTAAAAACCTCCTGATCAGAGGCCTTGCTGTTGGACGTAGTTTATCATCTTGCCCAGGACATGGATGTAGTTTATTGTCATACCCAAGACGGATTTCTGTTGCTTCAAGTCTCTTCTTCATACATACTTAACCACATATGATGTAACTATGACACACACACACAAGAATTTGGAAGACATGATATGCAAGCTGTTTTGGATGAATTACTCTTTGTCAATCAATATTCAAATTGACTGGAAAGGTTACAGTTGATAACTCAATGGTAGTAATGTAATGGTTGGTTGCTCATA
The DNA here is from genome assembly GCA_964036315.1 of Acanthosepion esculentum. NCBI lineage: Eukaryota > Metazoa > Mollusca > Cephalopoda > Sepiida > Sepiidae > Acanthosepion > Acanthosepion esculentum. The sequence goes on along the minus strand of OZ038493.1, from coordinate 48,127,456 downwards.
TCCGAGTATGTAAGGGTGACTTGCCAATCCTTGTTGCAGACGTCTGCTCAGGCACATTTACATTTGTTCAGCACCCACAGGACTCAACTGTGGTTTATACTGCAACTATGCAGTATAACTGTGACCGTAGTTACATTTTCTAGGAGAGAATGCATTATCTGTTATAATCAACAGCTTTGAACAAACAGGGAGAGCACATCATGGCTGGGTGTTGAAGGTTGTTTAAGCTTGGAAGATGAAGTAGACATGGCAACACAGGTGTCACATCTAAAGGCCTTCATGTTCAAACCCTCAGTCATGATGACTTAGGACTTTGTGCTAGCACAACCATCAATGGCTCCCAAATAGTTCCATCTATCCAATTTCACTAACAAGGCTTCGGTCAAACTGGTGTATGGTTTTCAGGCACTTTCCTTAGGTGCTGCATGTTGGGATTGCCTTCCCAATCTGATAACATTAAGATCACCTTCTTGATTAATTGACCCTGGTGAGATTTAAATCTGTGTCTCATGGTCAGAAAGCAAACGTTTTAACCGCTTAGCCACATATCCATCTCAATCGTTGTAAGACCATGGTTATAAAATATGGAGAAGATTTATGAGATGAAAAATCAAATCATTTTATCAACAGGGAATTTGAAAACTTCTATAACATTAGTGTCAGGTTATAGAAAGTCAAGGAAAATATGCAAAGGCATCTGATAAAGTACAGCACAAAGAACTATTTGAACTGCTAGGTATGCTTGATTTATTTGGTATTAGAACAAGCCAGAACTTATATTACAAGCAAACTGCATGCATATAGATAGGAAATGAATTTAGTAATTACACAAAAGTAGAAAGGAGCATAAAACAAGGATGTGTCTTCTCACCAGACTTATTCAACGATTACAATGAGGCAATTCTGAGAGAATTAGAACCCCTATGTAGATTCATTATTGGTGGTCATTATTTTTACAATGCAAGATATACAGATGATTGTATTGACATAGCAAACAAAGCAAGGCAACTACAAGAACTCCTACAGAAGATAAATTAAATTGAGAAGGAAGGACTAAATCTCTATTGTAAGAAGACAATGTTTGGTTGTCAGCAGAACGAACAGTCCAAGGTGCAAACAACATACTGGAGACAACAAAATCAAGCAAGTACAAAAATTTAAGTACGCAAGAAATGTTTTAACAAAGAATGAAAAATACGACACAAAAATTTGAAGTTGCATTGGAATAATGAAAGGTGCCTTCCGAAAGATAAGTAAAGTATTAATAGGAAAATTTTGTTAGAAACTAGGAAAAGAGTTCTGAGCTGTTAAGTAATATTCGTCCCCCCCCCTATATGGCAGTGAATGCTGGACAATCTCTTCACAAATGAGAGAAATTTGAGGCAAGAATGTGTTCTCTGCAGGAGGATACTGAGAATACCATGGACTGAACATGTGAGCAGTGACAAAGTTTTAGGGAAAATGCAAACAAAAAGGACACATACTCATAATCAGGGTAAAAAATGTGGAGATAGGGCTTGGAGAATTTAACACTTACAGGGCATATAAAGAGCAAGAAAAACAGAGGAAAGCAGTGTATAAACTACCAAATTAGTTTCTATAAATGGTTGGCAGAACAGGGATTAGGAGACATAATGAAAAGACAAACTTTACTAAGAGCGACAAAGGACATTGATTTGTTTTCTATGGCTTATCAGCCCTTTGCAGGTTATTTAAAGCCAGAAAATATTTTTAGGCTGTAAGAATTTTAATTTTTTTTAGAGATAATGATTTTGGTAATACAAGTCATAGATAGGGGAGAAGTGGATTAATACTTTTCTCAAGAGTATTTGTTCATAAGTGAATATAACAAACTCAAGTGGAATTGGAACTCAGCTTTCCAATTAACAATTCCAAGCCATTATCCATTACACCACCCACACATCCAAGCTTATAGCACCTGATATTCTCAAGCAGGTACCAATTAGTTTCAAAGTTGATTAACCTTTAACACACTGCATTATTCACTACTTTACTTTCCACTGTATTGTTTTTCAAGGCTCTGATACTGTACTACTTAATTTCAGTAATGGTCATTTTCTGTTGCTATAGCGGGATATGACAACACAACTGCAAAATTCCAACATGCTAGCATTCATTCATCTAAGTTACTTGCAACTGGCAGGATAAAATTTTTGCTTTGCAAACAAAATCACATCCAGAATGTTAAAGGTTAACAGGAACTGGTGTTTGAATGTGATATGGCCATAAGCCCTACAAAGGACAGGAAATTGTGGAGTGCTATGATCGGTCATGTCCTGAAGGGAAGAAGACATTGGCATTGTAACCACCATAATAAGAGAATGGATTTAAAATTGTGCTTTAAATCATAACCTATTTCAAGATCATCATCATATTAACACCTACAATTATGCTGTAAAGCAAACACTTCAGTAAAAACTCAAATTTTTAAAAACTCAAAATCCTAAAAACACTCCCATTATTAACTGCAGAGAATTTGTTACACTTCCGTCCAGCCTTGAGTTACATAATGTCAAACAAAAGACATTTGTCAAATGATAAATGCTTCATTGTATTTATTTTTTCCATTTCAGGAGGGAAAAAAAGGCTTTATTTTAAAATAAAATAAATATATATTTGAATATATAATGGTTGGTTTGTTTTACAGTTTATCAACTCCTCATTGGAATATATAATAGGAATATCTCATCTTGCTATGAGAATAATCTATCCCCAGGAAGATATCCCTAGACATGATCAACAATGTGAGCAATCTACCCCCATAGATTAAATAAAGGATTCAGTTCTAAATTCTCTGTTGGTTACCAAGACTGATAGACACCTGAAGAATGCCAGAGGGCACAATGGCTGAAACATTGTGATAATATAGTCTGAATGTAAAGACATTAATCTGAATGTAAAGAATGATAAGTTATCTCATAATCCATTTAAATTCACAAGTGTAAAACGTAATAATAATAATAGGAATCGACCATAACTATGGATCATCAAGTCAATGTGAATGTTCCTTTTCTTAGCTGCATAGTCAGGGTTACATACAGTATTGAATTCAGAGTTTTCCTTCTCCTAGACCAGTTTCCACTCAAGGCTATAGAACCCAGTCTGTCCTACTATTTACCCATAGCTGGGGAGAGAAGAGTTGGATTCATATCTTTCCCAAGGATGTTAGCACATAAGCGAATGTAATGAACTCAACTAGAATTTGAACTTGGCTCCCCAATTCCTCAATTTGAGCCACAATCCATTACTCTACCGAGCCTTTATAATGATAACATAACTGAAATAAAGATGACCAAAGATTACAAAAGACTGATATTACCTACAGCAGCAAAAGTATTAAACATTAAAATTCCAGAGTCTGTCTATATTTCTGAGATGAGGTATTATGTACAGTATTTACATTAGTCGGACTATTGTCCTCATCTTTGTCGCCATATTTGTCACAACGTTTCGGCCGTTGTACGCTCCGGCCTTCTTCAGGTGGTTGGAATTTCGAACAGAACCCTTTATTTCGATCATATAACAATCGACACTAGTGATCGTTTCTTTGTTGTTATTACAAAGTTTCAGCCATTGTGTCTATTGTCCTTCATCACCCAGTTAACCTACAAGGGATTTTCAACCGAACCCTATATTTTATCTACAGAGGCAGATTTTTCTCATTCCACTGTCCATGCCTGGGGTTGCTCAGTAGACTTGAAGTAATGATTTTTGAATTTGCTGACATAGTAATTAGGAGTTCAATCTCTGGGCTGGGCAGTGTGTACTTGGACTCAGTGGAAATGGGGGTGAGCAATAACTGATCAGTAAATTAGAACTAGATAAGATATCTCTAGACAAGGGCAGTGGGACATGAACAGTCTACCTCTGTAGATTAAACAATGGGTTCTGTTTGGAATAGGCTACCTGGATCAGCATACATCTGATGAAGGCTGGAGGGCACAATGGCTGAAACACATTAACAATAAAGATGACACTATTTACATTGTTCAGACTATCATCCTCATCTTTGTTGCCATATTTATAACAACGTTTTGGCTGTTGTACGCTCATGCCTTCTTCAGGTGGTTGGAATGTCGAACTGAACTCTTTATTTAGCTTGCTGGGGTAGACTGTTCTAGTTCCACATGCCATATCTAATGGATGTCAGTTATCACTTATCTCCTGTTAATTCCCCTCTCCAAGTTCTCCACCGCTTTAACCAAGTATTGAACTCACACTCTTTGGGTCCTGTCACTGGATCTAACTAATGCCTTTATCCACTGTGCCTTGTGTCCTTGATAACTGACATCCATTAAACATGGCATGGGGAACTAGAACAGTCTACCCCAGTGAGTGAAATAAAGGATTCATTTTGGCATTCCAACCACCTGAAGAAGGCCGGAGTGTACAACAGCCGAAACGTGATAAATATGGCAACAAAGATGAGGATGATAGTCTGAACAATGTAAATAGTGTACATAATACCTCATCTCAGAAATATAGACAGATATTAAAGATGACAATAGTCCCCATGTAAATAATGTAAACTTGTGTGTTAAAAGAAACAATCCTGGTGTCCATATGCCACACTTATATCACTACATTCTGAAATACTTCCTTAAAAAAAAAAAAAAAAAAAAAGAGATAACTGGGCAATTATTAACCTTTATGAAGACAAAGAAAAAAATGATTTGCCACAAAGGACGGTTTTTCCCTTGACACTGCTAGTATTTTAATTACATTCATTCCTTGGCAATGTTTATTTTGAAAAGCAATCATTAGCCAAACCATATGAAAGTGAATTTATACATTTTTTTTTTTCAGTTCTTAAAAATTTACAACAAAAATATTAAAAACACTATTTATTAGATTGTTTATTGAGAGGAATAATTTTATATTTACAACATTCTAAAAACAAATACAATTTTCATTGTCGGCACCTGCTCCCACCGGGATCGTCATCCTCTTTCACATTTACCATTTTATAAATCTTGAATCTATTGGCAACTATGTTTTGCCAACCATTCCAATAAACAATATTAATTAATAGTGTTTAATATTTTTGTTGTAAATTCTCAAGTACAAAGAATAAACATTGACAAGGAGTGAAGGAGTACACAATAATAGCAGTGTCAAGAGAAAATCCATCATTTTGACACATCATTTTTTGTGGGCATGTTAAACATTGCTGATAATTGCATTAGACCATCAAAGAAGTTTGCTTATTTACAATATAAAAGGTCTTTCTATCCATAAGAAAATAGCATTTTTAAAGGAAGAATTTTAGAATTACAGTTATCTGTAATTCTAAATGCCAAATGAAATCTTGTATTCATTGGAGTGTAATGGGGTCAATGTTGAGGTAGTTAAAGTAATTACCCCATTGTTATATGTATTTGTAGTAGTAGTAGTTGATAGAGGAATCCTTTTTATTTTTTTTATACTGAAAACAAAATGAATAATAATGTACAATTATAACAAGACTTGAGACAAATTGACATTAATAACAAGAATTTGTATTTTTCTTTTTCGCGATTTGAATTACAGATATTGATATGGTGTGTGTGTGTTAAAAATGTTCCGTGTTACCATCTCTCTTATTTTCTTTAAAAGTTTGTTTTTCCTTGTTCTGGGAATTTCTTTGGTGAGGATAACATTTGAGATTGTCAGTTTTTGATTTTCAAAGAGGGATGAGGATAATGTGAGTGTTAGGCCTTTTTATTTCTGCTACTGACACTACTCTACTCGACTGATTGCCTTCGCTTGTGCTGGAAGGGTCTTTATTATAATCAGGTTTTAAAATGATGAAATATCTTTCTCATCTTTCATCACTGGTAGCAAGGTTATTTTTAGGATGATGAAATATTATCATCCTGGATTATAACAAGAGACAGAAACAAAAACTGTTGGATTTCAATTGTTTTTTCTTATGATTTTATTGAAATTTTACTGTTTTTTTATTACAAGTTTGCTAGTTAAAACTTAAATCTTTTTTTGCCATATTTTTATGTTTTTCCTGACATTTAATTTTGATTTAAAATGGTTTAATTCATAAAATCAGTTGTACTGCCTTTTAATAAATTAAAATCTTAATATTTGGTTTGTGAAAAAATGAAGAAAAAAATAACTTAAAAATCAGAAATACAATCATAAAAAAGTTTTTTCTTGTTTTTTTTTTCACAGTAAGGTTCATCCTATAAAAGGCATGAGGGCCACTCGATGTAGAGGGTTACAGTAAGAGTCAGTTTATACAGATATGAGAGGAAGATACAGTTAACCCTAGACTTGAACAGATTAAGATTGTGGTGATTGGAGAAATATCCTTTTGTTCCCCAGGGCAGTGGTTTATGGGAAGAAGCTACTCAAATGGAACATACTTCTCACCATTGGAATATGGAGGGAATGTGGGTAGTTTGCTATAATGTGGGTGGCATAGTGGATCCTGGTCATGAAGGTTAGAGCTGGTGGTTTCAAGGAATGCAGTTTGTCCGAGTACTTTCCATGGAAGTAGGGATAGAGCAATGAGCGGCTTGTACATCCCACCTGTGAGAAAGAGGTTGGAAAATAATTTATCACCTACAGGGGCTCCGAGACACGTGCACAAGAATTTGGATCAAAGCACTTTCTATACTCTTGTTGATAAAGCGGTTTCCGTAAATACATAAATTTTACAGGCACACTGCTTATCCATCTATATTCTTCCTAATCAAATAAAAACTACCATTGTTTTTAAAATGGGTACCTTTTGTAAGTCTTTACAAGAGAACGCCTAAGTTTATAATAATAATAATAATAATTATACACTATTAAAAAACTTGAGGTAAAATGTTGTTATAAAGAAGGATACTGAGAATGTAAAGGACTGAATATGCGAGTAACAATGAAGTTTAAAATAAAATGGAAACGAAAAAGACATTTAGAAAGAGTTGAAATTTCTAGGAAACATGAGGAAAGAGTGCTTGGGAAATTTGATACTCAAAAGACATATTGAAGGCAAGAGGAAGAGAGAGAAATGGTGAATATCTAAGAAACTTGCTTAAATGGATGAAAGAACAAACACAAGGAGGCTTGGTAAAAAGACAAACCTTAAAAAGTGCTACAAAGGATAGGAAGTTGTGGAGAATCATGATTGCTACGTCCTGAAGGAAGATGGCATAGAATTTACTTTAACTTTTGTCCTTATTGACAGCATTTGCATGCTATAACCTCCAAAAATTCAGTTTTATTTAGTGGATGCAATGTCAAATTTATATATAAGCCCCAAGACTAGAGGGACCCCTAATGACCCTCTAGCTCTGGCACCATGATAAAACTAAAAAAATAAATGTATCAGAACAGAGGACATTTGTTTATTTTCAGATTTAATGGAGCTCCTTTGAACTAATTTGAAACAATTTAGAGAATTTAGGCCCCTCTAGTTGGAGCAGATCTTTTAAATTCAATCAGGCACCATTTCGCTTTTGATGCATCTTAATATACATAGATTTTTTTAATGTTGCTTTTTTTTTTAAAGTTTTGCATAGTTTTATCTACTTTGCTCAGTTTTACACTTCATTGAACACAGACTTGTAATAAGTACAAAAAAGAATTGCAAGGCTGTAACAAGTCAGAATTTTCTTTCTCAATCATTTGGTTTTTAGGATGCTTTTCTCATGAATTTGAATCCTAGAATTTCAGTGTAATACAGACCATTCATTCTAGATAGATTTCTGTAGGATGTAAAGTTTGGATACATATATCATGAAGTTGCTTTATAAATAAACTGGATTGGTTCCAAAATCATAAAATAAACTACATCTGCATCCTGGGTATGACGATAAACTACGTCCAACAGCAAAGCCTCTGATAATACGTTTTTGAAAAATAATGTTGCCAGCTATACGTTTTTGGAAAAATAATATTACCAGATATACGTTTTTGGAAAAATAATATTACCATCTATACGTTTTTGAGGAAAAAAAATATTACCAGCTATACGTTTTTGAGGAAAAAAAAATATTAACAGAAATAGATTTTCGACAAAACAAAAATATTACCAGGAAAAAAAAAAGTTGTCGACATTAAATGACCCATTGAGGTTGATATGCCATAAAACAAAACAAACCAAACCAAAATCATAAAAAAAAAAATTTTAGTTGAAGTTTTCATACTTTACATAAAAAAATGATCATCTAAAAATATATATTTTAAAAAAAACCACCTCCTCCCCCCAAAAAAAACTGAGGTTGAACATATGTAAGAAGGCTTTCAAATTCTAGGCCTCTTAAGACTTAAATCCGGCCCTGTGTAGTTGGAAAGGTTTTGTGAAGTTAAAAATCAAACCTTTTATTTAATCTATAGTGAGTGTGAAATATTAATTCCCTTCACCCACTCTCTTCAAATTTTGAAAATTGGTTTGATTGATTACAGTTGCTTAAAGGGGGGGGGGGTCAACTGTATGAAATTGAAACTCTTCAGTTGCAAAAACTTGGGTCCACATTAAAAAGAGAAAAACTTATGCACAAACACCAGCCAGTATGGTAATCAAAAGAGATGACAGCAGGATTCACCTATCCTACATATATACATTTCTTTCTCATGTCAATAGCCTCACTATGTAACCATTTCAGTGGCACTTGGTCCTTGTATTAGATAAACATTTAGTAAAAAAATAAATGAAGGGTATCATATGTATTGGTAGGTTTTAGAAAATTAGAAACTCATTTTAAAGATCATTCTGACCCATTCTAGAGTGAAATCTCATTTCATATTGGCAATGAAGACCTTTTTTCTCAGCTATATCTCCCTGTTGTAGTTAAAGAAAATGTCTAAAATAATAAATATTTTCTGCCTGGATGCTGCAGACATATTTTTATATCAAAAGAAAAAAGAAACTGGTTCTGTAAATTGAGATAACAACAGATAACCATGTTGGAAATGATATGTAAGAAAATTTTTTTTAGGAAATTTGTGTTAAGCCTTTCTTTTTGTATGAGGCTGGCATCCCGTTCCGACCCTTTCACTGTTGAAACTGTTAAATGTAGCCGTCTGTTCGACTCCAATAGCTTCATACCTCGCACCTCACGCCTGTGGAACTCCATTCCTTATTCCTGTTTCCCTGACAACTATAAACTCCAACTATTCAAATGTAATGTCAGTCGACATCTCCAGTTGCATTGCTCTATCCACTATCCTTCTCCACATCCTTTCCTCTATCACTCCTATCTGCTCTTGCTCCAAATCGTCTGTAACCTCTTGCATGCTAGTGGCTTCCAGCCTTGCCTGGGGTGAAAAGCTTTAAAAAAAAAAAAAATTTATAAAACAAAGCATAAGTAGTCTTCTTTTTTTTTTTTTTTTAAATAGTAACAAATGCACATTATGTTTCCCATAACAATGGCATTATGTAATGTTTCAAATGTCAAAAAATCATCATAAAAAGAATAAAAATAATTAATAATGTTAAAAATGCTTCAAGTATTAAATAATCTTGCTGGCTTTTTTTTTTCAGCTAGTTCCCCTTCATCTTTGAACAGAGAATAACTTTTAATAACTGATAAAGACAATTTAATTTCTAGTATTTATTAGAAAAGATAAAAACTGTTTTGATGGGTGTCTACATAATGCAATGTTACCAAGTTTATTTTACAGATGAACATATTGATTTCGGGTTTATGGTCCTCGTGGATCCCTCTATCATGGCCTTGTGCCAGACTCAGTTATATTTAGTAAATAACTAAATAAAGAAAACATGTGTTATAAAGTTTGTATTATGTGCGTAGTTCTGGTTAATAACACTGTAAGGAAACATGAACAAAAAGTTGAGTGAAGAACAGGTTTAATCACATGAGAGACATGGATTAATTATACAGTCATAAGAATACTGCTGTCCAGTGCGGCAATGCATATTACTCAAGTGCTACGCCTTGTGAACAACTTTGTGACAACTGTTACTATGAGCAGACATTCTACTCATAGCAGATGGATGAGTCCATGTTCAACAATTAGTGTAGAGAAGGTTGGTCATCTTTCTATAACACATTGAAGACAATAGATATTTTTAATGTAGATAATTGGCTCATGGTAAGAATCAAAATGCACTCAGTGAAAAATAACTCGCTATCAATAGGCCCTCTGTAGATGTTCGAGATATTTGTTTAAGTTCTGTTCAAAATTTGAATTTTTAAAAGAAAACTTTACTTGACTCAATGATGCCTCTTCGTAAAACAATTTAAACTGTAATTTTAAATATTAAACCCATAAAAAAAAGAAGCGAGAGAGAGGGGGGAGAGAGGGAGAGAGAGAGAGGGGAAGAGAGAGAGGGAGAGGGGGAAGAGAGAGAGAAACTGATATTCAAACAATATTTTGAACTCTTGCCTTTCTTACTATGAACAATATAAGTTATTATCTAGTCTTCTAAACAATGTAATAGTTATTCTAAGTCATTTACATTTCAGCAGTGTTAGCAGGGAAGGCAAATATGTCTATTTATTGCTTATAGTGCAGCTGTCGGTGAGTGCCAATCCTGGATATACCAACTCATAGAGTAGTGTGTGTGTGTGTGTGTGTGTGTGTGTGTGTGTGTGTGTGTGTGTGTGTGTGTGTGTGTGTGTGTGTTTGGACAAAATAGAGGAAAACTCCAAAATGGCAACAAATCAGGACATTAAACATGGAATATTGATGGCCAGTATTTGCTTATACAAAACCACATAATTAATTATTTTGGTTGTGGACAATTATTACCTCTGCTATTATTTCAAGTAAAGAATTGTTTACATGTTGGAATGTGTTTTAATGATTTTTTTTTTTTACTTAGATAGCTGCATAAAAAAGGTGTGCCTCTGGTTCATATAAAACTTCCTCAGACAAAAAAGAAAACAAAAAACAAACAAAACTTCCACACACACACAGGAAACAAAAGTTATACAAGAAACTCTCACACACACACAAGACACAAAACTTATGCAAGAAACTTACACACAAAAGAATATATCACAGACAAATTTTTTTATAGAAATACAAAATGTTACCAGCATGATAAAAGTAGACATTAAAAACAATTATCGGTCCTCTCGTCAGAATTTACCTAAATATCAATTATTTAACAATGAACTGTTTTATCTCATGGACTGAAATTGTTTGCTTTGGGTTTGTTTTGTTTTTTTGTATTATGGCATATCAACGTCAATCGATTATTTAATGCTGACAATTTTTATTGCTACTAATATTTGTTTTTTTTCAAAAATATATTTCTGGTAATATTTTTCTTCAAAAATGTATAGCTGGCATTAAAACTTATTTTTACACTTTCATAGTGTTTTGACCCCAGTTTGGGGGGGGGGAACTGTTTGCTTATAGTTGAGGCCCTAACAGGTGCTACCACCCCAGGTTAGGGTGGTCCCACATTCCTCAAAACCTCCTGATCAGAGGCATTTCTGTTGGATGTAGTTTATTGTCTTACCCAGGATTCTCCTTGTCTGTTTTGTGTGTGAGTGAGTGAGTGAGTGAGTGAGTGAGTGAGTGAGTGAGTGAGAATATTTTTACAGAATTGGAAGTATTTTTCAATCAAATTCCAAAACCTTCTCCACTCTCTGTTCAGGCAAGTTGAGTGCATTAAAAGCTAGGCTTAATGTCTGGAGCCTGATCCATGCATACACTGCTACTCTGATTGATTAGACTGAATTGGAATGGTGGTACAGACATTTTTGTGTGATCAATTATTTATGTCATGATTAAACTTGATAAGGGTATTCAGGTGGTATTTGTGGATTATGATGATGTTGATTTTTGGTTACGTGAACAAATTAATAAGAGTACGATTCAATGAAATGTACGATTGGACAAAATCAATTGAGTTGAACTTTCAAAAGCATTTACTAAGTTTGATTAAAAATAATGTCTTTCTTGTGGATATTTTTTAATCATTTAAATGTAAGTCTTATGCTGAGAGTTTCTTCTCGCTCTTCTGGACTCTTGCTTTCCAGTCAATTTTGATTTTCAAAAATTTAAATGCAATGTCAATTGTTATATCCTGTTTTTCTTGTTCTTTTATTGTTTTCTTTACTTCTCGCCTGTGGAACTCCCTTCCTTATTCCTGTTTCCCTGACAAATACAATCTCCAACTATTTAAGTGTAACGTCAATCAACATCTCCAGTTGCCTTGATCTATCCACTTCCCTTCTCCACATCCTTTCACCTTTCATTCCTATCTGCTCTCGCTCCAAATCTTTTGTAACCCCCTTGCCTTGATCGATCCACTATCTTTCTCCACATCCTCTCCTTTACCACTCCTATCTGCTCTTCCTCCAAACCTTCTGTAACCCCTTGCGTGCTAGTGGCTTCCAGCCTTGCTTGGGGTGATAAGCTTAAAAAAAAAAGTATATAAATATGAGATTTCTAGTCACTGCTATAATCAGCAAAACAAGATAACCAAAAACCTCATTTATAAAAAGAACAGGTTTTATTTTATGTTAAACAATACACAAATATATGCATGTCCTTCCTTCCCAGATAATGACTGACGGACTTAGCCAAATGGTAGAACAGAGGAAAACTGGTTTCTCAGAGATCTCGTCTCATGGTTGCTGTCACAGATCGAGTCTGGACTGGAAACACCACACGTATGTCGCTCGACTCGGCCTGCTGAAAAGAGGGAGCTTCTCCACGCGCTACGCTTTTTGTATGGGCGGCCCGTGGCAGGATCGACCAATGGGAGACCGCCCCGTTGTCACGTGATCTATCTCTCCACGCATAGGTAAAGATAAATCCTTTTACTGTCCCAACAAGTGTTTCTCTTAGTGTCTTGTCATGTCTTACAGCTCATGAAACATGAATGTGGCAGAGATCTATTAAGGATACCTAAAGAAAACACAAAGATCAGTTAAGCATGAGGGGTGGTCTCAAAATTTGCTGATTCTTACATCCTCCATCTTTGCTATCTTTATTAGAAGGGAACCTCTGGTTTTTGTGGTCAATGATGTTGCAGGCATGTTTGAAATTTGACCTCGTAGAACAATCTCACAACAATAAAACTAAAAAAAAAAAGACGTAGGTAATAAATGACATGACTTTATATACCAAGAACAATACAATAATTTGGCTGAAAGAGTTAAGTGAAAAGAGTGTCTTGTTTGCTAAAAGTGTTCATAGAAATTGTGGCAACTGAATTGTGTAGTTATATAATAATGGTTAAATTTGGTAATATAGGTAGGTGCATGTATGTGTGTGTTATAAAGTCCGGACAGAGAGGAACTGAGATAAGGCTATGCCGAAGTGCAGAGTCTTGTCTGGGAAGGCGGACAGCTATCCGACCCCGTGTTTACAGGGTCTACAGGGAATTCTTGTCCGGACCTACGGGCTCAGAATAACCCCATATAAAAAAAAAACGGCTTTTTGCCACATCCGGCCTTATGGGACAGTAACGGATAAATACTGTTATAAAGTTCATGTTTGTGCAAAATACTAATGTAGAAAAATAGATAAATTAAAAGAAAATATGAATATTTCTTATGGTGTTCAGTGGTGATAAGACAAGTTTCTATGTGTGAGTACGAGTGTGGATAAGTATATTCACGTCGGGAGGTCACCAATGGGGATAATGTGGTAAGATTTTCTTTACTGGAAACTTTGGAATAAAACGAATCTGACTCAAAAGGTATAAAATAAATAATATCATTTTATTTATCATCTTTAGAGTGAGTCCTTTTGTATTTGGTGTAGCAAAATGCTCATTTATAAGGCGGATATTGGTCGCAGTCTAGAGAAGGTTCAGTAACGTAGTTTTTGAAGTCAGACCATGATAGGGGTAGTAGTAATATAAAAAAAAGTCAGTGTAAATATACTGTTTTTCTTAGTTCTAAGCAGGGCAGGAATATTATTAGCTGATGACATTTTAACTACTTCCTCATTCGTCACGTATGGCTGGTTTCTCTAGCGGAAGCGTTCTTTTGTTCCGTCCTATCTCATTTTAGCATAGAGGTGTCGGGCTCATATAATTTTGACCAGGCTCTGAGATTCTGTCACGAACATTGGTTTAGATTAAAATCAATAATCTTTCATTGACTAAAATTATTTTGTGCGTGTGAGAGAGTGAGTGATTCACAACAGGTGTGTTTGGTAGCAGCAGACGTACACCATAGTGGAAATAACTATGACTGATCCACTTCTTAAGCTGGTTCTCTTTCTTTCTTTATACTTGAGCCCAAGATAAAATTGGCCCCGAATCAACCTTTTTTTATCTTAGCAGGAGGCCGTCTGATTGGATGAAAGAAATATATTCTATCATCTAAATGCTAACCCTAAACCTATCTGGAGCTATATACGCGCAGACTCATTTTCGGCATATGCGTTTTAGCCATGGAATTGTTAACTTCCTATATGACTCCCACAATGTTACTACTGTACCATTCCTTATATTTTTTCAAAATATATACAATTAAGAGAAATATGAAAATGTACACAATGATAAAATATATATCCCTACAGGAGAGAAATATATTTCTTTTTTCAAACTGACAGTTTTTCTCTCTTTTCTATTTTTTATATAGACATTTTTTTCATACGTCTCCGTCTGCCATTGCAATTATAATAGTGAAATGATAGGAAAGATATAAACAGATTTGATTTTACTCAAGTATTGCAACGTCCAGAAATAAATGGATAACTTGATTAGTTTATGAAGTTGTCGAATTTCCTTGGCATGTCACTGTTTATTGCGCCTAACTCATTGTGGAGAGGCTAGTGTTGCCTGTGGCTTGCTTTGTTGCGTCTCTTTGAATGGGTGTAGTTGAGTGGGCCGACTGGAATTTCTTCTCGCCACTATTAAGCTTTAGAATATGTCACTGTTTGGCCACGTCACACGGCATAAAAGCTTCTGCAAGACCATCATGCAAGGCACTGTTGAAAGGCAGATGCAAACAGGGACGGATACATAAGCTGGTCAGACAAAAATCAAAGAGTGGGCAGATATGACAATGCCGGAACCTCTGAGAGCCACCACCAGGACATCCTGGAGGAGATTGTTTTGTAACGGTGTTGATAAGTTGATGTTGATGTGCTAGTTATCTCGACGTGATATTTGTTAAGTGTAACAGGATTGATGTTAATGACTGAAATTAAAATGTATAAAACATACAAGGATATAACAATAAAACTTGAGACTCGTGTAGACATTAATTAGAATTTCTATTTTTCTTTCTTGTGATGAGAATTTCAGTTATTGGTATGGTGTGTGTTAAAATGTCTGTGTTACTGTCTCTTGTTTCTTTAAAAGTTTGTGCTTGCTTGTTTTTGCTTCTTCCTCAGAGAATTTCGTTGTTAAGGATAGCGTTTGAGATCGTCAACTTTCGATTTTCTGGAGCGATGGCGATACATTATTTTGTGCTTATTTTTACTACTGCTACTTTACTGACTGCCTCGCTTCTGGTGGAAGGGTCGTTTTATAATCAGATTTTAGAATGATGAGGTATCTTTCATCTTACATCACTGGCGGTAAGGTTTTATTTTAAGATGAAGTTTTTTTATCTTTATTTTAGGAATGATGAAATATCCTTATTTTTTATCATCACTGATGGCAAGGTTATTTTTAGAATGATGAAATATCATCATCATTCTGGATCATAACAGTTTGTTTCTTCTACCCTTAGGCACCCCCAACAATTGAAGCACTCAAAATAACTGAGGACCATCAAGGTTTTACTCGGCTGAATCCAATCTGTGAGGATCTCTCATTAGTGTTTGCCTATTACTAGCCCAGTCAGCTGAATTTTCAGGTGGGATGACCTCCTGCTGTACATGTTTAATGAATGAAGATTTTCTTGTGATCTGGTGGTTATTACCCTCTGCAGCTACCATATTGCCATTTCTTTGGATTCGGATTGAAGGGCAGAGAGAGCTATTTGTGCCTAGGTTGTTTGACAAGCATGCTATCACCTGAAAGAAATGGTGGCACTTGGACACGGCGTCTCTGATGTTCGTTTGTTTTCATCTTGTTTTTGCTGGGGGCATCATTTATGGGGACATTAGAAGAGACGGGAACTGATTTTATGATAAAGAATGCACAGTATACCAATATCTATCTTCCTTCCTGTGAGGGCTTCGAAAGGAGACACCTTGGTTGCACTGTAGGGTGTGGCCCTCCGCTGCAGATGCACGGATACATTTGTTGATTGTCTTCATGAAGCACTCGGCCTCGCCATTTGCTTAAGGGCAGAGGGTTGTGATTTTTGCATGACGAAAACCTGATTGGATGGCAAAATCCGTGAAAATAACGTGGATGTGAAAATGCTACTAGACATTGGTAGCGATATTTCAATAATCAGTGAAACCACATAGGAAATTGGAAAGCAGTTTATTAAAAAAAAGACTTCCAAAGTTGCGATTTCAGTTCCTTGTGAGATTTTACTGAGAAATAATTTGCAATGTTTTTTTTCGTAATAAGCATGAAAAAACTAAGTTTATGTATTAAAAAATGCTACGAATTTATTCGGAACGGACTGGATGGAAGTATTTGAACTTTGGGATTTGTCAATAAAGATTTATTGTAAAAACGTAAGTGAACAAGCGACCAATTTAAAAAGTCAGAGCGAAAATCTTGAGGAAGAATTAAAAAAAAAAAGAAGGTTTTCCAGATGTTCTATCAAATGAACTGAGGCTGGTGTTCAAAATTCAAGGCGGAATTTCAAGTAAAAAAAGGTTCGACGCGAGTATTTAAGCCGAAGCGGAGCGTACCATTCGCAGCATTAGAACAAGTTAGTGAAGAGTTGGACAGACTCGAAAGAATTGGTGTAATAGAAAAATTAACCATTCGAAATGGGCTGGCTCAGTAGTGTATGTAAAGACAATAAATAATAAAATTCCTGTTGGCGCGGATTTCTCCGCTGGATTAAACAGTTATTTGGAAACAACTACCCATTACCAAGTCTAGAAGAATTTTTTTTCAAAATTGAAAGGCGTAAGAATACTTTCAAAGCTGGATTTTTCTGAAGCATATTTACAAATTCAGACTGAAAATGAATGCTCTAAATTAACGACCATAAATACTCACAAAGTTTAACCGATTTCCTTTTGGTATAAAAGTGTCGGAGTTAACTCTTCCTCATTTCCTTAATCCTTCAACAGGGGTCTCTGTCCCAAGAGTATAAATACTGGTTGACCTTTCGCCTCTTCCTCTTTTCAGACTTACGCCACGGGCGGCCATTTCGCGCGGAGATGAGGTAAAATCTCTCTTTTTCGACTCAGGCCGCAACCTCGCGCGGAGGCGAGGTAAAACTTTCTCTTTTCATTTAGGCCAATATGTGACATCTCACAGATACAGCGTTTCCCATATTCTGGGAACACGCTAAGGACAATACACGTACGTACGACAATCAACACAAAACACACACATAACTTCTCCATACAAACACTATGTAACTTTTCATGTCTTCGTGTATTAATATATTTGTTTACCCATAATATATATTTGTTTACCCATGTATATCGGTCTTGTTTGTTTTCTTTGTCTTCTTTGGACTTCATTAAAGTCCGACATTCTCATGTAGCTGGACCGACTAGCAGGAAATCTTAACCCAGAGATATCCATCCTCACCTTCACACCACGGTCCACTACAAAAGTGGCACCAGCTAATTTTTAACAAGCTATGAATACCATGCTTGCGGATTGCGACTTCGTTGTGGCATATCTGGACAACATTTTGATCAAAAGTTTATACAAAGAACAATATATTGGGCATGTGAAAACAATTTGGGGAAAATTAAGAGAATACGGATTCAAGTTTAGTGAAGAAAAGTGTGAATTTTTTTGCAGAAAGTTAAATACTTTGGTCAAATTATTGATAACACAATGGCAGTAAAATGAAAGCCTTCGCTCCTGCTTCACCATATGCTGCTACCAGCAGAGAAAAATTACAGATAGAAGAAGAAAATCTAGCAATTATATTCCCTGTGAATTTATTCATGGAAGGCCTTTATTAACAACATATTGTCGCAGTTAGCTCCCCCTCATTTTCTTAACGCTTCACCAGGGGTCTCCCCCTCCCGGGAGCATAAATACGGATTGACCCTTGGCCTCTCTCTCTCTTTCTTTCCACAGCTGCGCCCACGGGCGGCTCACCCGACCTCGCTGGAGGTCGGCAACTGTCGCACGTGGTGCGAGGTATTTCCAGTATGTGAACTCTCACACACAACTAGCGTTTCCCATGTTCAGGGAATACGCTAGAACAAGATTCACCAAACCGTACGGACATTCCAACTCAAACACACACACACAATAACTTTCCACACGGACACTAAACGTTCTATACATGTTTTAAATTTGTATTTGTAAACCCGTGTATCAATCTGTTTTTTTATCTGTTTAATAATATATATTTGTTCGCATACATATATCTGTCTCGTTTGTTCCTTTGGACGCCATTAAGGTCCAACATTCTTTTTAATGTGGCTGGACCGGTCAACGAAGTCTTAAACCAGAGATAATTCATCTTCTCTACTTCTTCCATTCTCACACGGCCGGTCCACTACAATATCGTTCGAAGAATGTTATACCTACTCATACAGCTAATAGACCACGACGACGGGGTACCATCCTATTAAACTAGGATTTTACGATGGAGTACCTATCTTCTAAAAAAAATAAAACAAATAAATAAAAAAATAAAAAGGACATGCGGATTATTTAGATTAATACCTAAAAATATATAACCATTGGAAGACACGGACATCGCAGCACTAAAAAGCGAAATGGAAATAAATAAAAAAACTTTGTGCAACGTAGTACGAGAGTTACCGGTGAAATAAAAGGAAAAGACAAAAATTACGTTTTTATTGCGAAAATAAAAAAGTGATTAAAACAAAGTAAGAAAAAACGAAATCCAGACTTAAACGCGTACTCGATATGCAATGGTGTTGTAATGTACGGTCAAAGAGTTGTACAGTGTAACCCGGATATAAGAGAGTTGTCGGGACCGGAGAAGAAGTCTCTTATATCCGAGTTTCTCTTATATACGGGTTTGGTCTATTTTGTTTAGGTAACACAGGCTCTAATTTGGGACCAGAGAAAATCTCTCTTATATCCGGGTTACACTGTAATACTGAATGTGTTACAGAAACGAATATTAAATGACATCCTGGTATTTCTAGAATGAAATCTATTATGAGAAGTTTCGTATATTGGCCCAGAATGGACCAAGATACTGAAAGAATAGTGAAAGCATGTAGAGCAGAGGTTCTCAACCAGGGGTAAATTTACCACTAGGAGTAAAAAATGATATAGTCGGGGGTAAATAATTGAAGTACCTGATAATTTAAAAAAATAATGTTTTGGTATTTTTACTAATGACTAATTTGCACAATTTTTAGTCACAAATTAGTCAGTACTAATCATAATCATTCATTTAAAAAAAAATTTTCAGTATTTTTCAAAAATTTTTTAAATTGCCAAAAACAAAAATACTAAAAAAAATTTTTTTTTGAATGAATGATTATGATAAGTATTAATTTGTAGATCTACAAATACAGCGGATAAAATGAATAATTTTTTTTATTAATGACTACAAACGTTAATAAAAATACTGAATTTTATACAGAGTAACTTATACTAAAAAATTAGTAGATTAGTACTAAATAAGAAATCAGTATTTTGAGTGTCGCTTAGTATTTTTTTTTTAGTCACAGTATTTTGACTAAAAAACCCTTAGTATTTTGAATGAAAAAATCATTCATTCATTTAGTCACGAAATTGTACATCAATGCTTTATGATGGCTATGAATTTTTTGTATAGGAGTAGGGGGTAAATGGAAAAATACATAAAGCCGAGGGGGTCAATGATGGAGGAAAGGTTGAGAATGGCTGATGTAGAGGCTATGCTCTAGCTACAAAACTACCTATCACAAAGATAGAAGCTTGGCCAAAGACACAAGCTGTGGTCAAGACTGCATATAGATTTTGCAGCTCCTGTCAGTGAATCATATTGTCTTGTGGTAGTTGATATTTTCACAAAATTGTCGCAAATTTATAAGTGCAAAAATCCGACATCCTCAGTAACAGTAAATTTATTGCATGAACTGTTTGCGAGATATGGCATCCCAGATACCATAGTCTCTGATAACGGAACACAATTCACGGGTAAATAATTCAAGATTTTTGTAAGATGTTCGCCATTGAACATGTTACGACCCCGCCGTATCACCCAAGGTCTAATGGCCAAGCTGAACGGTTTGTGGGAACGTTCAAAAGAGCGTTGAAGAAAGCAAGTCTTGAGAAATTAAATGAGGAAGCACTTCAAAATTTTCTGAGAGTTTACCGGGTAACACCTCACCCCAATATACCATCAGGCGGAATTAATGTTTGCCAAAAGCGACATCAAAAGTTTCAAGATCGGCGATGAAGTGTTCTTTAGAACATATAAGAATGTCAAAGAAACATGGGAAGATGACATAATATCAGCAAGAATCAGGAAATTGATTTACATGGTGAAAGGGAAAATATTCGAACATAAAAGGCACCATAATCAGCTGTAAAAAGATTTAGTGATTCCTGTAATATTGGAAGAACCAATAAAAATGTTATATGGCGTTTTCGATGCCAGTACCACAACAAGTCGTGGAACCTACAAGCACAAGTACCAGAAAAAAGAAAGAAGTGGACCCGAGACGGAAACGCCACAAAGTACGTTGGCGAACTCTCCAGAAAAAGGATATACTAATAAAAAATAAATTGCACTAGAGAGAAGGATCGGTGCACGAGGCCAGCGCAACCGACGGGGTCTTGGGGAATTTTTGTTCCTTGCCTGGGTGTACGAGCTCGGGCTCCCCACATTAAGCCGACCTTGTGCCACAAGTTGACCTCGTGGGGGGGGGGGAGTAAATACAAATTTTCCCAGCCCTTGCTTACGCGTGATCAGGCACAAAGCTTGTCTTGGCCGCGGAACAGATACTACACTTTGATCATAGCGTCTTTGAGGCCTTTTTATATCCTTAATCAGTTTTTACAAAAATGACTGGTTAAGCTTCTTCCGGTTGTTTTTAAAACTGTAGGAGTGCCGACAAGATACGACAGGACATCTTTCTTTGTGAGCTGTCGAAGCTGTTTCTAGATGGTAGCGTAATGTAGGATGAATCGGGAGGGACATACTGTGAGTCATGTCAAAGAATGAACGGACTTCTTCAAGCGTCTCTGGCGAGCGGCGTTACGATTGCTTGGGTCTTTTGGAGATCGGGGGCGACTTACTTTTCGCTAAAAATATGATCAAAAACTAGTATTTATCTTTACTCAGTTTTTCCTCCAGATTCTTACAGGCGTTTCAAGATTACGCTTAACTTCTTGTCGTGTGTCTCTTGCTTTTTCTTCTTCCGTGAACTATATCATCAGAGGTTCGTTACTCTCGGTGAGTGTCTCAGGAGTTCCAAGCTCGCTTTCTGGAAGATTTAGGATGCTGCATTGAAACTAAATAGTAGCCTCTTATGTCTGATAAACGTGATTATGTACAGGCATGGTCCCCTCTAGCGTGAATTGATAGTACGTACTCCAGAGGTCCAATTTGCTGAAAACCTTGAATGAGTTGAGATCAGCAATAAGATCATCAACGATCGGCAGTGGGTGTTTCTCTGAATGGCTTCGTTTGCTCTTCTCACGAGAAAAGCAAACGAAGCCTTTCCCTCCACTAGTCTTCTTGGGGACTACTACAACTAGACTCATCCAGGATGTGGGCCTCGTGACTTTCACTAGAACATCCGATCGTTCCCGTCCCTTTATTTCCGCCTCTACATCTTTGCGTACGTGAAAGGGTATGTGTCGATGGCGCTGAGTTACTGGTCGAATGGAGTGGTTCGACATGAAATCTGACCTTGTCTCTGGAAATCTTCTCCATTTTGTCGCCAAATAACGAAGGGAACTGGTTTGGTATGTCACTGTTTCACAGTGACATGCAGAAGTTTGGTAATGTCAGAGGCCGACCCCTTGATTGTATGCTCCTAGGAGTCAAATAGTGGAGAGACCTATAGGGCCTAGTACTGAGAAATACGAGAAAGGAAGACATTTTAAATATGTAAATACAGATGAAACACGAAATAAGCACTTTATTCAAATTAAATATAAACTACATTTTTATTTCACTCTTTGTTTGGATGCCCTCCCGATGTGGATGTCAGGGGCAGTTGCACCCTCTGCTTGCTACTGCTGTGAAAAGAGGATGAGAAAGCAAAATGGATGGTATTTAGTGCGTGAGTGTTGTTACCACTTACCAATAGTCAAAATGAATGGATGTTCCCTCTGACAGGATCCGTGTCTTGAAAGAATATTGGACCTTAAATCGCCCCTCACTCCCAGTAGAACTGGTACGATCGATCGCTAAAGAGGCAGGAAATATGGTCAGTGCCCTGTACCGCTACAGTAAGTACCTGTCTCCTCGTGGTATCCCCTACTTTACAAGAGCCAGACCAGGCCTAGAATGGAGGGAATAATGCTGTCATATATAGACAGGAGTTGCCCAATCCTCACTTTCCGGTATAGATAGATTTTAAAAGCGTTTCCAAGTCTTGGTGGGTGACAAATTATTTTCCACTCTGTACCCTCTAACTCTTTCTAACCTTCATAGCTAGGACCCACCATGCCACTCATATTGTAGCAAAACACACTCATTCCATCCGTATTCTATTGGCGAGAAGTAAGTTCCACACGAACAGCTTCCCGCAGACTACTGCTCTGTGGAACCGTCTCCCAAGAGGGTTCCCCGATCGCTACAATCTTAATCTGTTCAAGTCTAGGGTTAACCTGTAACAGTTATCTCCCCTCCTATCCGTATACACTACCTCTTATTGCAACCCTCTACCTCGAGTGTCCCCGGGTCTGGTAGAGGATGAATCTCACTGAAGAAAAAAAAAGAAGAAAAAAAAAAGCAAGCTGGTGTGGGACCTGGATATAGTGATAATTGTGTGGGGGCACCTCGAGGCGGTGTAATGGTTAGCAAGCTTGTCTCGTTAGAACAATTACGACTACTTTCCTACTACCTTGTGCCACCTCTAAGCTACGCTTGGAAAAAAATCACTAGTGGAAATTGTTTCTACGCCGTATAAAGTGGATTTGTTAGTGTCTTTAAACCGGATTTCTGCTTTGAGGATTCCACGAACGGGGAGTGTCCGTGTGGATCCATGCGTTAAATTCTGACAATTATTTTGAAGTTCCGGTTTGCTATGCATGCTGTCATAGTCTTTTCCAGCTTGACCGTTCACGTTGATACCAGTATCAACTGGAGATTTAGTCAGCACGACATTTATGTGGACCGTCACTATCGGAGCTTTTGTTATGGGAGCCGATGTGTCTCGAACTGGAAAGACAAATTCCTCACTATAAGGATAAGATATACCCACTTCTTTACCCCATCCACCTCAGACAAGCGTTTGAGGAAATTTGTCTTAACTTATTTTGCCTGACCGACCAACTCTGGCAAAATGATTCGACTCGGAGCAGTTGTATTTTTTATTATTTTTTTTTAACACACTAGGACAAGTATGGTTCTTTTTACCCCACAGTAGTGGTAGGCTGTAATATTGTGAAACTCAGAGTTACACTGAAGTAACGATGTTAGGGTTGGTCACGCCTGTTTCTTCATCTTCGTTGACTGCTGCAATCTTGGACAGCAATAGGGCGGTGTCATTTTTATGTTGCTCCATAAATTACAACTTCATTAAATTTTACTTTAAGTTTGTATTCACTCTGTTCTTAATTTTCAATAAAAAGTTTTTTTTTTCTGAAACCGATTAAAATAATGCCTCTACTATAATGTAATTTATTCACTTTATTAAATCTCAATATAGATTTTTAAATTTTCTTTACAAATATTTCTTTTGTGTTTAATTTATAAATTATTGTAAGTACATATATAGAAGAAAAAGTATTTGGGTTGTGGGTGAGGAAGATATCCTAACATGGATAGATATGGAAACATTTGTATAAAATAGCTATAAAGCGTAGTATAGATGTGGTACAAGGCCGAAAGTAGGGTGCACCCAGGGAGGATCGAACTCACTACTCAGTCGTAATTGTTCTAGCGAGACAAGCTTGCTAAACATTACACCGCCTCGAGTGCCCCACACACTTTCGACTATATCCGGGTCCTACACCAGTTTTTTTTCAGTACATACACACACATAACTACAGTAATAAAAGGAAAAAAGAATACAAAATCAACTAGTACAGAATTGAACCTACTAACCACCAATTAATAAAGTGAATTATGAAATTAGTGACAACTTTCATAGGTTAGAGAATTTTTGCAATGACCTTTTAGAATAAAAAAAAACACTTTACCCATGGTAGGAGCAACATTTCCTCTCAAATATTTTTATAAGGAATTCAAAATTATTGAGACCGGAGGGCACAGAGAAACGTCAAGAATGGTTGCAATGTGGTTCTACCTTTTCTTTGGTGTTGAGAAATCTGAGAAGAATGAAGCCAGTGGTCTACCTTAAAAGTGACCTACATTGCAACACTTTCTAATTATTAATTAATATATATAACAGAATCCAAGAGTTTTACAAACTGCCGTTTTCGTATTTTTTTTCCTTTATTCTGTTCTTTTGTTTCCTGCCTGGGCACCTTTTTTTCTTCCCCACGTATAAAAAAAAAGTGAGAAAAAGCAAAAAAAAATTTTCTTTAGCAAGGAGAGAATAATTTGGGTGTCAGATAACGTTACTTTTTTCTGTATTTTCCAAGAGGAAAAAAAATGGAAAGTAAAGAAAAATAATTTGAATGAAAAAAAAAAAATTACAGCTTGAGAATTTAGACTCCAGATTAAGGAGACACTGATCCTTACTTAGTTTGACTTTCTTGGCTCCAAACTGACTTTCGAGAAAAATGTTAATCCCTTTGATAATGGTGTATATAACGGATTTGGTTTTCTCCGCTACAGGTAACCAATGGTATCAATTTTCAAGTAAATTTTATTTCCAAAGAATGCGCTTGTGCTGTTATCTTAAAAAAATAAAAATAAAAATAAATCATTGGCTATTAATCATTCCCCACGACCATATCAAAATGCCGTGAATTCATTGTGGAGTGTAAGTTCTTACGGATTTTATAAATTATGTTAGTCATGCTTTTAAGTGCATAAGAAAAGAATGTTGCTGGAGGTTCTCTCCCAACAACACCACCTCATTAATAGCGAAGTCGACATTCAGCTTTTTCAAAAGGTATTTAGTTCTTTGGAATCAGCTATACTTTCTTTGCTTCTGACCAAGAAACATAGAAGAAATTGGTGGGCGGGGGGAATGCTCCAGTAATCCACGAAATTTGCTGGGGAAAAAACGGTTACATGTGGACACAGAACGTGTTCATTGAAAACACAAAAATAGAAAGATAAGTTAGACAAGGAAACGCTTACTCGCCAGATTTTATTTAACGTATACAGCGTGACGATCTTAGATCTAGAAGTCCTACCAGGATTTATTACCAGAGGACAAACTTAACGAAAGATACGTGGATGACAGTACTGATAGCAGATCAAAATAGTAAATAGAAACAAAAGGACTAATTGGTTGTCAGCAAAAGGTTTGCGCGACATTGGAAACGCCAAGATCTATTCTAGCACGTACAGAATTTTAAACTTGGTGGAGTGATGATTAGCGACTCGGATTGAGGAATCGGAGAGCCAAGTTAGAATCCATTACATTCACTTACGGCTAATACCCTTGGGAAAGCTAGGAATCCTCTTCTCCCCCACCCCAGCTTGGATGGTCTACCGCAGAAAGAAATGGCAACCTACTGCGGCAAAAAGATTTGCCTCGTTAGTCGTGTATCGGAACATACATGATCGCCTAAGTGTGTATCACGCATGGCACATACCGGACGGACTGAATAGCAAATGGTTAAATGTGACAAAATTGCCGCAGCTCAGAGATAAAGCGAAAGACGTCTCCTAGTTACTAAATAAAGTATTAGATATTTATAATTTTTACATACACGGGAAGGGGATAGAAGTGGGGAAAAGTCAAATTTACAAGTATCGGAAGACAATGAATTAAAATATTGTCAGGAATAGAAAGACATAAAAAATTGGGTTATTTTGCAGATTAGGACCCGCGCTTTATTTGCAATAAAAATTTCCCGAATACTTACATGTAGGTGTACATCTTTATTAAAAGCGCGGCTGGAAATCTTTTTCAAAATCTAATAAGATAAGAGGTACAGAAAATGTGAGGAGATGATATGATCAGTCCAGAATTCAGTTTATCTGAATAAATGAATGGGGGATGTAAACACAGCAAATTATTTAATGAGCTAAAACAATTTACCAATTTTTTGGTAAATGTTTTTACACTTCCCTTTAGAGGTGACATTTGTTTCTCCGGTGGTTTTTTGTATGTGTTTTGAACAAACCGGGC
This sequence comes from Acanthosepion esculentum, assembly GCA_964036315.1. Taxonomy (NCBI): domain Eukaryota; kingdom Metazoa; phylum Mollusca; class Cephalopoda; order Sepiida; family Sepiidae; genus Acanthosepion; species Acanthosepion esculentum. The sequence goes on along the minus strand of OZ038493.1, from coordinate 48,101,098 downwards.
TTTCAAATTACTCTCCCCCATTCCCCGGTGTTCTCGGGTGGAGGAACCACAGGATCTCGATATTCTAAGACATTTTTATCCTCCGTCGCCCTAGAAGTGAAATTTATGTTTTTCCTAGATTGTTGGTGTTTTGACGTCGGAAATTTACTCGTTTTTTTAGTTACCACTCCTAGGAGTTTATCGGGTTATCTCCTCTTCGTTTCGTAACCTTTCAACAGGGGTCTCTCTCTCCCACGTGTATAAATACTCGTTCATCCTTCTCTCTCTCTCTTTTTCCTGCTTACGCCCACGTGTGAGCAACTACCTCGATTTCGGCCGCGGGCCGAAACCTCGCACGTGGGGCGAGGTATAAAAACTTTCTCTAACATATCCAATATGTGAACTTTAATATACAACCAGCGTTTCCCATATTCTGGGAACACGCTAAAACGAAATTCACAACCGTACGGACATTTCAACTCAACACACACACACAAACAACTTTCCATACAGACACTAACGTTTTATTCATGTTTTAAATGATGTATTTGTAATTCTTGTATCAATCTGTTTGTCATTAATATATATTTGTTTTGTACATATATATCTGTCGTGTTCGTTTTATTTTGCTTTCTTTGGACTCCATCATAGTCCAACATTACTATGTAGCGGGACTGGCCAGCAGGAAGTCTTAGTCCAGAGATTTTATCCTCACATTAACCTGCCGGTCCCCTACAAGTTCTTGGAGTGAGGGAATCACAGAATCTCATGTTCTGAGTCGGACTTGGTTGTTTGAGTCGAGTTTGATATTGAACGAGTCGGCTTGCTGTGGCATTAACAGGCTCTGTTGTCGAGAAACGTTTCTGAGAAATCGGTTTTTCCGATGTTTTTTAAAAAAATGTATTTGGAACTTATCTGACTTTCAAAAAGTTTGAATCAAAACCGTACTGCAGTTGAATATAAACTTAAACCTCTTACAAAGCGCGTTTTCAATGTTTCTTATTTGTTATTTCTTTCTTCACGTTTCGTTGTCTGTTTTATAAACCGAATGTGAAAACGTATGAATAATGAAGTTTCACACTCGTCAAACGATCCAAATGCTCTTAATTTTTTTTTTTTTAAATATCTAGAAAACACATGTCACACGACTAAAATGTTTTTGTCACGACTCGAATGAAGTTTTAGCGAATCTGTCAAATCAGTTTATCAGGATCATTTTCTGAAATTATATTTTCTTCATTTTTAAGGTTTACACGAAAATAAGTGGGAGGGAAGGTGTTGGAATAAGAGTGAGTGGCAATTTTCTAAAAGGAAAAAGCGGAAAGTAGGTTGTATTACGGAAGCATCTGGTGTTTATGTGCCAAATGAAATAAAACTTAGTAAATAAAGTTTCTAAGTTCTGAATATCCACCCGAATGCTATGTAGTTATAATAATCTTTTCATGCTTTGGATATACAAAAAACAAAACTAACACTTAACTAACAGAAACTGTTACTTCTCTGTTTAGTGTTTTTGAGACACTTCGATGAATGAAAAACAGGGTCAGTACCAGACTATTTTACGATCTAGGGAAGACTAGCAAGTTGGATCTGTCGGAGTTAGCTCATCCTCAGTTTCCTTAATCCTTCAACAGGGGTCTCTCTCCCCTGGGTATAAATACTGGCTGACCCTTCTCTCTCTCTCTTTTTTTCGACTCAGGCCTTGGGCCGCTACCTCGCACGGAGACGAGGTAAAATCTCTCTTTTTCCACTTAGGCCAATATGTGACCCCTCACAGATACAGCGTTTCCCAAATTCTGGGAACGCGCTAAGAACAATACACGTACGTACGAACACTTACAACACACACATAATTTCTCCATACAAACTGTAACTGTTCATGTCTTTGTGTAACTCGTTATTAATATATATTCGTTTACCCATGTATATCGGTCTTGTTTGTTTTCTTTGTCTTCTTTGGACCATAATTAAACCCCAACATTCTCATGCAGTTGGACCGGCTAGCAGGGAATTTTAACCTTTTTTGATATCTCTTCACATCTTCACACCACGGTCCGCTACCCCCCCCCCCAAAAAAAAATTGCCAACTTCAAAATGTTGAATTATATTTTTAATTTTATAGGCGTTGGAATTGCACAAATCAAGAAAATTTACTTAAATAAGACATTGTAAAATTTTGTATGTGCATGTTCGTGAGAACCTAATTTTATTTGGACATGCAAAAGTAGATTTTCGTTGAAATAATAAACGCCCTTAAAATTGCAAGTAAAAGTTAAAGTGTTAGATACATTTGTTCTGGTGAAGTTAACTGTCGTAGCATAATGCCGTCTGTTAGTGTCTTTTGATCAAGCATTCGAAGTGAGATTCCGAAAAAGACGCACAGCTTTTAGTACCGAGCGTGAGCAATCTCTGATGTAAGGATTTTTTTTTCTCACGAAGGTAGATCGTATAAATCTTCGGTTGATATACGCAGGAAGGCTTCTGAATAGTCAGAAATGGAAATTCCCCCACATTTGTTTTTGTATAGGTATAATAAAGGGATGTACAAATCGAATAGATTTTCTTTTAGTCATCCATTAATTTGTCATTGAGGTATGTACTTCCGGTGTCGCTACAACTGGGATTGCCACACCTGGCGAGTCATCGACATGACTCGAGGTTGGCTTTCCTACGCCACGTTTTGATGGAGGACTCAATTTTGGCGACGAATGTTAGGGATGCCTTAGCTAGCCTTACTATCACTACCCCCATTTCTTGGGGTAAGCGCCGTCGCGGAAGGTTGTCGAGTTTCCTCAGCGAGTGTCGGTCGGCCTTGAAGGTCATTCCTCGGTCCAGTGACCTTTCTCGGCGTCGGAGACTATTGTATCATGAATTAGTGGAGGGGATTACGAAGGATCCTCTGTGTGACCGGCTCGGCTTGTCGGCATCGCAGTTGCGTTCTTTTTGGTCTTGGGTGCCAGCGGCGGATTATCTCAGCAACCCTGAGTTTTCGCTTAGCTGGCGATTGATTCGGAACGTTCTACCTCGTAATGACGTTCTCTTCAGATGGGGCGAGGCAGATTTGCCAGATTGTCATCGGTGTGACCTTGGTTTCAGAGGAAACGGCTTCGCACGCCTTCTACCATTGTCCTCAGGTGCGCCGTTTCTAGGATTATGTCGGCGAGTTGACGGCTCGTATCACTCCCGATCAGCTCGTGTCCATTGATCTCGCGTACGCGTGTGATAATGTGTCGCCCCCGTACCCCGGGGTAAAACGGATGGTGTTTTTTGCGTTGCTAGCCGTGGCAAGAATGGTGGTGTGGAAGTCGCGAGAGGACGGTGTCTTGCGAAATGAGCGTTATTCCTATTGGGATCTGATTGTTTTCTTTAAGCATCAGCTTAGGGTGAAAATCAGATCTGATCGAAAGCGTTTGATTTCGACAGATTTCAATGAAAGGTGGGTGACTGAGGCGAGCCTGGTTCGTGTGGACGGGGCTAACCTTGATTTTCTTTTTTAAGTCCCCTTAGAGCAACGAGGGGTTTCCTGTGCCCCCCCGGTTATGTTAGACACTATTTTGTGTTCCTAGTTAATGTGAATAAGTCTTGTTCCCGGCCTGTTCCCAGCCTTTTCTTCTGTTATGATTCATGTCGAGATTCCCAACCTCCCCATTTTTTTCTGTCTCCTTGTTTTTTTATCTCGGCTGAGTCAGCCTTTGAATTTCCCATTCCGTCTTTTTCCCCCTCCCCATTCCATTAGTGAGTTTGCTTCTTGATTCTATCTATCGATAGAATACAGCGGCCGCTTTTATTATTTTGAGGGGTGGACGGTTCCTACTAACATTGTCTTGTCTTTATTTGTCTTTGGTTGACAGTTTGAGTTTCTTTTATGGGTTCATATCCCTTCCCCAGCATTTCATGTGTCATGAAATTTATATATATATATATATATATATATATATATATATATATATATATATATATATATATCTATACGAACATTACAAATTTTTAATTCATGGTTTTGTAGGACCCTTGTGTATATGTGGTATTGTGGTGTGTGCAGATTTGAAAGGGGATGGATGAGTTCTAGTGGTGAATGTGTAATTGTAATGAATGAATGGGTCATGATTGTGGTTAACTAGGAATAGGATACCTAGTGAATGACCAGCCTTTTCCCCACTCCCCCCTTCGGCCGTGTGCCACAATTTTGTATTTTTTACAAAATAAATATCTTCCTTTGAGAGCGTATTTAGTTAGCATTGAACGAAAATTTTGTCAGGCTAAAAACAAAAATTCGTTAGAAACTAAAAAAAGAGTGCCGGATTACTATGTGAGATACATCCTCTTATGGCAGTGAATGCTGGACAATCTTCCCACAGAGGAAGGGAGAACTGGATACAACAAATGTCGTTCTGCAGAAGGATACTGAGAATTCCATGAAGGGAGCGAAGAAGTGACGATGAAGTCTTAAAGGAAATGGCAACAGAAAGAACGCTTAGACCCAGAATCGGGAAGAGACATCTGAAATTCCTTGGACACATAATGAGGAAGGAGACATTTGAAAACTTGTTCCTCACAGAACATATTTTAAGGAAAGAAAGATAAAGACAGCGATCCACCTACCTGACGAGCTTGAGTGAATGGATGGCTGAACGGGCGGGTGGTAGCCTTAGCAAAAGTAGAAAAATTGCTATGGGCCACAAGGGATAGGAAGTTTTGGAGAGCCATGATCAGCCATCTCCTGAAGAGACGGTATTTTTTTCGTCATAGAGTTATTAGGCGCATAAACCCCAATGAAACGAAACACTTTCTCCTTTCTGGTAACATCCAGAACGCATTATCTGCCTGTTGACTCCACGAAGACAAATGAACAGGTTGCGTTCAAAGAACTTACTCGAACAGCTATCAAAGAATGCTGAGAAGAGGCTGAACATGGTGATACCTGGCCTTTTTTACGGAAGTATCGCATATGTATGATCGCTCAATGAAACAGGTAATTATATTCAGTTCCCTTTCCTTCATCGTTGTCATATAGAGGTATATGTTCTGAATGAAATATTGCCGCCATATTTGGGCTGGAACTGTCCAGTCTTTACTTGCTTGTCTTGGTTGGTTGATATGGTTTCGCGGCATAGGAACATCTATGGGTTATTTAATACCGAAATCTAAACATTTTGAACACAATTTTATGCCTTGAACTACATGTTTTGTACATAACATACTTTTATACTTTCTGGGCAAACGTATGTTTTATACTTATATTGTTTGTAGATGGTCTGTTGTAGGCGTTATTTGTTTTGGTATAAACCTATTTATTTAAGGTAGAAAATTATGTTATTTCAAATGGTTTTTCTGATGTTTTCCTTGTATGGTTTGGTTCGGTTGTTTTTGTTTAGCGGCATATCAACCACTATGGGTTATTTAAGTCGAAATCTAAATATTGTATGCCGTCAACCAAGTATATTTCGAACGTAATTATATGCCTTCAACTACTGATAAAATGTATTGTTGGTCACTTCGCTATGAAATGTGTTGGTGGTAATTCTAGCTACTCACAAAGAGTCCTGAGCCTCTCGCTTGCTACCCCGTCTCTATTTTCATAGCATATGTTCTGAAGTCCCATCACCCCTGGCCTTTACAACTGGGACCCACCATATCACGTACACAAGTTTGAATCTTCCCCATTTCCTTCGTATTCCTTTAGTAAGAAGTATGTTCCATTCGGACTTTCCTAGAACTGCTGCTTTGTGGAACAGATTCTCGGTAGAATGTTTTCCCGATCACCACAAACTTGACCTCCTTCAGTCTAGGGTTAACCGTTATCTTGCATAATCCCATGAACTTATTGCCTTTTCTTGTGCTCTTACAATACCACACAGTGACCATCTACCTTGAATGGCTCTTGGGCTTGGCTTTAGATAAAAATTAGTATAAAGATGTAATGTTTTCATGACTAAGGTTACTGTCACATAGATTGTATGCAACTTCTAGATCAGGGGTTCTTAACCAGAGGGAATCTCCCCCTCCCCCATAAGAGTTTCGGAGGTAGGAATGGAAAATTTTTATTTGTTTTATATTTACAGAATTTTGTTTATTGAATTACAATCCCCTGACATTCTATTGAACATTTGTTTATTGAAGTATGCTTCAGTTTACTTATTTAATAATCAAAACAAATTACTGTACATGTATTCAAGTTTGAAAATCAGCATTTTCTATTGCTATTAAATTTGTAAAACTCCTATAAAAATAATCCATGTAAATGTATAAGTACCAATATGGAAAAGAATGAAGATTTTCAATAATATATGCATATTATTTGGAATGCACTTTCTGAGTCGGACGATCTTGGAAAGCTGTGGGTGACATTCTGACTTAGGGTAAAAAGGGAACATTGGGCGAAAAAAGGTTTGAGAATCACTGTTCCAGATATTCTGCACATTTTGAAAACTTTGTACATTTGATTAGCTCGCAAGTGACAGTAATTCTTATGGTCATATAGCAAGAAGCATTTTTGTATTTGACGCAGGACCACGCAGTTGATGTCTTTAATGTCAATAATTGAATCGGTGTCAGATATGGAGCTGAGTTTTGTAAAGTTCACTAAGGCTTGTGTAGATTCTTATAAAAGCGTGTATTCTTGTTTTCATCCATAACCCCCACCCCCCAAATAATTGTACATGCAGTGATCATTATTATCCTGAAGGTGATGCAATGAAAGTAAGTGAATTATTAAATGGATTGTTTATTTTTTTGTTGTAGAGATTACATTTTTGTACAATGAACATTTGTTGAAGATATATTTATTATGGCTTTTTATTTAGTATAATTTCTGTTTTGTTGCCAATAATAAACAAACATAGTTGACACCCAAGTGAACAAACTGAATATAAGCAGTCATTAGCCTTGGTGTCCACAAAAATGGTTTATCAAAAGGACGGTTTTTCCTTTGACAACGATATTATTTTAACTATCTTTACTCCTTAGCACTGTTACAACTGATTAAAAATAAATCCCACTTCAACAGTTTTTCTTTTCGTTAATACATGCATTGTTTGTTTAAATTCCATGTTTTTTTTTTGTTTTTTTTAAAATTTTATCAGGACTCGCATGAGTCCGCCAGATATTATTTGCTGGACAAATATTGCAGAAGCTATTAAATGTTTACTGAAAAACGACCACACCATTCAACAAAAGTGGTAATTCCTGCAACAACATTGATGGCATTTCTTCACCATTTGACGGTGTTCTGTTATAGTGTATAAGAAAAAAAATCTATGCCTCCTCCCGTTATATTATAAGGTTACGCAAATTATCACTGACAAAGGCCATTTGGTAACGTCACTGAAAATTCAGTTTTGACCCGACGTCCTCTTTTTGTAGGTTTGTTGTAGTACTCTCTTTCCTTGGTATCTTTTTCCGGTTTTCCGGATATATTCACTTTGTGTATGAATGTATTTCAAGAATACCTCTTGATTTGTTATGTCGTTTTTTTTTCGGTTTTGGACTCTCAGGAAGTCGTTTCTTGTCGGCCAGAACTGACTGAGGAAAATAAAGTTGTTCCACAAAATTTTGAATGTTACTCCAATACAAATCGGGTAAACGTACGATAAAAAAAAAAAAAAGATATCAAAAATGAATTTTTCTTCCTGCTCAGAAATAATTTTTCCCTACACTGACTGGCATGACGTTTTTACGTTCACCATATTCAAAATCTGACCGCTCTGAACTACAAGACAGTTAAGTCTATGTATTGCAGAGACTTTCTTTTGCGGGTTACCCCCACTCAGTTTTGCAAAGAAGTTGGAATTATAAGAACGGGACATTTTCTTTTTTTCTCCTTCTAGCATGCAGAAGTAATTTCAGTGGAATTTGGTTGCCGAGTATGGGATATATTTCTTCTTGGGTGACTGATCTCATATACGAGACTACCAGTGACCGGTTGGGTCACTGATGGTTCAGGTTGTAAAACGTTGGAGTCGATTTCAACATTCCAATGAAATGAAAGTTAATTTTATTATAATTCAGTTAAATATTTCAATTCGTTCGCGTCATCATTGGTCTGGTTTACAAGTTCATGTTTAACATTTTACTGATTGTTTACAGCATTTAATAGGAATAGAACTTCCGGGATAAATTTTTAATTTTACTTTTTTTATTTTAAATATACCAAAAATATTTTAATATTTAAAATATTGTTTGTTTAAAGAAAGCTGAAATATAAATAATTACTCTACAAACAACTGGACGAAACAGCAAAGCGGCATCTCTTTGTGTCTGTCTTTAATTATTTTAATTAAAAAATAGTGTGTTTGAAGAAAGTTAAAATAAAAATACTTACTACCTTAACAACTCGTATTTTAAATCTTATTCACTTAAATCAGATTAACTTAAATCATTATGCACCGAACGGACGCACCACACAAACACGTAAGCAATCAGACTTTCAATATTATCTATATATATATATATATATATATATATATATATATATATATATATATATAAATGCATGCTTCATTAAATAATATAGACAAGTTTTGTCTATTTATTTTAAGTAAGTTCCTTTCGTATTGTCTGATAAGCTTAATCACATTATCGTTGAAAGACGAAAGGAAAACACCATATTGACACATATATGAATCCATTTGAATCCAATCTAAGCTTTCGGCTTACATAAGCCATTATCAAAGATGACAATTTTAATAAATCAAACGACACATATACGAAACCACAATAATGGCCCGCCGTTGCTTTTTCAACGATAATATGATTAAGCTTATCAGACAATACAAAAGGAACTTACTTAAAATAAATAGACAAAACTCGTCTATATTATTTAATGAAACATGCATTAATGAAAAATTGCTGCCGAAATATACACAATTTAAATATATATATATATATGTACGCACAGAGTTCCTAACTTTTAATATCTCTTTCTTTTGCATACTAGTCTATTTTCTCTCCTTTTTTACTTTGTTAAAAATATAAAATATCGACTTGTTGAAATTGTATTTCATTTCTTTACACCTGTAGTGGACCGTGGGGTGAAGATGTGAAGAGATATCAGAAGGTTAAAATTTCCTGCTAGCCGGTCCAGCTACATGAGAATGTTGGACTTTAATTAAGTCCAAGGAAGACAAAGAAAACAAACAAGACCGATATACATGTGTAAACAAATATATATTAATAACAAGTTAAACAAAGACATGGACAGTTATATAGTGTTTGTATGGAGAAATTATGTGTGTGTGTTGTGAGTGTTCGTACGTACGTGTATTGTTCTTAGCGTGTTCCCAGAATTTGGGAAACGCTGTATCTGTGAGGTCACATATTGGTGTTTTAGTTGAAAAACCTGATTTACTCCACCTCCACGCGAGGTGGCGGTCCAAGGTCTAAGTGGAAAAAAAGAGATCGAGGTGAAGGGTCAGCCAGTATTTATAGCCAGGGGAGAGAGACCCCTGTTGAAGGATTAAAGAACTGAGGATGAGCTAACTCCGACACACCTGTCATCTATGTGTGTGAAATTTTGTTTGCTACTGCTTTTATTCTAACTAGAATCAGTACAGCAACACTATTACTAATCAACACGATTCTTATCAGATTGTATAAAAATTGCAATTAAAATGGTGAATTAAAAAGATATTAGTATTAATGATCATTGAAAACAATTTTGTAAAGAAAGTATATAGGTGCACATTCAAAACTCTAGGTGACCAGAGATTGGCAGCTGAACTTAACCCCCACCCCGATCTACCTCGAACATCTCAGTAGGGGTGGGGGGATTGGCTGGTTACCTTCAATGCCCTGAAAGCCAAACTAAGTTACATTCCATCATCGCCAAATGGACGCTGAACTTCCATCAAACTCGAAGGACGAATGCCCCATCACGTGCCTTGAGCGACTATTAGGCATTAAACTCAAACCAGAATGCAAACTCATAAATCTATCATTAAACAGGTAGGACAAATGGTCAGTTCCCTGTACCGCGCCAGTAAGTGCCTGACTCGTCCTGCTATCTTACACATTTACAAGAGCCAGGTCGGGCCAAAAGTGAAGTACTACTGCCATATATGGACAGGAGCTGACCAGTCTTCACTTCCCAGTTTCGATAGAGTCCAAAATAGTCCTTGTGGGTGACAAACTATTTTCCATCCTACAACCCCTGTCCTACAGTCGTGATGTCCCAAGTCTCTCACTACTATATCGCTATTTCCATGGAAAGTGCCAAGACGAACTACATTCCTTAGTTCCACCAGTCCTAACTTTCACGGCTAGGATCCGCCATGCTACGCGCATTGTATACGAACCACCCTCACTCCCTCTGTATTCCATTGGTGTAAAGTAAGTTCCACTTGGGCATCTTCACAAAGACCACCGCTCAGTAGAAGCGACTCCCTAGAGGATGCTTTCCCGTTCGTTAAAATCTTAACCTGTTCAAATCTAGGGTTAATAGTTATCTTCCCTCCACATATCCGCATAAACTTGAGCTTGGTGCGTGATTCGGAGTTTTGGGGTTAAACAAGAAAAAAGGAACTAGAACTTACCCGGTTAGCTACCAAGAATTAAAAAGTATTAGGTTCCAGTTGCAACTTAAAGTAGATGATAAAGCGGCTGAGAAGTGATTTTTATTATACATTTCAGTTTTAAAAGTTGTAATGAAATGACATTTTCGCATTTAAATGTATTATTAACGATAGAATTTACAGCGAGGGGAATAAAAATTACGATTCGGTTACATCGGATAAAAATACACACACAATCTAAACAGATTTTGTCTTTTTGCAAAAAAAATAAATTACAACGTTGTTATGAATAATGAAAAGTGGTTTTTGAGAGAGCTCTTTCTGTTTACTGGGACTATAAAAGGACACTATACGCGAATCTTGTATTCCCAGTTGAATAAAGCTTTCTTAAAGCCTACACCTGCGTACTGTTCTCATTACAAACGTTATATTCTTTTTCATTTTAGATTATTTATTGTTAACGATTCCAGTTTTTCGAAACAAGACTTTTATATATCGTGTCCCTTCAGGATGTAGGCAATCATGACCCTCTACAATTTTCTGTCATTTGTTGTTCTTAATAAACCTTTTTTTATCTCTCATAAACTTTGCTCGGGTCATCTATCTAGCCAAATTCACTAAGTAGGGTATGCATTGTTTTCCTCTATCTTTTTGCCATCAATATGTCCTGTGAGTATCAAATTTTACAAGCCCACTTTCCTCATGTGTCCTAGAAATTTTAATTGTTTCTTAATGTTAAGTATAAGTGTTCTTTTTGTTTCCATTTTCACTAAAACTTCGTTGTTGTTCATATGTTCGGCCTATGGTATTCTCAGCATCCTTCTGTAGAATCATATTTTTTGCTTCAAGTCTTTTCATCTGTGGGGAGATTGTCAAGCATTCACTGCCATATATGAGGACAGAATATTTCGTAACAGTTCTGCCGTCTAAAATATCCTTTGTCGAAATATATACAGCTGGTCGAAATATGTAGGCCGAATAGGGCACTTCGCTTGTCCTGTTAGGTCAATTACGACTGAGTAGTAAGTTTGATCCTTATTGGCTGGTTTGGTTGGTGATTAGTTTCATGGATAGCGGTTCAGGGCGATAAATCGGAGAGCCGAGTTTGAATTTCAGTCGGTTTCTTTACATTTAATTACGCGCCAAACACACTTAGGAAACATAAATCTACCACTCCCCAGCTATGAGCTAAATAGTAGGACTTGTATCTGGAAAACTCGTTACTATTCTAAAAAGAAAAATTGTTAATGTAATATTCACATGCAAAAAAAAAAAAATGATTTTTACAATTCAAAATGTTTCGGCTCTAAATATCCCATAAATGTTTGATAAGCTGTAAAAAACAAATCAACCAACCCTTCTTGGGTACACCATACTTGGAGCTTTGTGCCACATCTAAGATGAAATTAGTAATTCCCAATGCAGGCCGAATAGTTCCGACTATGTATCATATTCAAGGCTATCATACATTTCCAAAGTCTATATATTGGTACCTATTAAAAAATCAAAGTGAGACGTTGCCTCTAATTGGGTACTGATTTTGGAAATGTGGGGTCGATCTTTTGGACAAGAACGTGAAACATAGAAATACATAAATACATTTAGCAAACAATTTTGCCCCCCCCCCCCCCAAAAAAAACAACAGTCTTGAAAATTAGATTTTCTTGGTAAAAACTTTGTCTCCATCAGCCAGTTCTGTGCCATGCGTGATACACGCTTAGGCGATCACGTATCTTTATATGATGTATTTCTTTTTCGTCTCATTTATTAAACAGGTATGAATATGTTCAATGTTATATGATGATGAAGGGGATATCTTTCGAGGCAGATTTAGGTTGCCATTTCTTTCTGCGGTAGACCAGTTGTCATCTGTCCTACTATTTGCCCATAGCTGGCGGAGAAGAGGATTCATACCTTTCCCAAGGGTATTAGCACGTAAGTGAATGTAATGGATTCGACTGGAATTCGAATTCGACTCTCCGTTTCCTCAATCCGAGCCGTTATCCATTACTCCACCGTGCCTGACTCACTGTGTCCCCATAGCAAGAAGAATGTCAGGGCGAGGTTATATTTAAACTTTATTTAATGTGGGATGCCGTTCCTATGCGTCCCCACGGCACGACATTGCATCACTGTTAACGAGAGATGATTAAATGGTGTATTTCTTTTTCGTCTCCTTATTCATTAAACAGGTATGAATATGTTCAATGTTATATGATGATGAAGGGGATATTTTCTTTAAACGTAAAAGTAGTTTATAAAATGTATGAAGTCCAGGTTCGTCGCTGAAAGAACATTTTCCAATTTTACTTGCTTCTTGGTGAACTTGTCATTCAACGGCCTGTTTTTAAATGAATCTTTCAATTATCTCCGCAGTTTTTAAATATGATTTATGCTCTTTTGCTATTAAGTATTTACGCAATTTATTTTGGTGCATTTATTTTTCCTGTAAAGTGAAAAAATAAAACAAATGACTTTTGCAAATATTAAAAGAAACGATGTCTATAGTTATATTTTTTTAAAGGAGTTGGTGAAGGGAGTTATTTTACATTTTATAAGGCAGAGTAATTACCAAAATGAATGTGCGTTGTGCTATAATAGATAACAGCTCGGAGATCAGTTTGTTACATTCATTTTCGCCCAAATACCCTTGGGAAAAGTATGAATCCATCTCTTCTCCCCCAGCTATGGGTTGAATAGCAGTACAGACTGGCTCCTATAGCCTTGGTTGGCTACCAGTCTACCGTAGAAAGAAACACATATGATGCTAACCCCCAGAAGAGAGACTCGTTGCACCTTCTCGAGATAAAGCTTTTTACTGACATGACGTGGAAAGACCATATTGAATCAATTGCTAGGTCTGCTGCTAGGAAAGTGGGTTTACCGTAACGTGCTAGACAATTTTTCTCGCCCGAATCTATCTTACATATTTATAAGTTTACCATTTGTCGATGCTTTGAATATTGCTGCCACATCTGGTTTGGTACTTTTATGTATTTAGAGATTCTTGATAAAATCCAAAGAATCTGCAATGTTATTGATCCTGAGCTAACATCTCGGATTCAGTCACTTTTCTACCGTCGTAACATTGTAGGAATATTATTATTAATATAAATAAATAAAACAATAATATTTAAACGTTGTATAAAATAAATCAAATAAAAATTTAAAATATTCTCAGCCTGCAATAAAAACTGTCGGAAATAGACATCCCGCCAAAAGACGTTAACTTCTATCTCTTCACCACGAACCTTGGTACGAGCAACACGTGTGTAACGTCTCTCTGTGATATGGCTTATAATACTACGGAATAAATTCTCCCATATATATCATAAAATAGTTGTAACCTAAAAAATACATTCAAGAAAAATATAAATAAATTGTTTGAAATTAACATGCAATTTTACCATGCTTTTCCTGTTATCTGGGTACGTTTTATTTTCTGTCAAGTATGCTTTTATCTCTGTGAACACGAAGCTAATTTCTGCTACTATGATGTGAATGAACCCCCAACAACGTAGCTTTTCTGTGCCTTTTCTATAAGTACTTTCAAGGCAATTATTCTTATCAACTTTCCTCCATGGTACTCTGACCATGAATTTAAGCGCAGTACTGGATTGGCGGCAAGGTCTCCGTTTACAGTAAAATGGATAGATGTAGCAGTAAGTTTTATGCTAACAGTTTATTCTCTTCTTGCTTCCTAGTCAACCTTGGCCTTCAAAAATGTAATTGCAATGTAAATCGTTATCTACTGTTTTCTTAATTCCTATTCTTTTATTGTTCTCTCTTAATAGTGTTTTTCTCATTCTTTCACACTCACTAACCTCTAGCATCTTAGTTGGCACATTGCCTTGCAAGTTAGGCAACGAGAAGCCGTATCTAGTGTGTCAGCTAGATATAAAGATATAGATAGATGTAAAAATAGATCTAGACATAGATATATCCATATACTGTCACTTTATGCGTAGGAAGGTGATTAATATGTGGGTCAGAAGGGGTAATTGCACTGGATTTATTATCAAGATAATTAAAGTGATAAACTTTTGCAATCAAATTATCGAATGGAAATTTATACGAAGCACTCAAATTACAATCGTTTGTGGAATTCTCTTCCGGTTTTTCTTTCCAGTCGAGTTTGATCTTCAAATATTTAAATGTAATGTCAATTCTCGACTTATGTCTCCTTGGACTCTGTTCTTTTATTGTTCTCATTCTTTAATGTTTTCTCTCAGTAATCACTCTTGCGTCTTAGTGGCTTTATCACCTTCCTTTGGGTGAAACGATTAAAATAAAAATAAGCTCAAACACGATTGCAGTTTACCGGCCACTGCCACCGAGGGAAATCGTCCCATCCTTAATTCTATGGCATCCTTCTGGGGGTGTTTTCACGCGAAAGTTGACTTTCCCAGACACGATGGCTTGGGACTCAAGGTTGGATATTGGGGATCTGGGGACAGCAGGGCCGAGCAGTGTGGAAAGGGGTTTTTAATGGAGTTCCGACCAACCACACGGGGGTCGAAGGATGATGGTGATAAAAAATAGTAGCACAGGTGTTTTCTTGGTGAAATACAAGTCTTTAACTGCATCTATATGAGAGAGAGAAAATGATTCGTACTGTAGTATTCAGAAGTAATTGAGATCTCTCTTCCACCCTTGTTGAGAATGGAACAGTCGACTATAGATATAAGCAGTTGACCCCCCCCTCCCACGTGTATTGATAAAGTAGAATAATTTCGTTTCGTGTGTGATTTTTCGTATCTGTTGTTGTGTCTGAATGAGTGCATGTCTGTGTGAGTGCTTGGGATGAATGAATGTTTCTAATTTATTATAGTCTCGCATTAATTTCGTCTAGTTAACTGATGTTTCTGCCACATTTAGTGATTGTGGTTTTTTTTATTACTAACATGATTTTGTTTAGTTTCTTGTAAATAGTTATTAGTTCATTCTGTAAATACTCATTTGGGGCTAGTTTTTAATTTTTTAAATTGTTGTTTTATTCCCCTCCCCCCACAGACGACATATTGTACATATGGGGACTAGTTAGTATTTTCATGGAGACCTTATCAGTGAAACACAATCCCAACCCTAATTCTTAAAACAATCAACTAAAAAAAACCCACCCTTGTTAACGAAATACCTTATGATTCTGCCAAATCTTACTAAATACCCTAAAATAAATTCTAACTTATCCGATTACATGTTAGAAATTCATAATTTTCTACAAGCTCACCCAAATCATTAGCATATATACACTGATGGCTCTAAGATCACGGAGAGTTGGATGTCCTGCTATCCTTAACAACATAACAATGCGGAAAAGATTGCCTGACAAAGCCACAATCTTCAGTGCAGAAGACTCAGTCATACACTTGGCTTTAGATATAGAATCCAGTGGGCCAGATTCACTCTTCGTACTCACGGCTCTGAAGAATAAAAACCTGGGAAACCCCCTTAATAAATAAATAAATTATTAAATAGGATTGACTCTATTTATAAGGAAAAAGATGCTGTAATAGTTCTACGCTGGATACTGAGCCATATTGGCATACAAGTAAATGGAAAAGCTGACAAAATGGCAAAGGAATTTCTGAACATGGCTCTCTCAACTGTAAAGGCGCCACACACCAACTTCCAACCCGCCATAAACAGGACCATTAAAATCGCAGCAATTATGGAACAACTGTGTAAACAATAAACATCTCAACATCTGGCCAATCATCAGTGAAAGACTGTCAAGTTACAGAAAGGTAAGATGGGTTCTAGCCAGACTCCATATAGGACACACATACGTAACCCAACAACATCTACTAAAAAAATGAGGAGCTGCCAATATGTGTATCATGCTAGGAACCATATACCGTTAAACACATTCTACTCTACAAATCAGATAACTTAAAGGATCTTTTTGAAAATACTGATTCAATAACATAATAAATTTCATTAAAGAAATTGGGCTCTACTGGAAAAAATATATATGTATAAAAACCCCCAAAACTGTTTACCAAATCTGCTTACCTACATTGTTTTGCAACCAATTTTTGAAGGAAAAATTATTATCAGCAATTGCAATACATTTGACTCTCGACAAAATCCCCCTTTACAAAATGTGTCAATTAAACCTGATCTACAAAACGATTCCTTATAAAGAATACATACTCTATTCATACGAACCTATCCAAAAATTCTTGTCGGCATTAAATAACCCTTTGAGGTTGATGTGCCGTTAATCTAAATAAACCAAACCTATCTTTTTCATCTTTGAGATTGTCCAGCATTCACTGCCATATAGGAAGAGAGGTATCGCATAACATTTCAGTACTCTTGGTTTCTAACATAAGTGACAAATGGCTATAAAAAGGCAATGTTGATTATTTACGGTTAATTTGTTTAAATAATGCACTGGCTATTGTTTGCGTCACGTGACAATAATTGTAAGTAAAAATGAGGCACTAAATTACGTAACCAAGTAATCGTATTAAGTTCGCTGAATATCGATGCCAATTTTAATTAACAAAATTATTGGCAAATACAAAGAAAATATGTTTGACAGACATTGCCAGACTTTTAATCAAAGACTGACAAGTTTCTTAAATTTTATTATTCGGAACTCATTTCTCATGCCTGATGAGAGTACTTGTGGTGAGTACGAAATAATAGTTCCCTTCACTCACTCCCTTCAAATTCGGGTGACCTGAGAAAAAGATGAAAAAGAAAAAGAAAATTAAGTGCTCAATATCAGGGATAGAGTGTATATAAATATAAATGGCCTGACGATTGCGTTTAGCATGAAACAAACTGTCTCCCCTGGGTGTTGAAATTAATATCCACTTATATATATATATATATATATATATATATATATATGTGTGTGTGTGTATTATATATAATGTGTGTGTGTGTATTATTATTTATATATATATGTATGTGTTTGTGTATTATGTGTGTGTGTGTATTATTATTTATATATATGGGTGTGTATTATATGTGTGCGTGTGTGTGTGTATTATTATTTATATATATGGGTCTGTTTATTATTTATATTATATGTGTGCGTGTGTGTGTATTATTATATATATATATGTATGTATTATATATATATATATATGTATTATATATGTGTGTGTATTATATATGTATGTATATGTGTGTGTATTATATATGTATGTATGTGTGTGTGTATTATATATGTATGTATGTGTGTGTGTATTATGTATGTGTGTATTATATATATATATCTGTAGTAGATTTTTCCCGCAGTAGGTTGCCATTTCTTTTGCGGTAGATCAGTTGTCATCCAAGGCTATAGAACTCGTTCTGTCCTGTTGTTGGCGAGAAGATTCATACCTTTTCCAAGGTTATTAGTAATGGATTTGACTGGAATGCGAACTCGGTTCTCCGATTCCTTAATCCGAGCCACTATCACCGACTATGTTATACCCCGTTGCAATTAAATGTCTTTCTGATTCACTCTGCATGTCGGCTGGATGCGGGCACCAAGAAGGCAGAGCGAAAAACAAAAAGGTTGTTTTTTGCGCATGGGCTCTGAGCATCACAACCGGTCCATGAAACAAATCTCCGCAATGAAAATAATACAATAGCCAATTACGAACGATCCCGCTGGAAAAAGAGATGACCCTGGGGACTACCAGATTTACTTAAAGAAGGTCCCTCGTAACGACCAACACAGTTGTGGGCCGAAATTCCACCTACCAACACGCAGTTGCCCGACTCTTCACATTCGGAATGCGGCTGACGGGCCTGCTTCGACACCGCCAGATTCCTGACCCCAACCACCGTGATTTATAACACCTCGACGTCGTCATCACCCAGCTCTAGGAATCCCTTGCCGTCACCACCGCGATCTCGTTTCGTTGATATCACATTCGACCTGAATCCAACAGAAACATCCCGCTCGATCAACTTTCACCAGCTACATCTAATCCCTCGTCGCCACCGCCTTAACTCTATAACCAACGAGCCCTACCACGAATCAAACCACCACCGTGACCTCGAATCGATGAACACGCCAAACAATTTTTGCCAATTTAACAGTTATAAATATCATGTACATTTGGCGAATACACTGTTGAAAAAATTAATCCTCGTTGTTATTCCTTTCCTTTGCAACCAAACGCACGTTATAACAACTATGAACTAGATATCCCTAGACAATAGACATGGTCAGTGGAACGAGAACAGTCGACACTCGTGGATTAAATGAAGGGTTCAGTTCAGAATTTCCTGTAAGTTACCCGGATCGATATACAGCTGTGGAAGGTAGGAGGGCACAACAGCTGAAACGTTGTTAGTAACAACAAAGATGAGGATAATAGTCCAAATATATAGAGTGTAAATAATTTGTACGTAATCAATGAAACTTTTTTTCCGTGTCTTGGCACCTGAGAAAAAAAACAAAACAAAAAAAAACAAAAACGCACAATCAATTTAAGGACTCTGGGTACTAAATGAATTCACGTCGTAGTCTTTGTTTCTCACGACTATTATCCAAAAAGTTAATTTCCTGATTCTTTTTTTTTTTGCTAGATTGCGTCAGTGTTTTAAAAAGAATGCATTAACTTCAGAATAACGAAACGGGAAAACCGTATTTTAAAATGTATTCATAAGCCAAATCAAAATGCGAAATATTACCAAAATTATGTTAAAGCGTCCTAATTTACTCATATGGCAAATAGAACTTTACGACTATATTTTCCCGATTTTCGTATTTATTTTTTAAGATTAAAAATTAAAATGATTATATTTTTGACTTTGAGCGATTCAGATATTTTAATTTACTCTATAATTTTCTCGAAATTCACTGAATGTATAAAAAACTGAGAAAATACAATTTTTTAAAAATTTTATTTTTAATAATCGCAACTCTCGGGTCGTTTTTACAGTCTTCGGCCGGTAAGCTGTACTTGGAAACCATTTTCTTTGAACTGAGAGTTCCGATAAAAAGTAGCAAAAATAAGACGTAAAAAAAATAAAAATACTCGTCAATTTTATATTTAATAACCAACACATCGTTTTTTTTTTTTTTTTTAATGAAAAATTGATTTTTTAAAAATATTTTTACAGTGACATTATCCTGCGCTTGTTAAAACAGAATCAGAAACACTGAGTTAAAAAAATATAAAATTGGCGCTATGGACACTTCAATGTGGTGCAATGGTTTTAGTAAGGTTGTCTCGCTCTAGAGATCAATCAATTACGACTGAGCAGTGAGTTCGATCCTCACTGGGTGGTCCATACTTTCGGCAAAGTGCCACACTAATATACGCTTAGTATTTCTCCGTGGTGTAACGGTTAACAAGCTGGTCTCGCTAGATCAATTACGACTGGGTAGGGACTTCGATCCTCATGGGTGCTCCTCACTTTTGGCCTTGTCCCACATCTAAGCTATACTTATCTTAAATCGTTATAAAATTGAGGCTGGCCATGGGCACTTCGATGTGGTGTATGTATGGTCGCGCTAGAGATCAAATACGACTGAGTAGTTGTGAGTTAGATCCTCACTGGTTAAATTGTAGCTTTGTACCGCATCTAGTATAATTAGTGATTTTTATTTTTGTTCCACTCCCATGATGATCATCCTAGGGTGGGTCTGGATGCCGGTGAAAATCGACGAATCTTCTTTGTACAGAGAGGAGTCTGTCTCTTGCAGAGTTTATGTACATTTTATCGTTTTTTTTTTTTGCATCAAATCGCCAGGGAATTGTTTTATGTCCTGTTTACAGTTTATAGTTAAATTAAATTTGAAAACACCTTTCTTTACTGATGTTTATTAGTTTATTTTCTTGATTGTAAACGAGGTATTTACAGAAAAAAAACTAATCATTAGTTACTAATGGAAAAGACTAGGTTAATGACATTTCCCTTTTTTTTTTCACTTAAATACATTTTTTTCTTTTGTCTTCTCGAACCAGTTTGGGACACACGCACACACTAAAACACCACTTCCAACAATAGATAACAAGTAACTTAAAAGTTCCAGTATATAACTCTTCCTCATTGTGAGAACCTGATTCACTAAAAAGTTTAATCTACGGTAGCAACCCTCGCACACTTTTCTTCAGGATGAATTTTTTGGTTTCAATTTTAAAATCTGAGAAAAATACATGTCTAAGTGACACGTGCTAAGATTTATGTCTTCTTAGTTTTGAAAACCTCGCGTATTCTTCGTCAAATAAAAATAATTTTCTCCAAAACTTTAATTATGGTAAATGAAAATGTTTTACTGTTACAGTACACTAACAGTTAGAAATTCAATTTGATTATGAACTTAATTTTAATTAATCTATCATGTTTCTCAGTGCGACCAAACGTTAAAATTTTCGAAATGGCTATACTCGATTCTGCTATATTTCCCTCTTTCTGAAATATTGTTGGCCAGAGACGAAAAACTACTAAAAAAATTAAGATTCACTTTTTTGTTTTTAAATTCTTAATAAGAAAAATATTTTGTCGTATAGTTTAGCCAAGAATTTAATCTTATTTTCTGTTTATCAACATTTAAAAACTTACTTCAAATTATTTAGTAAAGAGTCTACTTTGAAAGCAAAATGATTTAATAATTAGGTTCCTGAAAAGTGAAAAATATTTTCTAATCTTAGAAAGTACAAATGAGCTTATTGAAACGAAAAGCGAAACAATTACTTTTTTTCACTTATCAAAAAATGTTACGAATAACTAATTGTGTAGTAGATTACAAGCAAGGTCCGAAAGTGGAAATGCTTAGGACTGTGCTCTAATTAGTAATTCAATGAATTGCTATGTTGTCAATGTAAGTAGTTTTAGTAAGTAAGTTGTTTTCTCTAGCAGTAGCAGTCGGCTCCAGTGTTATAATTTGATGACTACAAAATTCTAAGAGTGAATGAAAAGAAAGAAAGAAAGCCTTTTGAACTTGGTAAGATATTTTTTATTTGAAGCTATATCTGTTAGTTTGCCTTTTTTTTCTTTTTCTTTTTAATTTATTCTCGCTTTTTTTTCTGTGAATTCAACTCGGGACGGTTCGTTGTCGATATAATCGGAGTGGGGAAAAAGAACTTAAAAAAAAAAAAACCTCTACGGACCGCCAGAAATGACGTATTTTTAATTTTAACACTCCCATCCTCTTCCATTCATTTTTTTGTGTAATCGAGTATCTTGATTGTCTGATAGGAGTCTAACAGATTCTTGGTTTCTGTTAATAATTTAAAGTTCATTCAGTGAAACACAATGTTACGAAAAGTCCACTGTGTTATGCCCAACAAAAGTAAAAAAAAACATTGTAAATTTAACATGGATTTTAACACGAAAGAGCAAAGAATATTATTGATTGATTAAGTTTTGATATGGGACACTCAGTAAAGATCGAACTTATACTTACTACACAGGAATAATCAACTAACTAGCTCGTTATACAACTACATGTCGAGATTTACTAAGCTTAGTTTTGGATCAAGGGCACACAGTGAGGATCGAACTCGCTAATATACAAGTCCACCTTGCTTACTGACCAGCACGATGAGGACAGATTTGCTTTTTAAGATAGTAAAGTGCTACCACTGTTAGTTTAGGCAGCCAGTATTCATCCAAATAAGTTCGAAGAACCAACAAACAAGGTCTTTTCTTTTTTAATTTAATTTTTTTTGAGGCCTTGTCTTTTCTTAAAAATCAAACTTGTTTGGATACACACACACGTAACATTCATTAACAACATTTAATTTCATTTAATCATAAAGAAAATAAGTTATTTCGTAGAACCTGCATTTAAAAAAAAATCCTCAATTAGTTTGATAGGACAAGCTTTTTTTCTTTTAAAAAGAATCACATGGGCTTCTAATTGCCAATGGCATGACATTCTTTTATTCGTTCTTCTAGTTGAACTTATTTACACTCCTTAATGTCAAAATGTTGTACAGAAAAAAGCATCAACATGTGCTTGATTAGGGTTTAACCGTAGCCAAAGAGAGAAAACAAGTCGATGCCAGGAGGAATCTTCATGCTTATGGGGAGTGTACGGAAGCCCATTGTCATAAAAAAAAAAAACACAATCATCTCTGTTATACCAATTCCCGTTTCTGAATTTTTGAATAACGCGCGATTTTTATCAGTCAAATATTCCATTGTATTATGGCTCAGCAACATTTCAGGATGTCCTTTTCAGTCATGAACTTCGTGTGAGTGTTTTTAGGTGGGGGTTGAGAAACCCCAACCTAAACACGCACCAGTTGGAAAGTTGTAGCAATGCAAAGAATAATAAATAAAAACACGAACAAAAACATATTTTAGAGTAAGCGTGGACCGCTTTAAATATTTTCTTTTTAAGATAAATTCATTATTTGAATAAAAAAAAATATGCAGTACTTGTTAAACAAAACAAAAAAACCCAAAAACACATGCTTCTCTTAAAAATGTTCCATTCAACGTGACGGTCAGTCTTGTTGCTGGAGTAGTATAAATAATAAAATAACACCTTAACCAAAAATGTTTGTAACTTAGTTTTGTTTGTTTGGTCATAACTGATTACGGTATTACCCAACTGCTAGGTTATTTGATAGAAACTCGTTAAATCTCCTATTGGTAACGCCAGGAGTCGTGATCATTAATTGCAGACGATTACTAGCGTAGCGAGATCGATTCTCGTTGTAACCATTTCAGACTTACACCTACTTGTGGCATTGTGACTGACTAAAATTCAGCCTACGAAATAAATATCAATTATCGGCTATTATTATCCACTGACATTTTCTTCCACACTCGACCCAGCGGTAAAAAATGATTTCACTGCTCTCATGTTTTTTTCGGTTTTTGAAGTTTTGCTTTTCCAGCTGTCGAAGTTGTATTTTTTTCTTCTTTTTTTGTAGGTTATTCCGTAAGGTTTTTCGTTTTCCCTTTCATTTTTGTGGTATTTAAACAAATATAATATGATACATTTTAGAAAAAAATGTTAATTTTCGTGTTCTTTCTGATGGGGGGTTAAAAACTCCCATTAGTTTTTTACAAAATAAAAAAATTCTAAACAGTAAACACCACCAACAACTAAACTGCTTGGTTTTGTAAAGTTTAAAAAATGGCCAATTTCAGGAAGGAGGGGTATGAGGTCACGTTTGGCGATGGACATTTGGTAGACTATTCCTCCTCCCCTCTTCTTTTGGTTTCTCTGGAAAAAAGTAAAAAAAAAAAAAAATCTACACACACAAGAAAAAACTAGGGCCGAAACAAAACTTATTGGCAAATAAGCAAAAAATGACTTTAAAAAATGTGTACTATTCATTTACTACAGACTTTTTCTAATGTAGGAAATAGGCCAATGTGAAATTAAGAATGTAAACAGAGGCCAAAATGGCTTTTTATTTGTACATTGGCCTATTAAAATTCAGCCTCATACCAACTGATATAATCATGTTTTTTTTTTTTTAAACACACAATTTTAGCTTTTCCATTCCAACCTATAGGTGACCATTTTTAGTGACTTAGTTTTGCTTTTACTGACATTTTAAAATGTAAACTTGTGAGTTTAAAAAAAAGATAAAGGGCAAACCAAACTGTCTTTGAAAATAACAAGGATTATGTTTTTATTAAAGATGACTAACAATTAAGGTTTTTATTCACTTGCTCTCACATTCATACATACAAGTATTTTCTCTGGATATAAAGTCTGTAAAAACTGTCCAAACTGTATGTATCCAAGCACTTTTTTTGGCTATTCTATTAGCCATTATCAGGATGTTATTTGTTTTTTTTTTTAAACTGAATATTTAGACTTTTGTATATGTGTAACTATGGGAATGATTTTGTATTGTTGTGGCCATGTTCATAGTTG
>OZ038493.1:48031801-48061801 GCA_964036315.1 Acanthosepion esculentum | reverse complement strand
CAAAGCTTGGTTCAAACGCTCTAATTGCTGACAGTATATTTGAGCATTAAAATTGTTGCATTAGGTGGTAAGAATTCAAAGTGGATTATTCCTTGGCAATCCCACCAGATTGAAAGAAGAACCTTTTGCCCATGAAGTTCCCTTCTCGGCTGTGGCTGGGGTCCTTCCCCTTTACCAAGCCACTGTCTATGACGCTTAACATTTCGATAAAAGATCCATTTTTCGTCGCAAGTCTATCCAAAAAAGGTGAAACAAGTTGGCGAGAATGGAGAGAAAAGATGTCAACTCGGGATTTGAGGTTGTTTTCAGACAATTCATGAGGCACCCATTTTCCAAGTTTAGGAACTTTTCCAAGTTGTTGAAGATGACGATGTACAGTTGTATGGTTTGAACTGAGAACCACTGCCAATTCCTCAACTGATAAAGCTGGATTTTCTTCAAGGGCTGCTTCAAGGAGCTTTTCATCAAACTCAACTGGACGTCCAGTTCGATTTTCATCTTCAAGGGTGAAATCTCCACCTCTGAATTATGCAAACCATCTTCTGCAAGTTCTTTCATTCACACATTCCTCTCCATAAACTGAGTGAATGTTTCTAGCCGCTTCGGCTGCTGAGTTTCCTTTCTTGAACTCAAAGTATTATGTGCCTCAAATGATTCTTGGGTACTTCCATGTTAGCAAGGTTTTAATCAAACAAAATTTAATTTTATTGTTCTCTGAAACAAAATTTGATCAGTTTAAATGCATCTAAACATAAAAATAATGTTCAGCTCCATCAGACATTATAAAATACTCTTTAAATTTTGTTCATTTTAACAAAATTTAAAATTCGGACAGAACTTACGGGATGACCTAATATATACATTATATATACATATATATATATATATATATATATACATATATATGTATATATATATGTATATATATATGTATATGTATATATGTATATATATATGTATATGGTTAACTTTAACGCCTCTAAAACAAAACTGCTCTCTATTAACCACCACAAGGATCCATCCCTTCATCCCATTAGAATGTCTGAAGATCAACTTCTGCAGAGCTCCTCTCTGCGGCTGCTCGGTCTCACGCTGTCCGCTGATCTGAGATGGAACAAATACGCCGAGTCAGTTGCATCATCCACCGCAAGAAAAGTTGGTTCCCTGTGTCGAGCCAGGAAATTTTTCTCCCCGGAATCGATCCTCCAAGTCTATAAATCGTCCTTTCGCCCTTGCATGGAGTATTGCTGCCATATATGATCTGGAGCCCCTGCTGTTTGCCTCAGGGTTCTTGATAAGATCCATAGACGGATATGCAATGTAATGTAGTTGCATCGCTCTGTCTTTTTTACAAATACTTTCACGGTAATTGCTCCGAGGAGCTGCTTTCGCTTGTCCCTAGGCCTCATGAATTTAAATGTCCTACGAGGCTGGCATCCCGTTCCCACCCCTTCACCGTTGAAACTGTTAGATGTAGACGTCTCTTCTACTCCAATAGCTTCATGTCTTGCACATCTCGTCTGTGGAACTCCCTTCCCTATTACTGTTTCCCTGACAAATATAATCTCCAACTATTTAAGTGTAACGTCAATCGGCATCTCCAGTTGCCTTGATCTATCCACTTCCCGTCTCCACATCCTTTCACCTTTCATTCCTCTCGCTCCAAATCTTCTGTAACCCCCTTGCTTTGATCGATCCACTGTCTTTCTCTTTCGCCACATCCTCTCCTTTACCACTCCTATCTGCTCTTACTCCAACCCTTCTATAGCCCCTTGCTTGATAGTGGCCTCCAGCCTTGCTTGGGGTGATACACTTAAAAAAAAAAAAAAAATAGTAGGAATTGTCTTTCATTTTAGGGTTTATCGAGGTCCCACTCTTTATATCACCTCAAGGTTCTAGAGTCTTTGTATATCAGATCCTGTGGGCCTTCCCTCTGTAAACAGAGGGAATGCTTACTGGGTCAGAATGTTATTGAACTCTAGCTTTCTTGAAATTCATATTTTTTTCCTCTCCATTGGATATCATTAATATCAATTAAATTTACACGTTTATTTTTTATATCCCAGAAATAAACTTGATGAGCCTGGGACAAAACCGGTTGTTTTCTTAACTTTTAAAATATACATTAAAAAGCCATATAAATCATGCTTATTCCTAGTTATCCTTAAATTTTGTACTATAAAAAACTCATTTAAATATATATATATATATATATATATATATATATATATATATATATATATATATATATGTTTAAAAATCAGGAGGTCAATTAAAATGTGTGACCACATGCACTTTTTAATACTACTGTTCCCTGGTCCGGATATAAGAGAAACCCGGATATAAGAGAGATGTTCTCTGGTCCCAAATTAGAACCTGTGTTAATGTATATATAATAGACAAAACCCGGATATAAGAGAAACACGGATATAAGAGACTTATTATCTGGTCCCGACAACTCTCTTATATCCGGGTTATATTATATATATATATATATATATATATATATATATATATATATATATATACATACAGTGTAACCCGGATATAAGAGAGTTGTCGGGACCGGAGAAGAAGTCTCTTATATCTGGATTTCTCTTATATCCGGGTTTGGTCTATTTTGTTTAGGTAAGTATGGCTCTAATTTGGGACCAGAGAAAATCTCTCTTATATCCGGGTTACACTGTATATATAGTTTAATTAAACAGACAAACTCAGTGCCAAAGAAAGAACATCCCAAAAAATCTTCCTTGCATCATGGCTGAGATAGTTGCCAACTTCGAAAAAAAATTTAAAAGAGAATTCTCTCTATGTATTTTGCCAGCTGTAAGGCCGTTCCATCCCAATTAAAGGATTACTGTCACAAAAATCTTACTACTCTGTAGTTTGCTAATTTTTCTCTCTGCTATACTGAAGTAAGTTTAATAAATATATTAATAGAAACATTGGTTCTTTATTATCTGTACTTACGAAGAATGGCATTTAATATGGAGTTGAGTTCCTTATACGTAGAGAAGTGATGTTATGAAGAAAAGTTTATTGTTCCTGATTTGGTGTGAGTGTTTATAAAAGGACAATGATATCTTTGATTGGACTTGACAAAAGAGAGTTTACATTGCCATAATTATTACATCTTTTCAACAGATATATTTTGAGTTTAAGTTCAATGTGTTGGTAGGAATTTGTGGATGGTCGAGGCAGAGGTTGTGGTTGATATGACCTTGTAAAAACATTCAACATGCTCATAAAGGAAAGGAAAAGAAGAAAGTAAAGTGTAAATCCAAAGTTTTTATATTCTAGAATTTGTTGAAGTATTTTACAATAATTGTTTTTTTTTTATTTAGTTTCTTCTTAGGAAGTCAGTTTTCATACAAAAGGAAAGATTAGACATAGGAAGATTTCATACTAACATCCCTATTTCATCTTGGACTGTTATTCTGGCAGCTACTAGAACTGGCACACAGATGTAGTAGTAGACACAAAATGTGTGCAAATATTTAACAGAAAAATGCTTAGTTCTATTTGAAAATGTGTTAATTGAAGACTATATCATTTCTAATAACATAATTATATATGCTTAGAACCTGAAATTTTGCAGATTAATACTTTGATAATTTTTAAATGCAGTGTAAATTTTATCGTTCTACTTAAATTATAACTCATTTCTTGTTAATAATTTTCATTAAAATTTTTATTTTGTCTAAATGATTAATGTGTCTGCTGTAATTTGGATCTATTTAATTTGTTTGTCTTGTCAAATCTTAATTTTTACAGATTTTAAGTTTTTCTTCACAAATTGAAATAAAAAATTATTGGATCTAACAAATAGACATGAAATTTAACTCATATCTTCACTCCTACAGCTAAAAACACAACATTGAATCTAAAACTATATTATCATTAAATTTTAGCTGCTGCTTAAAAGAAAGATCTTTTTTTATAAGCAGTCTTTCTTGATGTATTGTAAATTCATTGTCCATAATGTTTGTAACTTTTTGTTATACTAGAATTATCACTCTGGCATTGACAATGTCCGGTATCTTTATGACAATGGCAGACTACTCCAAGATGTTAATAAAAAAAAAAAAAAAATGAAGACTGATTCCAATCATAATTGGCAAAAATATATTTAAAAACTTGCATGTAAAAACCTTTTACACTATTCAGACTATTGTCCTCATCTTTGTCGCCATGTTTATCACAACACTCTGGCCTTCTTAAGGTGGTTGGAATGTTGAACTGAAACCCTTTATTTAGCTCACTGGGGTAAACTGTTCTAGTTCCACGTGCCATGTCTAATGGATGTGAGTTATCTTCTGTTAATTCCCCTCTGAAAGTTCTCTGCTGCCTTAACCAGGTATTGAACTCACACTCTTTGGGTCCTGTCACTGAATCTAACTAACGTCTTTATCCACTGTGCCATGTGCCTTCATCTCAGAAATATAGACAAAAACCTTTTAATAATAGTAAGGACTTAACACAATATGGCATCATGGGTAAACTAGTATTAATATAAGATTTTACTTAATATAAAGTAGGGCTTTGGTTTCTGTTGTTATTAAATAATAAATTGATTATAGATATAATATAATATTTACACTATTTATATGTGGACTATTGTCGTTGTTATCACAATATTTTGGTTGTTGTGCCCTCTGGCCTACATCAGGTGTCTGTTGATCTAGGTAATCCTCAGGGAATTTTCAAATTGAACCCATTATTTAATCTAAGAGGTTAGATTGTTCTTGTTCCACTGCATATGTCCAGGGACATCTACCGCCATAGATTGACTAATTGTGTTCAGTTTTAAAATTTTCTAAAGGTTACCCAGACTAACAAGCACCTGAGGAGGGCACAATGGCTGTGATACTGACAACAAAAATGAGGACAATAAACTGCATGTAAGTAACTCCTTATCCCAGAAATTCAGACAAATCTATATAAATAAATGCGAAAGTCAGTGTGTCACACTTTTCAACTTTACTCCTTGAGCCCAACTTATCATACCATTTTGGAATCAAACCAACTCCCAAAATTCAAAAACATTCCAGGCTGGATCTCGACCTGCAATCCTAAAATTTGGGATTTCCAAGTTTTCATTACTGTGATTTTTTTTTTTTAAAGTGTGATTTTTGTGACAATTTCTTTTGGTACAATAACAATTTTTATAACTTGGAAATGAATTTGGGAATAATTGAAATTAAAAGCAAAATCCAGTGAAAGTCACCCATGAAATAAAAAATAATTGTTTGTGTGGAAAGTAAGGGCCTACATACATCAAATTGTCTTTAAATTAAGTGGTGGCAGAAGAATTATAATTCAACTTTTAAAAGAGAAGCTTAAATATTAATTCAATACTTAAATGCAGTGATCAGTTTTAAGTTCTTCTGTAGTTTATTGTTGCCTATTACATACAGCAGCAGTATGCCTCGCAAAAAGAAATCTCCACCAACAGAGGACCAGAGCCAAGACTGCAGCAAGGAAAAGAAAATCCTGTGTAAATGAAAATCCAGATCAAACAGCAGCCAAGAGAGCTTCCAATACTGAGAATATGCAAAGACTTAGGGGTTCTCAAACTCCTGAACAAGCTGAAGGCCCAATCAAGAGCCCTTTGTAGGGGCAAGATTAAATGCCAAGCAGCTTTTAAGCTTATTATTAATATAATAATTAGAAGAATACATTTAATGATATATTAAAACCAAATCAAAGTAAAGACTCAAAGTGACATTTTTGGTGGCATTGGTAATTCTTTTTTTTTCGGCTTTGGGCATCTCGAGGTAGCGTGTTACGTTAAGAGGTAGTTTATATAGATAGGAAGGACAGATAACAGTTAACTCTAGATTTGAACAGGTTAAGATTGTAGTGATCGGGAGAAACACCCTCTTGGGAGTCTGTTCCACAAAGTAATGGTTCACAGACAGAAGCTGTTTGAGTGGAACTTACTTCTTGCTGATGGAATATTGAGGGAATGTGGGTGGTTTGCTACTATGTAAGTGGCATGGTGAGTGCTAGCCATGAAGGTTAGACCTGGTGGGACCAAGGAATGTAGTCTGAGCACTTACCATGGAAGTAGTGATAGAGCAGTGAGAGACTCACTGCATCCCACCTGTGAGAGAGAGAGGTTGCAGGTTGGAAAATAGTTTGTCTCCAACAAGGACTCTGAGATGCTTTTGAACTCTGTTAAGAATGGAAAGTGATGACTGGGCAATTCTTGCCTCAACTGAGTTTAAAGTATCCGTGTGAAAACCTAGGCTAAGCTTGGTAAATCTATAAAAAATATACTTTTATTTTATTTGAAGTTAAATAATTAAAAGTATATGTCTATATTTCTGAGATGAGGTATTGTAATTATTTACACTATTTACATTGTTCAAACTATTGTTTTCATCTTTGTTGCCATATTCACAATGTTTTGGCTGTTGTATGCTCCGTCCCTTTTCAGGTAATTGGAATTTTGAACTGAATTGTTAGATTGTTCTAGTTCCACATGCCACGCCTCTTCCAGATATCTCAGTATCAGTTATCTCCCTTTTAACTCAACTCTCCAAGTTTTTCTTCACGTCAGCTGTAGCCAGGTACTGAACTCACAACTCTTTGGGTCAAGTCACTGGATTCAACCGATGCTTTTATCCATTCAGCATGTATCCTTGAGGACAACAGATGAAACCTGGTGAATATGGCAACAAAGATGAGGACAACAGTCTGAACAATGTAAATAGTGTAAATAATTAAAAGTATGTATTGATATACAAGAGGGTGCTGAAAAGATATCTCATCCTGACAAAGAAGTAATTTCAAAGCAAATTCCAAGTGTGGGCTGGGGCAAGAACTTTTCAGCACCCCCTCGTTTATATAATGGTAAAAATTAAATTTCATATATCAGTAAATATTTCACGAGAACCAGTTTTAGTGATAATTAGAAATTTTAAGTTTTAAAAACGAAATTTTCAAGAATTTCATTTTTTTTCTCTTACCTTTTGGTTTATATTCCATGAAATTAAAAACTTCAGTTGCAAGATAATTCCTTTTGGGAAATAATAATTTCAGGGTAGGAATTGTGATAAATTTTTAATTTGGCATTAAGCATTTAACAATCAGATCAACTCTGAAAGTGGTCTGCTAATTTATTATGTTCATACTTACAAATAGTTTGAAAACAAGGAACGAGCTATTTTCAATGATTTTATAGAAAATTTGTAGTAAGTTACATGAGCTCAGTGTTTGGTAATGGAAGACATTAAGATTGAATTCTAATCATTTAGAATTCTCTTTGAACTAATGCCAGCCAAAAATTTACCTTGGTTTATGTGAAATGGTAAAAGTGAAAACAATATATTCTGTTCTTGAATAGTATTTGGTCCTACAGAGTAAAGGTTAATAAGAATTAATTTAATTTATGAATTAGATCTCATATTCTAAATATTAATCTGTTTTTTGTAAATCTTCAAATCTAATAAAATATCTCAAGTTTTCTATACATGAAATTTCATTGAAAAAAAAAAAAATTGTATACTCCAGATTTGTATGTACAGGGTGCGATGGGTAAATTGTCTTCAAAATCAGGGGTCAGCAACCTACAGCGTACGTGCCCCCCATGACACGCCAAGCAATTTCCAATGGCATGCAGCTGCAAATGACATCACAAAGTCTGAACCAATAACTACTACAACACAAAGAATATATTTAGTTGTTTCAATGTTAATATATACTAAAGTATATATACTATATATTACTATATAAAATATATTGTAGAACAGGTATATTGACCTTGACTTGTATAAAAATATCTATGCTGTTGGCACACTGAATGATTTTAAAATCCTAACTTGGCAAATAGGTTATCAACACCTGTTCTAAATTATGCAAAAATGAAAATAACACTGACAACTCATTTTTGCAGGTATATTTACCAAAATTGCACAAAAATATCTTGAATTACTAAATAGTAAATTTATTCAATAAAATCGCCATTGGCTTCAAAAATGGTCTCCAGACGACTTTGGAATCTCCTGCATCTCTTCTGAACGGTCTTTTTATTTAATTTTGCGAATCTTGCCATAATCCTTGCCTTCAGTCCATCTTTGGTGTTACAAGGAGTTTTGTTGGTCTCTCACACATCTGTGTCCCACACATAATAATTAAGGTTAGGTGGCCAGATGTAAGGGGTGATATAGTTGCAGAAATTGTCTGACAGCCATAACTGATTGCGTGGCATGGTAGAAGCTCCTGTTGCCAGACATGGAGTCTTCAAGCAGCCACTCTATTGACCCAGGGCAGCACTACCTCCTCAAGGTACTTGATGTAGTCCTTCATATTGACTGAGACCTTCACCAACAAATTCAAGAGTTCTTTTCTTAGCAGAATGATCAGAGTGAGTTTTCCAAGCTGCTGTACCTTCGTAATCACCATTAGACTCATCCAACTCTTTTTTTTGAATCCTCTGCACTGTCCTCAGATTGGCACCCAAAAACGAACTTTGAAAAGTTCATTTTGGAGCTTCCAGTGTGCATGCCAAGCAGTAGCGCATGCTGTTTTCAGATATTTTGCAGAGTGAATTGTGCTATGGTACTCTTTTTCTCACAGACAGTTCCAACCGATACTATTATGCTATTGACAAAGTCAAAAACAAAGAACGCACATGTGTGAAATTAAGAATTTGAAATGGCGACAATTTACCCATCGCACCTGTAAACGAAAACTGATATTGCTTTCCATCATTCAAAGCAGCTGGTAAGTAATTAATATGTAGTGCAATATGTTTACCAAGAGCGAAAAGGGAACAAACATTTACTTCCTTTTGTCCCAATATTTGACCTGTTGGATTGAGGCTGTAATTTTCATTAAGGCAAAATATTTAAAATTTTTGTTTATTCAAATTGCTATGTCATTCATTTGTTTGAATGGAGTTGGAATTTTTGACAATTGTTAGGATAAATAAATAACTGTTTTTTTATTTGTTTTTTTTTTTTTTACATCTGCATTTTGATTCAAAACAAAATAAGAAATAGTTGTAATAATTTTAATATTTCTGCTGCTTTTTTTATCAGAGTTTTCAGACAGTCATTTGGTGAAGTATATGTAGTGATAACAATAAATAAATTACTAAATAACCTCCAAAACTTATCATTAGACTATATAGTAGTTTGGAGCCATTTTCAACAGCTGAAGGAGGCAAACGCCCTAAAAATTTTCTGATAAAACATGTTGCCACCAACAGATAACCAAAAATTCTTTATTTCTGTATACATAAATGTTCTTTAAAATATGTAATCATTTCTCTAAAATGTATACTAAAGCATTTTATCATGTCTATGTTTATTTCATTGTATCTCATCTATGATTTTGTTTGTAATTTTATAATCTGGTTGTGATCTGAGGATGCTCTTTTAACTCATGTGTAATATATATATATATATATATATATATATATATATATATATATAACATTCAAAGTCAACACATCACCAGTTGTTGGCACCTTCCATCAAAATAATTGCCACAAGTTCCCATCAAAATTCCAATCATCAAAGAAATTCCTGTGACAAAATGATAGCAATTTTCTAAGCATAGTTTAGATGTGGTAGAAGGCCACATATATAGAGCATCCAGTGAGTATTGAACTCACTACTCTGTCATAATTGATCTTGTCAGACAAGCTTGTTAACCATTACACCACCTATAAGTGTCTCGCCCCATAACCAATTGATAGGGTAGCCATAAATATAAAATTGTATCATCAAAAATTATAATTGTAATCTTTATTTTACTTACATTTAGTAGTTCGGTAATTGAAAACAAAATGGAAAAAAATCCCATTTAACATGTTTCATCCTTTTAAAAATACTTCTTCGGACTAATGTATTGATGGGGTCATATACATGTAGGAGGAGGGAATAAAAGACAACCATAATAATTTATACCTAGAGAGAAATGATGAAAATGCAGAAACACTTAAGTTTAATTTTTTAGTGTCCAATGTGTCTTGTTGCAGGAATTATTACTTTTGTTTGCAATGTGTAGATGTTTTCAGTAAATATTTGATGCATCTTGGTAGATTTGTCCCCCAAACTATATTTGATGGACTCTTGGGAGTCTGAGTAAAAATAAGAAATAAAACATGGATTTTAAACAAGCATGCATTAACAAAGAAATTACATTAATGTGTACACAGTTGAATGGAAATGAAAAGATATCAAAAACTTAGCTACCATATATACTTGTAGATAGGTCACCCCACCGGATAGGGGATACCCCTACTTTATGGCTTAATAACTGATGATTTACTGTTGACTCGCAGATAGGTTACACTACAATCTGGGGAGTTACTCAGCCCTTTTTAAACAAAAGAATTATCAGATATCTACCTTTTTATTTCTACCTTTATTTCAAAACTTACAATTATTAATACACTTTTGCAGTTAAAATATATTTTGTCAATCATCATGTAAACAAAAGGAAGTAACTGTTGTACAGGTATTTTTATATTCTTTTTATATCAAGTCAACTCGACAAAACAAAAAAGTAAAGAAATAACTATAGAAGAAAATGTTATGGTACATTTAGAAAAAGTGTTTATCTATTTATATATCAAGTTACAGTTTTAAAATTCATTCAGAACTGAATCCCAAGAATTCTTCTTCACTATAATCGCTGTCAAGCATCCTTCTCATTTGTTCATCAGTTAATAGGTTTTCATCATTGTCCATTTTATTTGACAAAATATATATATTTTGCAGAATGAATCATGGGACTATTTTTTTCTTTGTCAATAAACATCTACACATGGTTCCTTAACTTATGTATGCATGTGCGAGGGCCCCAACCGAACAGTTACTGATAGATCAATGAATATTTTATAATTTTATTTATTATTTATTTACACATTGTTCAGACTGTTGTCCCCATCTTTATTGTCCTATTTACGACATTTCGGCGTTAGGATTACAAATCCTGAAAATGCATTCACTGATGTCCCCAAGGACCAGTGGATAAAAGCTTTGGTTGAAGCAATCCAGTGACATTCCGCTAAGAGTTGAATTCAATACCTGGCCATAACAGAGATAAACAAACAAAAACTTGGAGAGTTGAGTTACTAAAGGGAAATAACTGAAACTGAGATATCCAGAAAAGGCATGGCATGTGGAACTAGAACAATCTACCCTGGTGAACTAAATAAATGGTTTGGTTCAAAATTCCAATGTATATCACCTGAAGAAGGTCAGAGCATACAATGGCTGAAACTTTGTGAATATGACAATAAAAGATGAGGGCAACAGTCTGAATAATGTTAATTATTTATTGTTAATTTTTTTTATGGCTTGTCATCCTTTTGTGGGATATTTAAAGGTAAAGCACATTTTAGATTGAAGGAGGTTGCTTACAGTAGTCAGTTTTCCCAAATGTTTCCTCATCTAAATACTGACCAAACTCTACACTTTGGTGATCGAATCAGAACAGGGTGATTTGACTGTAAGTAATGTTGCAATAATGGGTGTAAAATTAAGCTGAATTAACATTAATCACTAAACTAATTGTTATAGTGTTATATTGTGGCCAGTCATTTTGCCATATTTAGTGCTCCCTGGCCTTGTGTAACGCTTGATATAATAATCTTGAAAATATCCATGCACTTAAGCTGGCTTTTAAAATTACAATGCATTAGAATCAGAACAGGTTGTGTAAATATCAGTCGGTGTATATATGTATATATTTATAGACTTATTTACACTGTTTACATTGTTCAAAATTCCAATCACCTGAAGAAGGCTAGAGCATACAATGGCCGAAACGTTGTGAATATAGCAACAAAGATGAGGACAGTCTGAAAAATGTAAATAGAGTACATAATTACAATACCTCATTTCAGAAATATAGACAGATATATTTATGCACATATATTAATATTCATATGCAAGTATTCTGGATGTAAGCAAGATACCAGGAAGTATTGATCGATTTGTTTTTTATGGTTTACCAATCCTTTGTATATTATTCAAAGCCAAAACATATTTTTGGATTGTAAAAATTACTTTTTTCAAATGAATGTATCAATAATTTTTTGGAGATGATTTTCAGATAAAAGTTCTACTATTTAACCTATAGCTGGAGGGGAGAAGTGGTGGATTCATACCTTTCCCAAGGATATTTGTGCATAAGTGAATGTAACGAACCTAACTTAAATTCAAACTCTGATTTCTCATTCTGAGCCATTATCTATTATACCACTTGCATATCCAAACACACAGCACTTGGTATTCCCAAGTGGTCACCCATCTAGGTACTGACCAGGTTCAATGTTTCTTAACTTCAGTGATCAGACAAGAACCAATGTTTCAATGTGATATCGATGTAAACGTACCAAGAGGTAGATAGAACTGAATTTTCTTTTTGTGTGAGTTAGCCAAGCACAAGGGTAACAAAAATCTTTGTGAGTACTGTGTGCATGTCTGTCTGTAATGCAGAATTGGACAAGTTCAGTACAACAGAGAATATTATGGTAATTTACTAAGTGTAACTTAGATGTGGCACAAGGCTGAAGCATGGAGCACCCAGTGAAGATTGAATCCCCTTGTCATATTGATTCAGGACAGAAAAAAGTACCCTTTGTTCCAATGAAATATAATTTCTAAGACCATTTTAATCATTTTATTCTAAGCAAGGCAACAAAGCCACTAAGATGTAGTGTTACTGAGTGTGAAAGAATATTAGAAAGAAAAACCTTATTAAGGAGTGGTAAAAATAAAAGAACAGAAACTATGACAGAAGATAATGATTGACATTGCATTTAAATTTTTGGAAGTCAAACTTGAATGGAAAGCAAGAAGCTGGAAGTGATTTCCACACATGAGAAGTGCAAGAAAAGAAACTGTTAGCATAGAACTTATGGCTACATTTCACCATTTCAACTATAAAATGATGAGACCTTACTGCCAATCTAGTACTATGCTTAAATTTATAAAATCTAGTTACCATAGAGGAAAGTTCATCAGAACCATTACCATGAAAGTATTTATAGAAAAGGTGCAGGGAAGCTATATTACGGTAGTGGAAAAGTGACTGAAGTCAAGATGCCAGGTCAGGACCAATAATATTGCAGATACTTTGGATTTTATCAAGGATCTTTAAATTAGCTTTTTTATATTATATAGTAATTTGCTTCCTATGAATGCCTGCTATTCTTTTTGCAACTTGCAGAAGTTATTTCCTGTAAGCTTCTATCTGTTCATCGTCACAAATCTTCATTTCCTTTCTTTCTGTGTTTTGTAGGAAGTTAAATATTAAAAGTACACAAGAATTTTACATTCTCAAACAGCAAAATATTTGTATTAAAAAAAAAAAATTTTCTACCTGTATCATCTGATAAGGATTTTTATTTTTTCTTCCAGAAAATTCCAATTCACTTACCTGACATAGGTTTGTCTGTCATTCCAACATGAACACCCGTGTCATAAAGGGGTGAAACATGCTGTCTGAGCAATTTTTCCCACTTATTTCTTTTCTTTTTTTTTCACATTATCTCCACTTTTATTCAGATATTATTCATCATCCTTGCAATATCCATGGTGTTGACATGGAAAAAACAAAGATAAACCTCTACTTAATCAGAAAATTATTTCCACTTTTATTCAGATATTATTCATCATCCTTGCAATATCCATGGTGTTGACATGGAAAAAACAAAGATAAACCTCTACTTAATCAGAAAATACAAGAATCTCTTGCTTTCAGTCCAGTGATGGCACTAGGGTTGCTGGCATCCTGGACAAGTTGAACTTCGGTGCACCTACAAGTATAATTTTTTTAAAGTAGAAAAACTGAAAATGTAGTTTATTATGATATACAACTTAATACAAGCTAAAGAAAACATTCATTATCCAACCTAAAACATTTTTTCTAGCCTTTAGATCTGCAAATTTTTTTATGGCACTTTCTACACCTATCTTCTTTACAAAATCATTTTCTATTGAAAAAATAGGCAAAGAATTTAATCTGTTTTGAGTCATGGACGACTGCAAGTATGTTTTAACACATGACATGGTGGCCTGATGGTGCCCCAGGTGACTACCTGAGTTGTCAGTACCTTGAGCAAGCCCTGTTTCAGCCCATTCTTTAAAAAATAGGGAATATTTTATCCTGGACTGCCGATTTATTTAACTAAAACTACTTTGCAAAATGGAAAAAAAATATTAACCAAAAAAGATATAAGTATACCATCAGTCTGAAACTCAAGAACACTAAAGAGCCAGTATGTGCTGAGACAGAGGTGCAAACCCTGTGGACAGTTTCCCAATCAAAGGTTATGAGGACCACCTTGGAAACAGCTTCTACAGACCTATAGATCCGTGAAGCTGAATTAAATCAGTTTAGTAATTTTAAGTGATAGGAAATGTGTGTGTGTGTGTGTGTGTGTGTGTGTGTGTGAGTGAGTGAGTGAGTGAGTGAGTGAGTGAGTGAGTGAGTGAGAGAGAGAGAGAGAGAGATAAATAAATAAAAATGTGGGTGTGGGGCAGGCAAGATTTTTCATGTATTCCAGTTCATATTTATTAAGTACAAGTAATTTTTTTAAACAAATCAATTCTCTAAATACGAAGTATCACCCTTATAAAAAGACAAAAAAGCCTTCCATTTTTGCATTTCTGAGTTAGTGATATTGCATCTCAGCTGCCCCGCCTCCACCTCCAATCCCCCCACACCAAAACAAGTCATGATATTCTTATCCCTAATGTTCTTATCAAGACAGATTTTTTTTTTTTTTAAATCTATATAAAAATTCTATACTTACTTCCACATTCCCTAGTATTGTCAAATTGATTTTTTATAAAATAAAAAAAAGTAACACAGACATTGTTGCAAAGTATATTAAGCACTAGTGATGGAGAGGTCAAGTTTTCTTCCCTTCATTGAAATTGAATTGACCTTAATATTGACTGTTTGCACTTGCTGGGGAGGTCAAGTTTCAATACTTCTACTACCAAATTATGAAATGAGGCAAGGAACAAATTTAATTAAACTTATTAAAATTTGAGGAAAATAGTTATAATGAAAATGGTTGATTGTTTTGATTCATTTTCTATGGCTTATATACCTTTTGCAGGTGTATTTACCTGCTCTCCACCCTAAGGCAGAATGTGACAGTCATTTTAACAAGGAGAATACCATGTACATAAATATGTATATGGCTCAAAGATAAAAAAAGACAGAAAATATTTTTAGATTGTAAGAATTTCTTTTGAGATAATAATGGTTTTAGTGATACAAGTCTTATTAATTAACTCATAGCTGGGGGAGATGTGGATTCATACCTTTCCCAAGGCTATTTGCATGTAAGTGAACATAGTTCCAACAGGAATTGGAACTTGGCATTCTGATTAACGATTCCAAGCCTTTATTCCTTACACCATCTGCGCATTCAAGCATCTGGTATTTCCAATCGGTCACCCTAAATGATCAGGCTCAATGTTGCTTAACTTTGGAGATCATACAGAAACCAGGATGGAATTTGATGTGGCCATAAGCCATAGAAAATTTTTCTCACAGGCTGCAGAAAGAAGGTCCATAGGCTGCCTGTTTGAGAACCCTGGTCTATAATAATATTTTTAAAATATCAAAAAATAAATTTAAATGTAAAAACCATCAAAATGTTTTTATCTAATTAATTTTATTTTTACAGTTATTACTTGGGGGTAGGGGCAGGTAGTTGCATCCCATCTGTCATCAAATGGCTTGAGGTGTATAGTAAAAATTTGTTCACATCAGTCAGTTATGTGCCATCTGTGATAAATGCTTAGGTGATCATGTATCTTTCTATACATGACTGACGAGGCAGATTTTTTTTTTCTGAAGTAGGTTGCCATTTCTTTTTGTGGTAGATCAATTGCCATCCAAGGCTATAGAACCCAGTCTGTCCTGCTATTTATCCATAGCTGGGGGGGGGAGAAGAGGGAGGATTCATACCTTTCCCAAGAGTGTTAGCACGTAAGTGAATGTAATGGATTCAACTGGAATTTGAACTTGACTCTCTGATTCCTCATATAGATTTGTTAAACTTTAAGAAGGAATGTACCATAAAGATTTAATTTATAAAAGTAATCATTATTAAATTTAATGGCTGTTCTTTTTTTGCCTCACACACACACACACACACCATATATGGAAATGTTTTCTGCTGTATTTTTGAGGGTAACTAACTTTTCCTTTTATTTTTTAAATTCCAAAAGAAAGAGAAATCATAAAAAGTGTTGAATTATTTATCTTTATAAAGGAATACATATTCCATTTTATGTGTTTGTGTGTAATTGTCACTAGAAAAGTCCATATGGAGAATTTCCTATGTCAATTTAGCAGACACTTGTGCTGAAGTTGTAGGTATACCACATCTTTATACTATAAATATTCTTTTCTGTTATGATTAGTTTTGTAGATAAACATCTAGTGCGTAAATATACATGTTTACTAAATATTAGCTTCATTTTTTATAATTGTTTTCATTTATAACGTGTGGTGGGGAAAGGTCAGAAAGGATCGGTTGTTATCCTAATTGTAATTTTAATTTTGCTTAATATCCCGATAGTATTAAACCGAAACAAGAAAATACAGAGCAATCAAGGTTTTAATATTTTGCAAGGATAATTTCTTCTCCCCCACTTCTTGTTTGTGGGACTCTCTTCTGGCGTCATACTTTCTTGTAGAATACAATTTTTAAAAATATAAATGTAATGTTAGTTATCATCTTCTGTCTCCTTGCATCCGGTTATTTTATTATTTTCTCTCCTTGGTAACATTTTTTTTCAATTTCTTTCACCCCTTGTGTTTTTATTACATTGTGATTGGGGCAAAATGATTTAAAAGAAACTAAAACAAACAAAAAAAAACGTTATTTTTTGACACTACTGGTAAAATAATGTATTACGAAATTTTTTATTTGTTTTTGCTTGTTTTAATTTATTTAAAAAAATTTAATTTTGAACATTTTGGAGATACTTAAGAACTTAATACAAGGGGGTTTGTCGGAGTTAGCTCCTCCTCAGTTCCTTAATCCTTCAACAGGGGTCTCTCTCCCCTGAGTATAAATACTGGTTGACCCTTCTCTCTCTCTCTTTTTCGACTCAGGCCTTGAGCCGCTACCTCATGCTGAGGCGAGGTAAAAACTCTCTCTTTTTCAGGCCAATATGTGACATCTCACAGATACAGCGTTTCCCAAATTCTGGGAACACGCTAAGAACAATACATGTACTTACGGACACTCAACACAACACACACACATAATTTCTCCATACAAACATTAAGTAACTTTTCACGTCTTTGTGTATTATTATATTTGTTTACCCATGTATATCGGTCTTGTTTGTTTTCTTAATCTTCTTTGGACTTCATTAAAGTCCAACATTCCTATGTAGCTGGACTGACTAGCAGGAAATCTTAACCCAGAGATATCTCTTCACATCTTCACCCACACGGTCTGCTACAGGTTCTTAATAATTTGGGGTATTATTTTCCGCAATATTCAGCTTAACAAGGATGTCTTAATAAAAGGTGGTGTCAAAAAATCATTTAAAAGGTCAAATAAGTAAAGAAACTTTTTTTTTTTTTTTTTTAAGCATTGCTGCAACACTCAACATTGTCCTCATTATTTTTTGCACTTCTTGGTAAGATAAATGCAAGTAAATAAGCCCTGGCACATCTTATTATTCAAAAAATGCTAAGCTGAGTTAAATATTGACTCCCACAATTC
This sequence comes from Acanthosepion esculentum, assembly GCA_964036315.1. NCBI lineage: Eukaryota > Metazoa > Mollusca > Cephalopoda > Sepiida > Sepiidae > Acanthosepion > Acanthosepion esculentum. The sequence continues at coordinate 48,044,070 of OZ038493.1, read as the reverse complement.
ACATAAAACTCAAAAATACATTCATGCACTATAATTTTAAAATGTGCAAGAAATCCTTGGATTGTTGTCAAATGCAAAAAGGAAAAAACAACTTGTTCATACAATTTATTCAAATAGATTGTCAAAAACATTTAGAATGTCCTCTTCATCCAATTCACTCTTTCATGAGTATCAGGTTTTGAGGCATTTTCTAAGTGCTTTTTAACACTTTGGCAAGCTGTGATGTCATTTCTTTTGAAATTCATCATTTAATACAAACTTCGAGTAGATGTCTTCATATGAGTGTGCAAATAAAAACTTGAACAAACTATAATAATTACAGTTGCCTGTTTGAGCCTGGGGCTGGGGTATGTGTCAAATTAATAAATGGTAGGGTTGGTAAATTTATTAAAAAAAAAATATCTCCCCCATAATTCTATTAGACACCTAAAAGTAATGATTACAACACAAGGGTGACTTTGTTGGCCATTCAATGTATTATCGCTTAAAAGAGAACATCCATGTCACATAACACTTATAAAGAGGTTAATGAAGATCGGTTAGCAGTCAGGCTGAAAGTGAAGTTGAAATATTAGATTAGGATTAATTCTGTCTGCTTTATGTCATGTAAAATCTACAGTCAACAAACAGAAATTACTGCATCATTTCTTGTCTGTATCCCTTTTGCATGTTAGCACCATTCTTAGTTTGTAAAATTTTTGCCTTATTACTGTTGCTTTACCTACTTTGTCTTGCATACATATGTGTGTATACACACACACACACACACACACACACACACACACATATATATATATGAAAAAACATGTTGCTAAAAATTTTCCAATTTATCATATTTTTCTTAACACACATACTAACAAAAACATACACATAAGACACAAAAATGGAGATAAGTTTAAAAAGATACAGTGGTCATAAAACAATAAGAACAAAGACCTCCTTCCTTCTCTACCTTTCTCTGACCAATACTAATTGTTTTATTACCCCTTAAGCTGAGGGAGTCCAAGAAGAATTTGGATTACTACCACACACAAAAGACAATGGTTAAACATAAGAAAAGATAAAGAAAAAAATTAATTCCTTTAAATAGTATATGGAAATAACCACTCGTTGCCTGATGATAGTCACAAGACCTGAAACACATGTAGCAAAAAATATGGAAAATAAAATATAATATATATTTAAAAAAATTAAATAAATAAAAAAATTCACATTATAACCAAAAACATTTGTGGCTTCCCTTTTCTCTTTAAAATATACACCTTTCTCTTGTTGGAACAACTTTAATCTCTCCCTTATATATATATATATATATATATATATATATATATATATATATATATATATATATATTGATGCATGTTTCATTAAATAATATAGACAAGTTTTGTCTAATTATTTTATGTAAATTCTTTTCATATCATCTCATAAGCTTAATAACATTATCATTAAAAGAAGAAAGAAGATCACAATATTGATACATATTTTTTAATCCTATCTAAGCTTTCGGCCATTATCAAAGATGACAATTACATTACAATATATTAACCAATACACGAACAAAACAATAATGATAGTCTACCACGCAAGAGTGAAAACGAGAAGTATTAAGTATGGGAAGCTGTTGGTATAAACATATATATATATATATATATATATATATATATATATATATATATATATATATATATATAGTCAGTATTATCTTTTCCCTGTTCTTTTCTTACTGACTTATTGTTTATTGCAAATTTTGTCAATTGTGTTTGTTGGGCATTTCTGCTAATTACATTTAGTCATGGCCAATTACTCTGCATTAAGTCACAAAGAGGAGAAGGCAACACATTTGGCACGGCTAAATTGGTAACAAGCATCACCAACCTAGATTGGGACTACATTTGAAACACTGACGATCTTGTTTAGTAGTCCCATTTTAAACCCAATAAATATGATCAGGATGTGCAGGTGGTGTAACAGATATCAGTGCAGAAAATAGAATTGGTAAGCAGAGTTCAAATTCTGGTCTAGTCAGTTACATTCACTTTTGCACAAATATCCTTGGGAAAGGCATGAATTGATCTCTTCTCTAACAGGTATGGATTAAATATTAGGGCAGACTACTATCTAGCTTTGGGTGGCCTAAGAGAAGGAAAACTGAATTCTAAACTATGGTAAAGGCATCAGAAAACCACTTCACTATCTTTCCCAATAATGCAGGGTAATTCACAGATAATAAAGAAAAAGAATCTGTGGAGAGTCATGATCGCCTACACCCAGAAAGGACATGGCATTAAAAAAAAATAGTGATCAGGCTTGTTCTACTTGGAAGATTCTTTACTACCAACTCCTGTTTTTTACATTGCCCTATATATGGCCTTGTACCAGACTAGATTAATCAAAGTAATTCTCTTTTGTAAAGAAAAATTGATATTAATGAGATTGTGATATTGTAAATTTTGGATTTAGCTGCTAGATTGATTTGTTTAACCAAGCAAGGCAACAAAGCCACTAGGGTGCAAGAGGTTACTGAGAGTGAAAGAAACAGAGAGGAAAAAGAGAGGAGATAAATGATGTCACTTGACATTGCATTTAAATTTTTGAAGATCATAGTTGACAAGAACACAAGAAGCTGGGAGAAAGTTCCATAGGTGAGAATTTATGAGAGAAGAAACTATTAACATAGAACTTATTGTTACATCTAGCAATTTCAACAGTAAAATAATACCTAACTGCCAATCAAGTTCTTTCTTTATTGAGGATGTAGTTGAAAGTCCGCTATCTAAAACATCTGGGCGGGACATCAGATTTTGCAGCTGTCTTGTCTGATGCTCTGGGACATCTTGTTAGTGGCCAACAGAGGACTTATGGTGTCTTATTAGGACAGAGGTCACTGTCTTATGTTTGATTATATTTTATTTGCATGCCTTAACTTTAATTGATATTTCTAATTAGAATGCTTTGCTTGATTTAATCCTAATTGCTTTTATGAGCAATTTTTCCTTTTATCTTGGTCATGTCACGTTATTCAAGCTATAAAACCAATGACTAGCTAACTATGGTAACTCTATATTGCATGACGATCAGCAATCATGTACTTTATTTTACAAGTACTTTTGAACTAATTCAGTGGACAGAGGCACAACTGAGGAAAATAATACTGTGTGGTGCCCAGCCCTGTGGAACGGCTGCCTGAGGCTGCATCCGCTCATGGCATTAGAGAGAGGGATCGGTGCTCAGCACTGAAACCAGCACAACTGACGGTTGTGGGAGCTCGGGAATTTTTGTCCTTGGCCTGGGTGTACACGCTTGGGTTCCCCACAATAAACATGACCTTGTGTTACATCACTTCTCAGTGTGGAGACGAGGTAACTATTCTTGAACTAATTATGAAGGCTTATGGCCATGTCATGTTGAAACACCAATTCTCGTATGATTACTGAAGTTAAGCAATTTTGAGCCTGATCAGTATATAGATGGGTGACTGCTTGGGAATATAAGGTGCTGTAAGCTTAGATGTGCTAGCGCTGTAACAGATAATGATTTGGAATTGGAAAACAGAGTTGAGTTCCAGTTCCAGTCAGGTTCATTATCTTCACCTATGTGCAAATACTCTTGGGAAAGGTATGAATCCACCTATTCTCTCCCTCAGATATGGGTTAATTAGTAGAACGTATATCTCAACATCAATATTATCTCAAAAACATTCTTACACTCTGAAACTATTTTCTGGCTTTAAATAACCTTCAAAGTGTTAAGCCATAAAAATACAAATCACTCACAAACTAATTATGCTTGTTTCCAAATGTCAAGATCGAAAAAATTACTAATAAGTTAAGCCAAACATGAAGGCACTGTAAATTGCTATGTCCCTTCAGGATGTAAGCAGTTATGGCTCTCCACACATTCTGTTCGTCCTGGGTATGATGTTAAACTGCATCCGAGTCCTGGGTAAGACGATAAACTACATCCAACAGCAAGGCCTCTGATCAGGAGGTTTTGAGGAGCGTGGAACCACCTCTTAATTGCTGATGTTCCCAGTTCCACCCTGACCTGGGGTGGTAGCACCTGTTAGGGTCCCAGCTATGGGAAAAATAGCGAAATCCCAAGGTGTGTTCGCTTCCTGGGTATGACGATAAACTACGTCCAACCAAAAGGCCGTTGATCCGATCAAACGGCTGGTCATGTCATGCCCCATCACATCTAACCCATCCCAAAACAACTACAACTTACAATTAACTTTCCCTCCCAAACCCTACACTAAATATACTAACACCTTACCCCTAAAATGTGATGGGAAACAATGATGTTGCCAGCTATACGTTTTCGAAACAATGATGTTGCCAACTATACGGTTTTGATATATCTAGTAAATACTGGATCTGGCGTTAATTAACCCATAGTGGTTGATATGCCATAAAACCCCAAACAAACAAACAAACAAACAAACAAACAGATTCTGTTTCTTTATTATCTGTGAGTTATGAATTTATGAGAAAGATAGTGGAGTGGTTTCCTGTTAGCTTCTACACTACTTAGAATTCAGAGAAATCCTTTTCTGTGAATGAATGTGAGCCCAGTCTGTCCTGTTATTTAACCCATAAAAGTGTAGAAGAGATGGGCTTCTGATTTTCCCAAGAGTGTTAGTGTGAAAGTAAATGCAACAGACTAGACTAGAATTTGAACTCCACACTCTGCACCAATAATTGATATAATTCTACAAATATTTTCATGGCAACTGCTCTGATGAGCTATTTTCACTGGTACCCCAACTGCATGAATTTAAGCGAGCTACTAGGTTGGCGTCTCGGTCCCACCCTTTCACTGTTGAGAGTTAAATGTAACTGCCTCTTCTACTCCAACAGCTTCTTCTCTCACACTTCCTAACAGTGGACCTCCCTTCCTCTTACTTGCTTCACTGATAGCTGTAATCTTCAAATATTCAAATGTAATGTCCATCGATATTTTCTGATGTCTTGATCTTGATCCGCATCCTTCTCTTTATCCTTGCCTAAAACATCCCCCTCTTTACTCTCACTCTTGTGTGCTAGTGGCACTCCTTTCTTTCTTGGGGTGAAATGCTTAAAAAAATTATTGTACAAGCAATATATAAACAAAATTTTCTTTCAGTGGAATATATAATTTTATCCCTATCTCCCGGCATTAAATGTCTCTCTCAGCCAGTTAAATGTTCCAAGAAATGAAGAGTAAAATTTAGAAGAAATAAAAGAAGTGACTTTCATCAGTGGCAAAGAAACTCTTACTCGTAGAAACAATAAAAGTTTCTTTGTTGAGATTTACAAAGACGTTTACAGTTATCATGTTAATAATTCCCAGTCGTACAATGTCATGATTGATGTAACTTAGGCTGATTGGTGAGTTAGTATGTGTCAGTGTCATTCACAGCATATTGCAAAAAAAAAAAAAAAAAATGGTCCCTGAGTGGCCACCCTGTTGGTTGTGGTCAAATATATGCTGAGTGCTCCACTGTACAGATGGTGGTGGTGGTGGTAGGGGGTTAGTCCTCTCAAGAAAGGGGGCCACCTGTTTTGCTGTGCCTGTCTTTTTTTGACTCTCATGCAAACCCATGCCTACCTTTCTATTGCTTATCAAAATTGAATGAAGAAATGAGCATTAAATGAAGTGGAAAAAGATTAAAACGCCGTAAAACACTCCAAACTATACTGGCGACTGATGGTTTAACAATTAGGGAAAATAGCTCATCAGAACAATTGCCATGAAAATATTTGTGGAGACGACGGTGGGAACCAATGTCACATTGGTGAGACAGTTACTAAGTTGAGATACCAGGTCAGGATTAGTTACCATAGATGCTAATAAAATCCAGATCACCTAGCTTGGGCATTTTGGCTTTTCAGATTAACTTCTGAAGTTAATCCCATTCTAACTAACTATCAGGTGTAAATTCACTTACTTATAAAATCCTCACTAGTAACTGGTACACATTACCTGAAATTCTGTGGAGCAAAAATCTAAGAAAACTAAAAATTTCTTTTTCTTGGAGTTCATATTTGGTGCCAAAACTGGACTTAACTTACTTTTATTCACTGATGAGTTAGATGTGCTTTTTTTTGTTGTTTGCTGATATATTTTTTTATTGTTTTGTTATTTTTGAGGGGTGGGAAACTGTAAAAAAAAAATGTATGTTTTATTTATAAATGAAATGTGTGTTAGTATTTATGGTCAGTTTTTTTTTCCCCATTTCATTTACTATTTCATTTTTATACAAATAAACTGTAACATTATTTATAGTTTTTCTTTGTCCCACTCAATGTGAACATTCAGCAGGTCCATGGCAGAAATATGAATGTGTTTGATAGTACTTATAAATATTTGACTATAAATAGTACAGTACTTGGCTTGTTGTAAACTTGGGATTTTAGTACTGGCTAGTTCCAGAATATAAAATATGTATACATTTCTGAAAGAACAGGGAGTGATCATAGCTCTCCACAATTTCTTCTCTTTTGTTGCTGTAAGTAACTTTTGACCATTTACCAATCCTTTTTGATCTTGATCAGCCATCTATTCCAACAAACTCATTAAGTGCGGTACTTTGCTATTTACTTCTTTTTCTCTTGACTATTAATATACCTTGTGAGTTAAATTCTCCACACCCTTAGTTACTTTTACATGTGGACTATTGTCCTTGTTTATTATCACAATGTTTTGGCCATTATGCCCTCAGCCTTCCTCAAGTTCTTGTTGATCCGATTAATCCTTTATTTAATCCAGGGATTCTCAACCAGGGTCCATATGGATGCTGGGGGTGTATGTAACATTACTGGGGGTCCACACAAAAAAAAATAGCAATTTGAGGTCTACAGTAATATTTTAGTGGTCCATAGAGCAATTTCACTTTGGAATGGTTGTTACAACTGAGAATTGGAATTTCTACAGTAATCTATGCCATATTTAAATACTAAAAATAGAAAAACAAATCTAAAACTTGCAGAGAATGAGATCAAGTGATGTAAGTTAGCATCCCTTTTACTCTGCCAGATGTTGTGGTTGTTAAAGTTGAACAAAAACTGAGAATGATATATATATATATATATATATATATATATATATATATATATATATATATATATGAGAAATTATATAAAGATTATAATTTATTATGTAAATTAATTTAGTATATTAATAATATTAATTTTAATATTAATAAAATATTAGTGTATTAATATAAATTAATGTAATTCATATGAAAAATTAAAAAAATAAAATCTTAATAATAAAATTTATTTAATATATAAAATATATACGGATTATATATAAAGGAAGGATTAACAGTATTAACCTCTTCAGCAGCATCAACCACAGGAATCTCATTGAATAAATCTCCAATTTTTAAAAAATTTGTTAATTACTCACATATTTTAAAATGGTTTATTATGAGTTATTTTACTAGTGTACATTGTAGTGGAAAGTTTGGTGGTTACCATTTATTTAATGGTGTTGACGGCCCAAATCAATCCATACAATTTTTTACTCTACGAATATGTTAAGCAAAATGCAAAAAACAAGAAACATTTGTGATAAAAGGCAAATATTTGAATAACAAGTAGTTTTCAATATATTTTTGTAATGAAAATATTTTACAAAAATGTAGTGGATTTTTTAGGTGAAATCTTGTTAGTTTAATTTATGTTGAACTCAAGTTTGAAAGATTAAATTTTGTTAATGAGTTCTGATTTGAAAGGATGTTTGTTAGAATTTGTTATTGAAGATTCTGTAAATTAATTGCAAGAGAAAAATTTACATTTAATAATTTACTCTTCATGTAAGTAGTAAATGTTTATAAAGTTGAATGCAATTTTGTGATCAAAGAAGTTATCTACCTTTGATTGTTTTGTGTAATACAATGTTCTCGAATGTTGAGAAATAAAGTTGATTTGTTAGCAGTGATTTGTTTAACTTCTGTGTAAGGAATTTGGTGAGTGAATGAGAATAGAGTTCACTGGTGAGTTTTGGTGAGTGAGTTTGTATAATGTTTGTATGGATGAAAAACTTAAGATTGTGTGACGTGAAGTTTAATTGCAATTCGTTTGATTTATGATGCTCACTGGTGAGTGTGAATGAGTTTCTGTTTTTATTTGCTTTGGGTGGCTCACAGAGACTTGGTGCAAACTTGGATTTCAGTCACAAGCTGTAAAAATTAGTTAAGCGTGGGTGGATAGTCATGCCTACTTGTATATTTATTAACCAAGCTTGAGATTTTTTGAAAGTGTGTATGAAGTTAAAAGTGTTCTGTGATTCACTTTTGCACAGATTTGACCAAACTACTTTTAGGTATTGGAATAATGTACAAGATAAATGTTTCATTAAATTTAATTGTTAAATACAAGTTGGCTCCCTGTGCCGAGCCAGGAAATTTTTCTCCCCGGAATCGATCCTCCAAATCTATAAATCGACCATTCGCCCTTGCATGGAGTATTGCTGCCATATATGGTCTGGAGCCCCTGCTGTTTGCCTCAGGGTTCTTGATAAGATCCAGAGACAGATATGCAATGTAATTGGCCCTGATCTGTCATCTCGTCTGCAGTCGCTCTCTCACAGACGCGACGTTGCCTTGCTCTGTCTTTTTTACAAATACTTTCACGGTAATTGCTCCGAGGAGCTGCTTTCACTGGTTCCTAGGCCTCATGAATTTAAACGTCCTACGAGGCTGGCATCCCGTTCCCACCCCTTCACCATTGAAACTGTTAGATGTAGACGTCTCTTCTACTCCAATAGCTTCATGTCTCGCACATCTCGCCTGTGGAACTCCCTTCCTTATTCCTGTTTCCCTGACAAATACAATCTCCAACTATTTAAGTGTAACGTCAATCGACATCTCCAGTTGCCTTGATCTATCCACTTCCCTTCTCCACATCCTTTCCCCTTTCATTCCTATCTGCTCTCGCTCCAAATCTTCTGTAACCCCCCTTGCCTTGATCGATCCACTATCTTTCTCCACATCCTCTCCTTTACCACTCCTATCTGCTCTTCCTCCAAACCTTCTATAACCCCTTGCATGCTAGTGGCTTCCAGTCTTGCTTGGGGTAATAAGCTTAAAAAAAAAAAAAAAAAGTTTATTATCATTAAAAAAGTTTATTTTCATTAAATTAGTTTTACTTCAAAATAAAGCAGATACATTTACTATTTTTATAATACAGTTTCTAAACTTACCTATTAGTAAAAATAAGCATGGTTAGTTTTACAAGCTTTAGATCTTGAGTTCAAACCTTACTAATGTGCCTCAAAAAGTTATTTCATATTTTTAGTTTTGATGTTATTTATTAAGTGAAGTATCTATATAAAGGGAACTTTTCAATCAATATAGCTTTGTTTAGTACAGTACTTGAATATTTATATTCTGTATATAATTAATATCCATCTTAAACTTTAATATTCTGGGCACCTCCTCATTGTGTACCACACTTGTCCTGTAAGACATTATTAGATGTTTGTTCCCCTGGGTGTCCCAGACTTGTTGCTAATAAACAAACTATGCTACAGTACCATATTTACTTGAAATACCATAAAAAGTACCAGATAGCTGTTCTCTAGGAATATTTAAAAACTTTGCAAGGAAATGTTAAAGAAGACAGTTGGATTGGTTCTAGCATTTTATTAAGACTAAAAGATATCACATAGTTGTTCACAAAAGATATGAGAGGAATGTATTGGCATTTACTAAGCATAACTAAGTCTGCCACAAGGTCACACAAGGGAGGATTTAACTCACAGCAACAACTGTAATCGGGACGGTTTCTAAAGAATTGATGGATTTATTGTTTTTGCTTCAAATGTTATTATAGTGGATACTTCATATTTGAAATAAAAGCCCCATTTTTATTTATTTACATCATTCAGACTGTTGTTCTCATCTTTATTGCCATATTTACAATGTTTTGAATGTTGTATGCTCCCACTTTCTTCAGGTGGTATACATTGGAATTTCAAATCAAACCCTATATTTAGTCCATGGGAGTAGATTATTGTAATTCTATGTGCCATGACTTTTTTTTTGGATATCTTAGTGTCAGTTAATTCCCTTTAGTAACTCAACTCTCCAAGTTTTTGTTCCTTTTTCTGTGGCCAGGTATTGAACTCACCACTCTTTGGGTCAAGTCACTTTTTGGGTTACTCAGCCAATGCTTTTATTCAGTGGGTTATGTGTTCTTGGGGAATATGAAAAGATTAGGACAAAAGTCTGAATGATGTATAAATAGTGTAAATAGTTACAATACCTCATTTCAGAAATAGACAGATTCTGAAGAAGGCTGGAGTATGCAACAGCTGAAATGTCATGAATATGGCAAGAAATTTTTTGTCTTAATTCATGTTTTTATTGTTCTCTTACCATGATAGTGTTTTTTTTCTTATATTTTCTAATGCTCAGTATAACTCCTTGTGTCTTAGTGGCTTTATTGCCTTGCTTGGTGTGAAATGATTAAAAAAAAAAACTATTAAATAGTAGGACTTGTACCTGAAAAAAATAAATGTTATTCTTTAAAAGATTGTTTATATAATATTCACTTACAAAAAAAACAAAAAAAAACATTCTTACACTTTAAAATATATTTTGGTTTTAAATAACCCACAAAGGGTTGATAATCAATAAAAAATGAATCAATAATGTAAATAAAGATATATCCTGAAATTTTTCTCAATATCAGTTGATTAATACCAATTTTATTGTATAAAGAGTTGCATCATAAAATCTCACATCATTTATTGGAAATATGTTTCAATTTTTTTTTCCAGTATGCATTTCTAATGACTAAACAACTAGTAATAGAAATAATTGGTAGTTAGTCAGAAATGTAAAATGTGTAACGTATGAAACAGTTCCTTATATGCCTATTTGAATTTCCTGTACTTTAGTGAATTTCAAAATTGGTGTTTCAAGTTGTTTGGCATAATTATGAAAATGATGTCTATTTTGTCTTTGTAAGCAGCAAAAAGTTAGAGGAGTTGCCCAATATTGTTTGTAGTGCGTCTAAGTCTAATTAGCATAATTGCCAAATTTCTTATAACACATTTTTGTTTTATTATTCTTGTTTCCTAGAGCAACAATTTTTGTTAGTAAGATATTTTTATAGACATCAATCACTTTTCCAAAACCATAATGTGGCTTTCCTCTGCCTTTTTTATAAATATTTTCATGGTAATTGTTTTGAGGAGCTTTTCTCATTGGTACCTTGATTTCACTAATTTAAACACATTACAAGACTGGCATCATTTCCCTGTTGAAATTGCTAGATATAACCATAAGTTGTATTCTAATAGTTTCTTCTCTTATACTTTTGACTTGTGGAACTCTCGACTTGCTTTCTGTCAACTAGGATCTTCAAAAATTTAAATGCAATGTTGTCACCTTCTGTCTCCTTGATTTTTTTTCTTTTATTATCCTTTTTCACCAGTAATTGTTTTTTCAGTTTCTTTCACTCTCAATAACCTCTTGTGTCATAGCGGCTTTATTGCCTTGATTGGGGTGAAATGATTAATAAACAAAATTATTATAGATTCCACTAAATTGAACATTTGATTTCTTCATTTTTCATTGACTTTATTTTTCCAACTTTTTTTTTTTTTTGCATCTTCTAAGTTAATTGGAATTTTCATTTATATTATGAATGTGAATGTCAGTGTGTCACTGTCACACTTTTTTAACTTTGCTCCTAGAGGTCGTAGCTCAACACATCATACTATTTTGGAATCAGGCCGATTCTGTGAGCAAAGTAAAAACATTCTGGGCCAGATCTGGACCCGCAATCCTGAAATTCTAGATTCCCAAGTTTTCATTATTGTGATTGTTTTTGGCAATGTTTTTACATGATTTTTGGTGACAATTTTTTTGTACGATAACAATTTTTATAGCTTGGAAATAAATTTGAGAATTATTGAAATTAATTGTGAAATCCACCAAAAGTCACCCATCAAATCAAAATAATTGTTTGTATGGAAAGTAAGGACCTACATACATCAAATACTACATACATCAAATTGTCTTTAAATTAACTGGCAGCAGAAGAATTATCATTGGAATTTTAGAAGGTAAGCTTAAATATTAATGCAATACTTAAATGCAGAAATCAATTTTGAGTTCTTCTGTAGTTTATTGTTGCCTATTGCATCTACTCCTCCTTACCTATTGTGATGATGGCTAAATCAGGAGCCCTTTACAGGAACAAGCTTAAATGCCACCTAATATGATGGCCTTTAAGCTAGTTTTTAATACTTTTGCCAACAAGAAGCATAAT
>OZ038493.1:48013887-48021387 GCA_964036315.1 Acanthosepion esculentum | reverse complement strand
TTATATATATATATATATATAGTTATATATATATATATATAGTCTTATATATATATATATATATATATAGTCATATATATATATATATAGTCTTATATATATATATAGTCTTATATATAGTCTTATATATATATATAGTCTTATATATATATATATATAGTCTTATATATATATATATATAGTCTTATATATATATATATATATATATATAGTCTTATATATATATAGTCTTATATATATATATATATATATATATATATAGTCTTATATATATATATATATAGTCTTATATATATATATATATATATATATATATATATATATAGTCTTATATATATATATATATAGTCTTATATATATATATATATATAGTCTTATATATATATATATATAGTCTTATATATATATATATATATATAGTCTTATATATATATATATATATAGTCTTATATATATATATATATATATAGTCTTATATATATATATATATAGTCTTATATGTATATATATATATATATATAGTCTTATATATATATATATATAGTCTTATATATATATATATAGTCTTATATATATATATATATATATAGTCTTATATATATATATATATATATATATAGTCTTATATATATATATATATAGTCTTATATATATATATAGTCTTGTATATATATATAGTCTTATATATATATATATATATATATAGTCTTATATATATATATATATAGTCTTATATATATATATATATATATAGTCTTATATATATATATAGTCTTATATATATATATATAGTCTTATATATATATATATAGTCTTATATATATATATATATATATATATAGTCTTATATATATATATATAGTCTTATATATATATATATATATATATATATATAGTCTTATATATATATATATATATATATATATATAGTCTTATATATATATATATATATATAGTCTTATATATATATATAGTCTTATATATATATATATATATATATAGTCTTATATATATATATATATATATATAGTCTTATATATATATATATATATATATAGTCTTATATATATATATATATATATATAGTCTTATATATATATATATATAGTCTTATATATATATATATATATATAGTCTTATATATATATATAGTCTTATATACATATATAGTCTTATATATATATATATATACATATATAGTCTTATAAATATATATATATACATATATAGTCTTATATATATATATATATACATATATAGTCTTATATATATATATATATACATATATAGTCTTATATATATATATATATATACATATATAATCTTATATATATATATATATATACATATATAGTCTTATATATATATATATATATATATACATATATAGTCTTATATATATATATACATATATAGTCTTATATATATATATATACATATATAGTCTTATATATATATATACATATATAGTCTTATATATATATATATATACATATATAGTCTTATATATATATATATATACATATATAGTCTTATATATATATATATATATATACATATATAGTCTTATATATATATATACATATATAGTCTTATATATATATATACATATATAGTCTTATATATATATATATATACATATATAGTCTTATATATATATATACATATATAGTCTTATATATATATATATATATATATATATACATATATAGTCTTATATATATATATATATATATATATATATATACATATATAGTCTTATATATATATATATATATATATATATACATATATAGTCTAATATATATATATATATAGATACATATATAGTTTTATATATATATATATATATATATACATATATAGTCTTATATATATATATAGATACATATATAGTCTTATATATATATATATATATAGATACATATATAGTCTTATATATATATATATATATATACATATATAGTCTTATATATATATATATACATATATAGTCTTATATATATATATATATACATATATAGTCTTATATATATATATATATATACATATATAGTCTTATATACATATATAGTCTTATATATATATATATACATATATAGTCTTATATATATATATACATATATAGTCTTACATATATATATATATATATACATATATATAGTCTTATATATAGTCTTATATATATATATATATATATAGTCTTATATATAGTCTTATATATATATGTATATATATATATATATATATATATATAGTCTTATATATATATATATAGTCTTATATATATATATATAGTCTTATATATATATAGTCTTATATATATATGTATATATATATATATATATATATATATAGTCTTATATATATATATATATAGTCTTATATATATATATATAGTCTTATATATATATAGTCTTATATATATATATATATAGTCTTATATATATATAGTCTTATATATATATATATAGTCTTATATATATAGTCTTATATATATATATATATATATATATAGTCTTATATATATATAGTTTTATATATATATATATATATATATATATAGTCTTATATATATATATATATATATATATATAGTCTTATATATATATATATATATATATATAGTCTTATATATATATATATATATATATAGTCTTATATATATATATATAGTCTTATATATATATATATATATAGTCTTATATATATATATAGTCTTATATATATATATATATATAGTCATATATATATATATATATAGTCTTATATATATATATAGTCATATATATAGTCTTATATATATATATATATATACGTCATATATATATATATATAGTCATATATATATATATATAGTCTTATATATATATATATAGTCATATATATATATATAGTCTTATATATATATATATATATATAGTCATATATATATATATATAGTCATATATATATATATAGTCTTATATATATATATATATATATAGTCATATATATATATATATAGTCTTATATATATATAGTCATATATATATATATAGTCATATATATATATATATATAGTCTTATATATATATATAGTCTTATATATAGTCTTATATATATATATAGTCTTATATATATATATAGTCTTATATATATATATATATATATAGTCTTATATATATATATATATATATATATAGTCTTATATATATATAGTCTTATATATATATATATATATATAGTCTTATATATATATATATATAGTCTTATATATATATATATATATATATATATATATATATATAGTCATATATATATATATATAGTCATATATATATATATATATATAGTCTTATATATATATATAGTCTTATATATATATATATATATATAGTCTTATATATATATATATATATAGTCTTATATATATATATATATATAGTCTTATATATATATATATATATATAGTCTTATATATATATATATAGTCTTATATATATATATATATATATAGTCTTATATATATATATATATATATAGTCTTATATATATATATATATATAGTCTTATATATATATATATATAGTCTTATATGTATATATATATATATATATAGTCTTGTATATATATATATATATATATAGTCTTGTATATATATATATATATATATAGTCTTATATGTATATATATATATATATATAGTCTTGTATATATATATATATATATATAGTCTTATATGTATATATATATATATATATAGTCTTGTATATATATATATATATATATATATATAGTCTTATATATATATATATATATATATAGTCTTATATATATATATATATATATATAGTCTTATATATATATATATATATATATATATGTATAGTCTTACATATATATATATATAGTCTTATATATATATATATAGTCTTATATATATATATATATATATAGTCTTATATATATATATATATATATATATATATATAGTCTTATATATATATATAGTCTTATATATATATATATATATATATAGTCTTATATATATATATATATAGTCTTATATATATATATATATATAGTCTTATATATATATATAGTCTTATATATATATATATATATAGTCTTATATATATATATATAGTCTTATATATATATATATATATATATATAGTCTTATATATATATATATATAGTCTTATATATATATATATATAGTCTTATATATATATATATAGTCTTATATATATATATATATAGTCTTATATATATATATATATAGTCTTATATATATATATATATAGTCTTATATATATATATATATAGTCTTATATATATATATATATAGTCTTATATATATATATATAGTCTTATATATATATATATATATATAGTCTTATATATATATATATATATAGTCTTATATATATATATATATAGTCTTATATATATATAGTCTTATATACATATATAGTCTTATATATATATATATATAGTCTTATATATATATATATATAGTCTTATATATATATATATATATATAGTCTTATATATATATATAGTCTTATATACATATATAGTCTTATATATATATATATATACATATATAGTCTTATAAATATATATATATACATATATAGTCTTATATATATATATATACATATATAGTCTTATATATATATATATATACATATATAGTCTTATATATATATATATATATATACATATATAATCTTATATATATATATATATATATACATATATAGTCTTACATATATATATATATATATATATACATATATAGTCTTATATATATATACATATATAGTCTTATATATATATATATACATATATAGTCTTATATATATATACATATATAGTCTTATATATATATATATACATATATAGTCTTATATATATATATATACATATATAGTCTTATATATATATATATATACATATATAGTCTTATATATATATATATACATATATAGTCTTATATATATATATACATATATAGTCTTATATATATATATATACATATATAGTCTTATATATATATATATATACATATATAGTCTTATATATATATATATACATATATAGTCTTATATATATATATATATATATATATACATATATAGTCTTATATATATATATGTATATATATATATATATACATATATAGTCTAATATATATATATATATAGATACATATATAGTTTTATATATATATATATATATATATACATATATAGTCTAATATATATATATATAAATACATATATAGTCTAATATATATATATATAGATACATATATAGTCTTATATATATATATAGATACATATATAGTCTTATATATATATATATATATATATACATATATAGTCTTATATATATATATATACATATATAGTCTTATATATATATATATATACATATATAGTCTTATATATATATATATATATACATATATAGTCTTATATATATATATATATACATATATAGTCTTATATATATATATATATATATACATATATAGTCTTTTATATATATATATATATATATACACATATATAGTCTTATATATATATATATATATATACATATATAGTCTTATATATATATATATATATATATATATACATATATAGTCTTATATATATATATATACATATATAGTCTTATATATATATATATATATATACATATATAGTCTTATATATATATATATACATATATAGTCTTATATATATATATATATATATACATATATAGTCTTATATATATATATATATATATATATAGTCTTATATATATATATATATATATATAGTCTTATATATATATATATATATACATATATAGTCTTATATATATATATATACATATATAGTCTTATATATATATATATACATATATATTCTTATATATATATATATACATATATAGTCTTATATATATATATATATACATATATAGTCTTATATATATATATATATATATACATATATAGTCTTATATATATATATATATATATACATATCTAGTCTTATATATATATATATATATATACATATATAGTCTTATATATATATATATATATACATATATAGTCTTATATATATATATATATATATACATATATAGTCTTATATATATATATATATATATACATATATAGTCTTATATATATATATACATATATACATATATAGTCTTATATATATATATACATATATACATATATAGTCTTATATATATATATACATATATACATATATAGTCTTATATATATATATATATATACATATATAGTCTTATATATATATATATATACATATATAGTCTTATATATATATATATATATATACATATATAGTCTTATATATATATATATATATATATACATATATAGTCTTATATATATATATATATATACATATATAGTCTCATATATATATACATATATAGTCTTATATATATATATATATATATATATACATATATAGTCTTATATATATATATATATATATATATATATATATACATATATAGTCTCATATATATATACATATATAGTCTCATATATATATACATATATAGTCTTATATATATATATATATATACATATATAGTCTTATATATATATATATATATACATATATAGTCTTATATATATATATATATATATATACATATATAGTCTTATATATATATATATATATATACATATATAGTCTTATATATATATATATATATATACATATATAGTCTTATATATATATATATATATACATATATAGTCTTATATATATATATATATATACATATATAGTCTTATATATATATATATATATACATATATAGTCTTATATATATATATATATATATAGTCTTATATATATATATATATATATATATAGTCTTATATATATATATATATATATATAGTCTTATATATATATATATATATACATATATAGTCTTATATATATATATATACATATATAGTCTTATATATATATATATACATATATATTCTTATATATATATATATACATATATAGTCTTATATATATATATATATACATATATAGTCTTATATATATATATATATATATACATATATAGTCTTATATATATATATATATATATACATATATAGTCTTATATATATATATATATATATACATATATAGTCTTATATATATATATATATATACATATATAGTCTTATATATATATATATATATATACATATATAGTCTTATATATATATATATATATATATACATATATAGTCTTATATATATATATATATATATACATATATAGTCTTATATATATATACATATATACATATATAGTCTTATATATATATATACATATATACATATATAGTCTTATATATATATATACATATATACATATATAGTCTTATATATATATATATATATATACATATATAGTCTTATATATATATATATATACATATATAGTCTTATATATATA